>JACEFZ010009142.1:7500-427500 GCA_014155875.1 Cepaea nemoralis
TTGAATTGTATTCTTGATGTTCAACAAAGTTTGGTCAACGCTTTCCTCCAACGGGTTTTGTAGAATTTCAAGTTTAGATTTTATTTCATCTGCAAATTTCTCTTTGACTGTAATTTCTTGTAGTTTTTCTCTGTTATATGTTGGGTGTAACCATTGTAGTTTAGCATAGAAAGCTCTCTTAAGTTTTATTTTAAATTTTGCCCCAACGAGGAAGTGGTCCCTGTGGCACTCAACTCCTCTATAACTTCTAACTTGTTGTATGTTTGATGCATTTTTGTTGTTAATTAAAATGTGATCTATTTGATTATAGGTTCTCTTGTCACATGATTTCCAAGTTTGTTTATGTTCCGAATTCGAGGCTCATGTATCTGTTTCGTAACAAAATGAGAATGGGTGGGGATGTTAACCCCACGCTTCAACCCCCAACCTGGAGGGCCAGGGGGTTTCTCTTTGTCTGTTCTCTAACCTTTGACCTGTCCGGCTTGGGAGGCCCTGCTGGTAGTTACGCTACCGCCGGCATAGCTCTCAGGGTCATTGAGAAACTCAAGCTCCCCCACCACGACAAGGTGGAAACACCATCGGGGGAGTCCGATGGTATTACTACCATAAAAAGATGTTTAGAAGCCACGCTTCGGGAAGTATCAAAACCACCACGAACATAGTCAAATGCGTGGCAAAAAACAGTTGTTGAACCAATTACATCACATCTAACAGTATCCGTTTCAGCTGGATGTGAGATTATATGATATGCTGCTAACTTTGCTGCAAGATCTACTCACGCTACAAACAAGGTATATAATTACACTATATCACGACAAACAGTGATTCGTTTTATTTTGGAGCAAGGAAAATTGGCCAAACTGCAGTTTCAAATTTTTTTTTTTTTTTTTTTTTCAAAATATGGCGCAGGATCCAGGATGTGAAATGTCGGGAATGGTTAGCTTTTGGTCTGCAAGACAAACATAAATTTTGCCATATGGGCGAATTATTGCATGTGGACTAGATAAAAATTGGGAATGGATTTTTCCCCTCTCTTTCTTATAAATATTGACAGTATCCAATCCCATACTGCACAATTTACGCAGTTTTTGTTTTGTTTTGTTTTTTTTTTTTTTTGCACGTGAATTTCTTGCCCTAATATACCATTTTCTCCAGTCCATTGTTTGTGTGTATTGATAATGCAGCAACCATGACGGTAGCATTTGATGGACGGTTTGATACCGATACAGAAATGCACTGATCTGTTTGTACTAAGCACATGTTATCAACATGCATTACTGATAGCTTCAGCAGAGGCGTGATTTCTAAACTGGATCAGTTCATGGATCAACTTTCATTTATTGAAATATATTACAATACACGTCAGGCAATGGCATCACAACTACCATTTTCTATACCAATAAAATCTGTAACACGTGAATGGCAATCATATTACCAATGTTTCAATGCCCATTTAAAAAATTACTCGCATTACTTTATTGAAGAGATGAAGAATTCTTAAACCACATTCCGAATATTGTTCAAATTAAAGGAATGCTGTACACACATGAGAAGTTCAAAACTTTTTTGACAAACTAGAAATTGATGGTGCTACATCTCATTTAAGTTTGCTGTTATACTTCCTCCTAGACTATCAGTTGTACAAAGTTAGTGTTGATATTGACAAAGACATTTCCAGCAGCATGGTGAAGAAATATTGTCAGATCTTTCAGAAAATTATAGGAGAAAAACGTTGGCCATAGTGCGGTAGTTCTCTTGCAGTTACTGCAGCATTCCTTACTGGAGTTGACATTAAAACCAACATGTAAGACATGGTAAATTCAGTTGCTACTGAGAAGAAAGGGAATGTGGATACCAAGAAATGGACCAATGATTGGATCTCTTTTTCTGAGTCTGTTGTCCCAACTGTTATTTCATTCATCAAGGCTTTAAATCTTTCTTCCGAATCATCTGCTGTATGTGAAGTAGCAGGAATTGTAGAACAAAAGCCGAAAAGTGATTTTGACTTATTTTTTTACCCTCCACCAAACAAAGCACTTAAGTTTGATGACTCCAGAAACAAATGCCTTGAGGATGAAGTCACAATGTTTCAAAAATTACGGCAACCAACTTCACAACCGTTAAATTATTGGGAAAATGAACATAGGTTTCCACTGCTAAAGTAAGCAAGAGCGAAAATTATTTTGGCCATGTCAGTGTCATCAGCAGCAGTAGAGCGCTTATTTAGTGCAGCTGGATTGTTGTTGAGTAAGTTACGAAAACGGATGTTACCAGCTCTCGTTATAAACTCTGTGTATATCAGATTTGCATGAAAGATGAAAATAGTGGAAATGGTTCAGGGATCTTTGAGCCTGAGGAATAAAGGCCGCCTGGTTAGTGCAGTCGCCAGGCTCAAAGACCCCTCTGCCATACACCGCAAGGTACTATATTGGCAGTAAATGACAGTTTGACAGTGGTTCAGGGATTACCTGGATTAACTGAATTATTAGAAACAGTCGATCAACAGGAAACTGATAATGTGCTAAATGAGCAAAGTGACTCAGAAACAGAATGAAAGTGTCACAATAACACTGAATTGTCATATTTAGATAAACTTTTTTTTAATAAAATACTTTTGAATATTAAATTAATAAATTATGTCGTTTTACATGTCTCTTTGTACATGTAGTCCTACCTATTTAGTAGACACTAAACCTAAACTTTTTTTCTTTTTTTCCGCGGTTCCATCCTGTTTCAGGATATTGCGGTCAACACCAGCATCTTTAAGCTGTATGTTGATTCCTAGGCTAGATTACGCTCATCAGCACGCCACGACTTTCTGAGCGACCGGCTCCATACTCTCGTAATTCACTGGTGCGACTCGAACCCCTAAAATTTTATAAATTTCATAATTTTATTTGAACTGTATTCCATATTTATATTATAATGGAAGTCCCATGGAATGAGATGGGATGGGACAGGCATAAATTACCATGGGATGGGATGGGATGCGACAGAAAAATATGTCCCTTGGACAAGCCTGCTTATTTCCAGTGATAGGGCGCCACGCGAGGAGTAACATTGATTGTATTACACCAGATACCTGGACTTTCTCAGAGATAATAGAAAGAAGCCAAGGCCATTGTTCTGATTGGCGAGTGCCCTGTCAACTCGACCAGGACTACTTCTTATTTGGAACTTCTCTGTGTTAGCCTAGCACTTTATTGGCTTGCACACAGTACAGTAGTTGATATGCGCAAATGTGTGGCGCCATCTACTGTCATGAAAGTAAAGCAGAAGGCGGACATTCGTTAAGTTTTTGTATTTAGTTATAATATACTCATGTTTAACTTCGGCGTTTTGTCTGTGTGCAGTCAATAGGATAATTATTCATAAACATGTGTAATAGTAGCATAAGCAGTAAAATGATCTGGACATGCAGTACTCGTATATTCGTGGTCAAGTGTTGTCGGCATCAATATTTTTATACGTCTACAAAAAAACATGGATCTAGCAACATATGCCCTGTGCGACTAATGTGTGTAACAGGGTCCTTTACTTGCCAAGGATATCTTTTCTCTCTTAACAGAAGGACGGGAAGCCAAACAAACAACACGACAGACAGGATTAAAGACATACATACTGGTACACAGATTTTCAAGCAAATAAACAGACTGACAGGTGGGTGGATAAGTGGAGGGACAGTGGGTGGATGGATGGGTGGGTGGATGAGTGGATGGATGGTTGGATGGGTAGATGGATAAATGGATGGATTAGCTAACAAATGGACGAATATGGGGTTTGGCTAATACGATGACAGTTGGAAAGATTTAGGCTGTTAAAGGCAGAGGAAATCACAGACCGATGTTGTAATGTTTGACAGAATGGAATAGTATGTATTTAACCGCAATGAACTCATTAGAAGTGATCACTTGCGAGCTTCAAAACTGCAGTTGGATTCGGTAGGATTATCCCTCATAAAATAAGGATCTACCTTCCTCCGCTAGCCAACTATACACCCTTGTTTAAAGTGACGTACCCATTTAGCCACCCGGCCGGGATCCCGTGAACCATGAGAGTGTGAGCTTGAGAGCAGTCTAGCGGATATTTCTTGGTTGTGGTCTCTAATTCACGACGGTAGGCAACGGATCTCTTTACTGAAACAACGGCTAAGGTTACCGACCTTTATGGCCACTGCCAAGAAGGAAAGTAAATGGCAGATAACGCAGATCACAGGTGTCTAGTACACCGTGATTCTCCAACTCATACAATTTAAACATACAGTTTTCACAATCACAATAATAATTAGCAGGAGTTCAGCGTGGCCGAATGGATAAGATCGCTCGCTCTTAAACTTCCGGTGTTATGATGCTGTGGTAGCGGGTTTAACCCCCACACCGGTTAGCTAGACTATAATGTTGACCTATCGTCCGTGACCTGGGGACATAAATTATAAGTACCTCAGAAGTGGCCTGCTGACGATTGACACTGGTAATATGGAGAGCTAATAATCCACACTCAAACATCAGTCCAATGCACTAAAAGTAGTAGCACTTATAGTCTACGATTTAATAAGCGAACGCACGCGCGCGCGCACACACACACGCACACGCACACGCACACACACACGCACACACAAACCAGAATAACTGACCAACATGTTTATGTCATCACCTCACCTAAAGATAGAATTAGAGGGCTGCAACTCTAGCCCAAGAGAGACAACCGAGTTGCTCAGACTAAGAAAAGTCCAGAACCTTATCGAAGGTCAACCCTCGAGTTCATGGGTCCGTGGACACTAATGTGGCCCGCCTGAAGCGGGGTCCACGAGGAACTCGAACAGGGTTACCGCCCGTCGAATAGCGACACGCGGAAAACCATCAGAGGACAAATGGACTGAGACCAGGCAACAAGTGTCTGCCTGAGAGGGACTCGTTAGCTCTTGTATAGAGATAGAACATAGGCTAGATAGTGTGCTAGTTTGTTATATGAAATGTTTGATGTTCTATAATCTGTGATATGATGATGATGTAAAGCGCGGGCTGTTTAACCCACTGAGCCAACTGTAGATTGCCACAATAAATCGGCTCTATCATAGCGAACGTATTTATTGTTTGTATTAATTAACACCTGTGTGAACCCATTAAGTTACCTAGACAAAGTAAGACGTCAACAGGTTTTTGGGGGCTAGTACCGGTTTTGACATAATATGTTATGAAATAACTGTGAAATGTCATGTAAAATTATTTATTCATATCACATTGTTTGGTTAAAATAGAAGAAAATTGTTAACCATAAATTGTTTAACATATTTAGTAGCTATCTAGCAATAGAATAAAAGTAATCAGAATAAGCAGAGTCCCTCAACAGTCTCAAAACAAAGTCCATACCTTACACCACAATATTAGTGGTCTGTTAACGATGTATAACTGTTTAACATAACTATGACATTTTTGTTTTTTTTTTCGTTGACCGTGACTAATGTTTCTTGCTCTACGAGCAGATTGTGCCGCAAAGAATACCGTGGGCAACACATGTGATTTTTTCAAGCCACTAAGTTGTGTGACAGAGAGGACCACGTGCAACGCAGTGTAACTTTTCCCAGCAGTGACGAAAGAACGACAACATCGAGCGCTACTATTCAGAGCTAAGTTTCAGATCATACTCATTGTAAAGTCTAAGCTGTGCTTCCCATTCTCATTATCATCAATATATTATTGTATTTCATATTTATTTGTTTGTATATTCATGACCTTGCCACCATTATAACCGTGCATTTTGATTTACACATTAGTAAGCAAGGTAGGCAACCAAATTTTTTCTACACACCAAAGTTTTTGTTAAGGGAAATAACTCTATAAACATTACTAATAAATAAAATCTAAAATGTCAAGCTTAGATAAATGCATTGAGCAGGGAATAAAGTTAGGTTATAAAGAAGAGAAACTGTCAGAATGGGCACAGAAAACGCACGCAGAAAATATTGCCCGTGAAGAAAGAGCAATAGAAAGAGAAGAAAGAAAATTGCAACAAGAAAGAGAGACCGAAGAAAGAAAATTGCAACAAGAAGCAGAGGAAAGAAAATTGCAACAAGAAAGAGAGACCGAAGAAAGAAGATTGCAAAGAGAAGCAGAGGAAAGAAAATTGCAACAAGAAGCAGAGGAAAGAAAATTGCAACAAGAAAGAGAGACCGAAGAAAGAAGATTGCAAAGAGAAGCAGAAGAAAGAAAATTGCAACAAGATGCAGAAGAAAGAAAATTGCAAAGAGAGACCGAAGAAAAGCAACTACAGGCAGCGGAAAAGAAATTGCAAATGGAGCTCGACGCAGCGGCCAAACAGGCCCAATTGAACGCTGATACACAGTTGAAATTGAAACAGATGGAAATAGAGTCCAACACAGAGATATCAATAAACAAATTAAGAAATAAAGAAGAGGAACAGAAATATAGTAAATATAAAGGTCTCGTTAAGGCTTTCTGTGCAGGAGATTCCATCTCCGCCTATTTAGAAAATTTCGAATGTCTCATGGCCTACCATAAAATAATTAAGGCAGATTGGGCTTTTATACTCATGAGAAATCTGGCTCTCGAGCCGCTTAAAGTAATAGAAACAGTACCACAAGAGATGCGAAAAGACTACGAATACCTCAAACAACGCATTCTCCAACATTTTTCGTTAGACACTGCAGGGTACCAACAACAATTTGCAAAATTAGCTCCCCAACCAAACCAAACATTCATAGATTATGTTAGTACAGTACAAGACATATGCACTAAATGGATAAACTCGGCGAAAACCAACAATAGCCACGATAAACTTAAAGAACTAATCATCATAGATAAAATTGTGAGCACCATCCCCACACCGTTTGCAAAATTTTTAAAACAGATGGATTGCAAAACCATCCAAGAAATTGAATCCAAAGGCAATGCATTCTACACAGCAAACAGGGATATATTTCAACTCAACATTAGCCACAATGACACAGCAGCTGCAGTAATAAATACTAAGTACTCCAAGCAAACACAAGGCAAATTTAAACCGCGATCCAACAGTGATAAAGTAGCAAAATGCCAGTATTGCAGTTTGACACACAACGCTTACGAAATGTGCGACAAGTCACCGAACTATCCCCACCACCTAAAAATGATGGTGGATAAACAGAAAGCAAAACGTAACGCGTACCAAAAGGCTGTAAAATGTTACTTTTGCAGAAGCTGGGGACATTATTCACGATATTGTGAAGGTCGTAAGTTACTGAAGCAAGCTAACGCTGCATTAGTAGCAACGTCTTCTGATGATGAGACAGATTCACTGATTGAAGGTTATAATCAGCATGACAATGAAAGCGAACTTGGTAATGCTGTACATATAGTTAACACCATTGTAGATGAAACATGTAACGCTTGCACGAAATTCCAACTAGATCCATCATTACCATGTGGCCACACGATACCTATTGCAAATGAGACAGCCAACGCTGCTTTGTCAGCCACAGGGAAGCTAACATTTTTGACAGGCTTCGTGAACAGGAAAAAGTGCTCATTAATCCGCGATACCGGGGCAACGCTCTGTGGGGTAAAGAAAACATTAGTCAACACCACAGACTACACAGACAGACATGTTAACTGTCGCACATTTTCAGGTACGATAGAAAGATACCCCCTTGCGATGGTCGAAATTCAAACACCATATATATCAGGACAACTTTTGTGCGCTGTCCTTGAAGACCCAATCGCAGATATCATACTTGGGAATTTACCTAACATCCATCCATGCTCTGACAAAGAAATTAAAGACTGGGAAGAAAAACACGGTAGCCACCACACAAATACCGATATTAAAGAGAAACACCATGTTAATTTGTCTCAAACTGCCAAAATACCAAGGGAGACAAACACTGAGGTTATTCAAAAAGAATTCACCGAAGTGCACAACGCAGGGGCGGTCGAATCGTTTAACGAGACGACCGAATTAAAACCTCGAATTGAGGTCACTCCCATGCTACAAAGTACCAAACCTGTAAATGTGTTACAAAACACACACGACACAAACGCCATTACACGACAGACAACCCACAAAACCAACACGGACCAACTACAACAACCATTAGAAACATTCGCACCCAACTCAACTAACATCAATGTTGGAAAAGAACAGAAATGTTCAAAAACATTTGTATCAAAACCATGTCACAGATTGAAATTGCTTGTATTATTATTGTATATTTTATGTAACAATTGTATTGAAACCTCTTGGCACGGATCTCTTGAAAGTATCAGAACAATTTCTGGACTTGAGTACAAAATTTCAGTACATGAAAAAGTGGACATATTCAATTTAAATGAGTTGAAACTAGACTATGCTAAACAAGACACGGAAACGAGTAGACAAATGAAACGAACTGATGACAAAAACAAAAGGACAATCACCCAACTGAATGACAGTCCGTCCTATGCCAGACATGACAGTGAGACAAATGAACAGACGCAACAAACTGTTGACAAAGACAAGACAACAATGTCCCGACAGAATGACACTTTGACAAACGAAGCATCGTTAACGACGCACTCTTACGACAACGAAAACGACGAAGAACTATGGACATTACCGACACTCTGTGATAGCTACAACAACGACAAAACTGACGACATATTGACTGTTGACCTTGACGACGACGACAATGACATTGAAGACAATTTACAAACAGTAGCACCGGTGATAAATCAGACGGACATAGACGATACTGAAGTCCCTATACCAATCATGACTAACGACGGGAGCATTGACGACATTCATATCAGTGACACATTAACACAGCGACAACGGCAATACAATTTGCCTATCCTGGATAACTACAAACCTATCCTTTCTAACAAACCTTGTATTATCCTGGTATTAAACCACTTATTGCATTTTATGAAATCTAACTTCACTTCTCATCTACTTACCTTAAAACAAGTCTTCGACCAAATTTCTCTTTTCGGACTTACTATCAAACCTTCCAAGGTTGAAATAGGTTACACAGAAATAGACTTCCTCGGTCATAGAATTTCTCAAGGTAAATTATTGACCGATGAGAAAATTGTTTCCAAAATTTTGAATCTAGAAGTACCTACTACAAAGAAGCAGATTAGGAGTTTACTAGGTCTCATTAATTATTATTCCAAATTCATTCCACATTGGGCAGAACTCACCTCAGTTTTTTCTGATATGTTAACTAAAGATCATCCATCGAAAATTTGTAAAAGTACCAGCTTAGATGATGCAATGTGTAGATTGAAACATATTTTTTCAAATCCTCCAGTGTTACGATTACCCAACATAAAATTACCTTTTATCTTAACCACAGATGCAAGCGCCATAGCTATAGGAGGTTGCTTGATGCAGGAATTCGACGGAATTAGACACCCTATTCTCTACGTGAGCAGGAAACTGAAGAAGGCTGAAACTCGATATGCAACAATTGAATTGGAGTGTCTAGCCCTATTGTTTTGTATACTGAGGCTCTCGAAGTTCCTTTTAGGGAGCCACTTCCTGGTTCTCACCGACAGTTCACCATTATTAGTCCTTAACCAAGGGTCGCCCAAGAACCACAGGTTACAAAGATGGCGTTTATTGCTGGAAGATTATGATTTTGAAATACGCCATATCAAGGGCACCGATAATATTCTGGCCGACATTTTATCACGCCAGTCAAATGCGCCAGTAGATTGACACTACTCAGTCAACCACTAGCCATATTATATACTGTGATACTTTTATACCGTTTCATATAAGTGTACCTATACACCGCCGAAGTTCTCTTAGTGATTAGTTTATTACAACACCCATGAACACGGTACTTCAATAGCTATACCATCAAGTGCCTAAACTCTATTACTAGACCATCAAGAAACAGTAACTGTGTTTATTTCAACCAGTAAGATCAACCAGAACAAACCATGAACACTGTAATATTTCATACGAAACATGGAAAAGAACCCATAATTTACTGTTGCTACAAACGTTGCAAACAGCCGAAATAGTACGACATCAACTACAACACGCAAGAGACAGCTATACGAACTTTAACATTTATAGCAAAACACAGGAACAACAGGACGGCAACACGCACATCATCGTTGGAGTTAATTAATTAGTTAATTTAATTAAATATGTATTATATTTCCATTATTGATGTATATAAATTGTGTTAACCTGTAATTTGTACATATTCTACTTTAATATTACAGGCGGTGCCATTCAGAGGCTAAGAAAACCCGTCCTATACAATTGTCTCTATTTAAATTATAACCTACTTTTCCTTCATCGTACAGAAAGTACGTTTTTTCTTAAAGGGCGAATATCGCCTAGCCCATTGTTTCCAAGGGCAATAACATTTACCTTAACTTAAATTATATATTTTAATTGAATACTATTGTGTTTGAAAGACGAATGAATGAATGTGTGAAAGGATTAAATAAGAGAACGATACACTTGGCGGACAAATTGTACGCAACACGTATTTATTGTAATTTGTCTGCGTTTTTGATGTAAAAGTACATAACTTGTCTAAATTGTGAATACATGTATAGAACTTAGTTTAGGATTTAGCTTAGTTAGTAAATAGTTAACATACTTAGGTTAGCATTTAGGATATAACTAAGCATCACTACTTGGAATGCCGGATCATGTAGTGCACACAGTGCAAGGATTCATGATTGAGGTTATCCCAACTCGTGACGCTTGGAAATACACCATCCAGTCAGCACATACACAAACCTGAAAACTCAACACTTTCAATTTAAAATACAGTCACTTTATTATAGACATCAACTTATTAGTCAAACACACTAACAAGCCAACAGGGACACATGTAGTCTGAGGGGGATAAGAGAACATCGTAACTACATATTTAGCATTGGATGACATACGAGAGTAAAAGTGTATTAAAATACACTCACGAATCAAGATTTGAAAGTGTACTTAACTAGCCAGGACTTCGGTCCTGTTAACTCTCTTTAACCAGAGATTAATTGTCTGGGCACCAATAGGGTGCGTGAGAAGGGCGAGTTGTCAATACAACTATTAAAACGCCACGTAACTTCGGTCTGATAAGCATTGTTAAGGACACAGGAGACAGAGTGATCTCTTTAGCAAATCAGAGAAGTAGTGTATGGTAGAATACATGAGTTACTAATGCCATTAGGTAGCTTACCAAGTTACTGTCCACCAAACTACAAACCCTAACTTTAGATGAGTCGATGACAGAATTAGATTAAATCTAATTGACCAATAACAAGCCAGATCAGGAGGGGAGAGGGGAATCCTGTCATCACCTCACCTAAAGATAGAATTAGAGGGCTGCAACTCTAGCCCAAGAGAGACAACCGAGTTGCTCAGACTAAGAAAAGTCCAGAACCTTATCGAAGGTCAACCCTCGAGTTCATGGGTCCGTGGACACTAATGTGGCCCGCCTGAAGCGGGGTCCACGAGGAACTCGAACAGGGTTACCGCCCGTCGAATAGCGACACGCGGAAAACCATCAGAGGACAAATGGACTGAGACCAGGCAACAAGTGTCTGCCTGAGAGGGACTCGTTAGCTCTTTGTATCGAGATAGAACATAGGCTAGATAGTGTGCTAGTTTGTTATATGAAATGTTTGATGTTCTATAATCTGTGATATGATGATGATGTAAAGCGCGGGCTGTTTAACCCACTGAGCCAACTGTAGATTGCCACAATAAATCGGCTCTATCATAGCGAACGTATTTATTGTTTGTATTAATTAACACCTGTGTGAACCCATTAAGTTACCTAGACAAAGTAAGACGTCAACAGTTTATTCTACTTGTTTCAGCTTGAGTGTTATATGCGTCTCCTGAAAGATAGATTAGATGGTAGAGTAATGTTTGACACTGTTCAAATAACCAAACGGGTCTCCGGCAGTTCGGTACAGCCTCCGACAAATCTCATCACGGTACGGGTCAGGGTGGAACCTCTCTGTGTGATGGATCAGTTGCCCGCCTCTGGGGATGACACTTTCTTGTCCGAAGTATAACGTTGGGTGCGTAGGGTATAAGCCTTTTGTGAATTCCTCCACGTTCAGCTGTATCTCACTGAAAATATAAATCCAATATGTGATTTGTTCAAGCACAAACTGTATCTTATATAAAAGATAATTCTAATTAGTGAGTTCTTCAACATTCAGCTGTATTTCAGCGAAAAGATAAATATAACGTGTGAATTCTTCTAAGTTCAGTCGTATCTCACTGAAAAGATAAATGTAATATGTTAATTGCTCAACCGTTAACTGTATCTTATATAAAAGATAAATGTAACTGATAAATTCTTCAACGTTCAGCTGTATCTCACTGAAACGATAAATATAATGTGTGAATTCTTCAGCATTCATTTGTATCTTACTAGAACGATACACTAAATATATGAATTCTTCCATTTCCCGCTGTATCTTACTGAATGGATAAATGTAATATACGAATTGCTCAACTCTCAACTATATTTTACTATCATCTGCTATCTACTGTCTATATAGCACATTGCTGTGTAGGGCAGGGGGATCTTGAGCCTGAGGAATTAAAACCGCCTGGTTAGTGCAGTCGCCGTGAACTGTGCTGGTTAGGACCCCCCCCCCCCACTCCCCCTTGTTGCTGTATCTTACTAACACGATACATTTAATGTGTGAATTCTTCAACGTTCTGCTGTATTTTACTGAAAAGATAAATGTGATTTGTAAATTTCTCTCAGGTTTAGCTGTATATTAATGAAAAGATAAATGTAATCTGTGAATTGTTCAATGCCCAACTATATCGTACTAACACGATACATGTTATATGTGAAATGCCAGAATCACAAGCGATACGTATATATTTATGGGATATTATTCGGTAACTTATCCTGGGCAGACCTTTACCCAAATACAGTCCTTCTAAATGTATCTCTATCATACGCCAGCTGTCCTGCCCCTGTTGCTGTAATTTGATAATTATCTACCACATCTTCAATCCATCTACGTCGTGGTCCTCATCTTCTCCGCTTCTCCTGCAAACCTTCTTCGATAATAACATTTTTAGGACATTCGTATCTTTTACATGCCCAACATATTTCACTTTTCTCGGTTGTCTTTGTCTTGGTAACCAATCTTCTACAACAAGGGAAGTCGCTTAAGACGATTAATCATCCCATGGCACTTAATAATTTAAGGCAGTGGTTTTCAACCGGCGACGACCCTCAGGAGACTCCCCCAAAAAAATGCATTCGTGAACCGAAGGATGCGGCCTGGAATCGAACCCACCACCTTCGGAGCCCGACCCCAGGGAGGTAATTTTAGGGTTTCCAGGAGAGAATTAAGACCACAGATTAGCAGGCTTAAGCTGGCTTCGAGACCACATAAAACGCGATCGTTCCCCTTTCTTGAATTATGTGTGAGTGTGTGGGTGTGTGTGTGTGTGTGTGTGTGTGTGTATATATATATATATATATATATATATATATATATATATATATATATATATATATATATATATATATATATATGTATATAGGGTGTGTGTGTGTGTAAAGAAAGGGGTGACATTTTTTAAAGGGGGAGGGGGGAATGACATTCTGAACATATGGTGAAAGGGTGCATGGGTAAAAAAAAAAAAGGTTGAGAACCACTGATTTAAGGAAAATATAGCTCAAGAAATGTAACAGCGGGAATGGTGACACGCAAGAGACTTTGGAAAGGTGTAAGAAATCTCGTAACAACGGGAATTGTGGAGTGAAAGAACGTTGGAAAGATGTAGAAAATGACTAAGAACACAATAGTGAATTGAAAGAGAGAAAGGAAAGATCTAAAAATGAAGTAACAACAGCGGGTATGACAATAAGCTGTCGGTTGATGACAAATCGCGATCAGTGTCAAGATATTTATCCTGGCCATGTTGGTTCCGAGTATCCACCGGATTAAGTGGACAACTCTGCAGCTGAGCAGAGCAGGGCACTCACTTGTCCTTACAGTCGGAAATGGCTGTCAAAGGCAGAGGTAAAAATACCACCATGTGAATGTGGAAGGCAAGGGGAAACCACCACATTATCTTCCCAAGACTTCATGGCAAAACATATATCAAAGTTAGTGAAGGACGTTAATGGCTGTCTTAGGGCATCCTCGTCCGGTAGGGACAGTCATGAGCCACAGGTGACACCAGACCGTCATCCAGCTACTGATGGCAAAATCTTAACTAAAATAAATAAATTTAGAGTAGGAACATGGAATGTTAGGACATTAAATGAGCTAGGAAAGTTGACCAATGTTCTAAGAGAGATGGATAGCATGAAAATGAATATACTAGGCGTTAGTGAGATGAGATGGAAGGGATCGGGCAAAATTATAGCTGACAATCACACAATAATTTATTCTGGAGGGGATACACATGAAAAAGGTGTAGGAATAATATTAGACGAAAAAACAGCCAAGTCAATTAATGGATACTGGTGTATTTCAGATAGAGTTATTATGGTAAAAATCAAAGGCAAACCAATAGACATAAATATTATACAAGTATATGCACCAACAGCAAGCAGTAGTGATGAAGAAATACAACACTTTTACGACGAAATAGAAATGGCGATGGCTCAAATTGGATCACAAGAAATAAAGATAATACTTGGTGATTTTAATGCAAAAGTAGGAAAGGGAAAAATGGAGGATGTAGTGGGGAATTATGGTTTAGGTACAAGAAATGAAAGAGGGGAAAAGCTAATAGAATGGGCAAATATCAATGATATGATAATTGGAAACACATGGTTTAAACACCATAAAAGACGACTGTACACATGGATAAGCCCTGATAAGAAAATACGCAACCAAATTGACTACATACTAATTAATAAAAGATTTAGAAATGCTTTAATTAATGTAAAGACAATGCCTGGTGCTGACTGTAATAGTGATCATGTACCACTATGTGGACAAATAAAAGTAAGATTAAAGAGAGGGAAAAAAATGGTTAAGAACATGAGACTTAACAAAGAGGTTCTGAAAATAGATAAAGAAATGCAAGAACAATACAGAGTGACTGTGAAAAATAGGTACAATGCAATAACTAAAATACAGAGTATAGATGAACAATGGGAAATGTTAAGGGACTCCATTCATCAAACTAGCAAAGAAGTATTACCGGAGAGAGGCAAAATAGCTAAGAAAAAATGGATGAATGAAGATATCTTAAAACTGATGGACAAAAGAAAACAGAGTAAAAATGACAAACAAGAATACGCTAAGATAAATAAAGAAATAAAAGATAAATGTGGGAAGGCTAAAGAAAGTTGGTTAAACGAGCAATGCAAAAATATTGAATTAAATTCCATTAAAGATACAAAAAATATGCACAGACAAATCAGTGAGCTTACAGGAAGAAAAATAAGAATAAATACAGGGTGTTTGAAATCAAAAACAGGAAAGATAATATTAGAGGAAGATGCTATAATGAAGAGGTGGAATGAGTATATAAGAGAATTATATGAAGGAGAAAGGGAAGAATTAACAGAAGATAGTAACTTAGAAGGTCCACCTATTCTGAAAGAAGAAGTCGCTGACGCTATGAAACGTATGAAGAAAGGAAAAACAGCTGGGCCAGATGAAATCACAATAGAAGAATTAGAAGTATTGGGAGAATTTGGAGTAGATATATTAACCAAAATGTTGAATGATATTTACAGCAGTGGATATTTACCCAGTGATATGCTGAAATCTGTATTTATAGCTATACCAAAAAGACCAGGAGCAATTGATTGTGAAGATTTTCGTACAATTAACCTTATAAACCATATCACTAAGCTTCTACTCAGAATCATAATGAGAAGAACCAAAAAGAAAATAAAAATGGAAATTAGTGAAGAACAGTATGGATTTGTGGAAGGAAAGGGCACAAACAATGCAATTTATACATTACGGACACTAATAGAAAGGTCAATAGAGAAACAGAGAGACATATATTTGTGCTTCATAGATTATACTAAGGCATTTGATAAAGTAAAACATGATGAACTGATTAAAATGTTGGAAGATATCAACACTGATGGAAAAGATTTAAGAATAATAAAGAATATTTACTGGAACCAAGTAGCAGCAATTAAAATGGGAAATAAAGAGGGTAGTTACGAACAGATAAAGCTAGGAGTACGACAAGGGTGTGTCTTGTCACCAGATCTTTTCTCCCTGTATAGCGAAGTAATAATGAGAGAGATCAAAGAGATGCCAGGAATACTAGTTGGAGGTTATAATATAAATAATATACGCTTTGCAGATGACACAGTATTGGTGGCGGATAATTCAACAGACCTACAACAATTATTAGACGTTGTAGTAACAGAGAGTGCAAGGAAAGGACTCTCCTTGAATATCAAGAAAACAGTAACAATGGTAATATCAAAGAAAATGGTGACACCAAAATGTGACATAGAAATAGAAGGGAAAATCCTTAACCAAGTTGATAATTTTAGATACCTAGGGGCATTTATAACATCAGATGGAAGATGTACAACAGAGATTAGGAGCAGAATAGGGCAGGCAAAAGCCGCATTTCAGAAAATGAAGAGTATCTTATGCAATAAGTCACTATCACTGAATGTAAGAAAGAGAGTGCTGAAATGCTATGTAGAACCAGTTTTGCTGTATGGCAGTGAATCTTGGAATGTAAATGAACAAATTAAGAAGAAATTAGAAGCAACAGAGATGTGGTTCCTGAGACGAATGTTGCTAATTCCTTGGACTGCCAGAGTAACTAACGACGACTGCCTGAAACAGGCTAACGAAACTAGAACATTATATACAACAATAAGACAGAGACAAACAGCTCTCCCCGGTCATGTGATGAGAAGAGAGGCATTGGAGAACATCGTAACAACTGGAAAGATCGAGGGGAAGAGAGGCAGAGGTAGACCAAGAGAAGTGATGCTGGGTGGATTGAGACGGTGGCATGGAGGAATATCAGCAGCAGAGTTGATCCAGAAAACCAAAGACCGAGATCTATGGAGAGCCATGAACGCCTACGCCAGCCGGCACGGCACTTGATGATGATGATGATGTTGGTTCTTGGGTCGGTCTAGATTTGTTAATGTTAAACAGGTACTGGATAATTTTCAGTGTTCTGAAATTAATCTGAGAAGGAATGGTTGCGAGAAGGGAAATTGATCAACCCCCAGAACATTATGATGTAACCTAATATATGAGAAGACCACACATATGGTAGTAGTCTGCCCTACCACTAGGCGTGGCCACGAGGTTGTAGATGGTAGAATCTATACTGGTGTGTGCACGTCAAAAATGGGCAGTAAACAGACAAGCTGAGAAATATTTAATTACATCTTAAATATGCTCTCTGAGGAAAACGTAGTGATACCCGTTGACAGACAGAAAAACCAATGAGACAACACTTCAAGAAACGGGTGAAAACTGTAAGCTGGTCAGACAAAGTAAACGTCAAGATTGTTTGGGCATACATATGAGGAAGTGGGTGGATGGGTGGGGGGGGGGGGGGGGGAGACCTTAAACACTTATTTACAACGGTGTCAGCAACTTGCTTGCGACAGGTCTTTCAGGACTCCCCTACTTTTGCACGGCACGAAATAACAACTCGTGTCATTTGCAAAAGGAATGCAATTTATTTAGAGCTCGGAATTCGTAAGCTCTGCGAGCGGCATACATCATTAATATTAATTAAACAACATGGTACGTTACATGGATGTAATGAAGGTATGAGAATGATACTAGTAATCACAATCTGAATCTAAAGCCTAATATTAACTATTGTCTAGAAACTTATAGCATTTGTCAAGAACACGTCTACTCTCTAATCGTCTCCAGTCTGGTCTGTCCTCACGCTACACATTGCGTGGTCAAGCGCGGACGCTGTGTCCTCCGTGCATTAGCGAGTCTTGCGTGCATAGTCTCCCAGCACGCTGGCTCGTTAACATGAGTAACCGGGCACTCCACGGTTACTCGTAAGGCCAAGCTTCCCAATGGCTTGGGGAAGCCCTCGCTCACCTGTCCGTATTGCTCCCTTGGTTGACACCAATGTGTCCCCTGGTGAAGCTATTTATAGCGCTGGTGTCTCTCCTGTCTGGTGTCTCCCTACTAGACTTTGTCTTAACTCTTATTAACTCTGTAAGTACTTATTGGAGGTTTTGACAAACGGGCAAAATTGTTAGGAAAGGAGCAAGGAGAGGACACTGAGACAATTACTCGGATGGTTTGGCCATACAGCTTAACTTGAACAAATGTCATTCTCAGTGGTGAAGTGGTAAAGCCCTTTACATGACGCACTGGAAGTAGTGCGTTCGTTTTCTAATTGCATCGTTCAGACCATAGGTGAATTTTTTTTTCCCGTAAACCAATGAAATTTTCCCTGGAGACCCATGAAGGTTTTCAACGGAGACCCTAGAGGGTTTTCCCCGGACACCCATGAGGGTTTTCCCTGGAGACCCATGAGGGTTTTCTTTGGAGACCCATGAGGGTTTTCCCCGGAGACAGAGGGTTTTCCCCTGAGACCCATGAGGGTTTTCCCCTGAGACCCATGAGGGTTTTTCACGGAGAACACGTGAGGGTTTTTACAGGAGACCCATAAGGGTTTTCCCTGGAGACCCATGAGGGATTTTACCGGAGACACATGAGGGTTTCCCCGGAGACACATGAGGGTTTTCCCCGGAGACCCATGAGAGTTTACCCCGAAGACACACGAGGGTTTTGACCGGAGATCCATGAGGGTCATCGCTGGCGCTCAGGGGTGCGTGCTTTGTGCGATGCTCTCGGTAGGCGACTAGCCATTCTACTAAGAGACTGAATCAGATGGGGTAAACACCGGTGCAATAAAATGGATCCTCTCGTATTTAGCATTTAAGAACATGGATATTATCGGAACCTCTGGTGATTGTCTGAGATAGTGAATCATGCCTGCCCAGGCTGATCGGCATGAGACATCATCATGATGATGCTCTATTCATACTTATATGGCAGTTGCTGCATTCAGATTACATTACCTTTACCCTAAGGTGTTACGTCTCGTTGTTTTTATTTTGGCATGCCACACGTTCGCTGATCATGGATCCCTACTGTAGCAGGCGAGAGTGCTACAGTTCTACCACGGAGGTGTCCACTTTGGCATAACATAACGACACAAAATGAAAACAAGAATACCTTCAGATTTTACACTGTCGGTAGATCAGAACTCGACGTTCGTGGGTACTGTTACCTGTTCAAATCCAAGATGGAAAATCTCACAATACACGTATTTATAAAAATCAGATGCCTGATCACTGTAAAGAAAGGTAACCACCCCCTGATGAATGAGAAGTGCGTTATTCAATTGGTGATGATGATACTGCTTACTTTTCTGATAAATTCCGGGCTGCCTCGGCAAGGGCTATGCAATCATCCCAGTTTCGTATTCCAGATCGCCGGAGGAAATGGGCGTCGATCGTGGTCAGCTTCTTGCCGTCCATGTTCAGATGATGAAATATTTCTCGATATCTGCAACAAGTCAAGATTTTGACCTCTTTGCATCTCCTTCTACAGCATGGACAGTTGTATACATGAGATCTAGACAAGGAATCAGAGGAGCTGAGAAACATCTGATGGATGGCACAATCTGTTTCTGACGAAAATGCAAAGAATATCATGGACGGACAGAAACCAGAAACGAGACAGTCTTGCAAGAAGCAGATGAAAACCGCAAGTTGATTAGATAAATTATACAGTCAAGATTTCTGGACATGTGATTATGGGGGATAATCTTGACAACTCAGTGGCTAATTTGCAAACATAATGGGGATAGGGCCAGGGTAAGACAAAGATGTAAATATCAAGATGGTGTTACCACGTGGCATAATCGGACAGAACACAGACCTTATTTGCTCTGGTAATCGTGTGAGATATCGAACCATAACCACCCAGGCTTATCGGCATGGCACATGACGATGTCGATATGTTTGTAGAAGCAGTTTTACACATCTCTGATAGACTGACAGTCTCATTAATCGTGTTGGCCGTGCTAAGAAAGATTAATAGTCAACAACATTACAGGAAAACTCATGCGTAGCATTGCCATAGAAGTGTGTAACAATGGGAAGTACACAATTTGAACGACTGTTTAGAATGACAGAGACCAATTTATGTCGCCACTTATCTCCAACAAAACTGATATAGCCCCATTTTAAAAGTTTGAGATATCAGGGCTGTTTGCTAACTTGTCATGGAACAGATCACAGTTGTAACGAAAGTCGATTTCCACAGCAGGAAACCGACGGATTGCCAGGTAGATAGGTAGGTAGGTAGGTAGGTAGGTAGGTAGGTAGGCAGGTAGGCAGGCGGGCGGGCAGGCAGGCAGACAAGCAGGTAGGTAGATAGGTAGGTAGGTAGGTAGGTAGGCTGATAGGTAGGTAGGTATACTGGTAGGTAGGTAGGTAGATTGGTAGGTAGGTAGGTAGGTAGGTAGGTAGGGTATGTAGGTAGGTAGGTAGGTAGGTAGGTAGGTAGGTAGACAGGCAGACAGACAGACAGCCGAACGGACATAAAGACAATGTTAACAACGTGTAATCACTTTCCATGACCCATGTTTAAAAGCCAATCATCAATTTCTTTCAGAGTCCAGCCCCAGCAGACAGGAACCACGTAAGGAGGTGGGAAGTTTTTGTATTCATTAGCAACTGGCCTCAGGTACGTCAGATGTTGTTTAAGCCAAGGACCTTCTGCTCCTTGATCGCCTCTGGAATCACCTTCTTTAGTTGACCTGCGTGTATAATTAATTAAAATAAAATACCTGCATGTGACAAGGATGCTTATCATTTTGCCAGAGAGAGGACAGGATATCAGAATAATAAGTATACTGATAATGTAAACTAATAGATAAACAGGCTTTCAATCTCGATAAAAATATGAGACTGGCGTAGGGTTATAGGAAGCGTTGGGTTCTCCTCCTCCTCCTCCTCCTCCTCCTCCTCCTCCTTCTTCTTCTTCTTTTTCTTCTGCTTCTTCTTCTTCTTCTTCTTCTTCTTCTTCTTCTTCTACTACTACTTCTTCTTCCTTCTATGCATGATAATCCATAAAAAGAGATATGCTTCCTCAATGAATCGATTAGTCAGTCGGAGGTCGTCCCAAATGCTCAAGCCACCAAAGAGAGGGTATGTATGCATTGCATGTTCTAACGTAGGCGTCATATTTGACCAGTGAACTGGTTAGTAAATGTGGATTTCGTGTTGTTTAGGCCGGCTTGTGGTTCACAGTGTCCTATGCTGAGTTTAGAAAGTGTGGTCTGATGTGCTCTGACCAGTGTGCCTAACGGAATCTTGAGAGTAATTGCTATCTGCTCTCTGTAGCACCACCACGTTTCAGTGTTGTCTGCATGGAGTGTTTGTGTTTGTTGTTGAAATTGTGAATTTTGTAATGTGTTCTGTTGAAATATACCATTGAACGATCCGATTGATCTTGACACATAACAATACCTGTTAGAGGGTAATATACTTTGGAGTTCTTCGTGTGACTACACACAATGTTAGCTGACATTCTGCGAGCTGATACATATTATCATGTGCCCTGTCGATCATCGTAGGCATTTTTGTCTCCACAGATTTCAATTCTTTTTGTTCAGGATCAATTCTGCAGATGATATTCCTCCATACTACCATCTCATTTTTCTCGGACTGCCTCTGCCTCTCATTCCACCACTCTTTCCTGTTGTCATTTTGCAGATAAGTGTAACTTATCATGCATTGACATATACTAAATTATAAGATAATGAAATGTGATGATTGGCTCCCTATCTCGCCGTCTTTCCATCCAAGGCAATCTCCAGAATTGTTAACAATTTTCAGGTGACCATTGTATAAGGCTGTGTCTATCCCATAATAGTATTTACAAAGTAAAGGCGCCTTGAAGTGTGATTGTTATATGGTGCTAGCCTCATATTTTTTTATCATATCAATATATGGCTTCTGTCACATACATATACATATATAGACAGACGTTGAAGTTTAGTATCATATATATATACACATACAGAAATCAGAGGGCCTCTAGGTTTAATGCACTTGTATTTAAACTGCCGGTGCGATGACGAAGAGGTGGTGAGATCATTTCCTACACCGATCAGTCGGACCTCAATGTTGATTTCTCTTTCAGAAAGACACACACACACACACACACACACACACACATACAAACACTCACACACGCGTGCGCATATATATATATATATATATATATATATATATATATATATATATATATATATATATATATATATATATATATATATATATGGGAGTCTTCGTGGCGAAGTGGTATATATATATATATATATATATATACACATACAGAAATCAGAGGGCCTCTAGGTTTAATGCACTTGTATTTAAACTGCCGGTGCGATGACGAAGGGGTGGTGAGATCATTTCCTACACCGATCAGTCGGACCTCAATGTTGATTCTCTTTCAGAAAGACACACACACACACACACACACACACACACACACACACACACACACACACACACACACACATACAAACACTCACACACGCGTGCTCATATATATATATATATATATATATATATATATATATATATATATATATATATATATGGGAGTCTTCGTGGCGAAGTGGTCAAGCCGTTTGACTCGGGCTCCGAAGGTTGTGGGTTCGATTCCGGGCCGCGTCCTTCGGTTCACGAGTTAAATTTTTCGGAGACTCCTGTGGGTCGTCGCTAGAGCTACGGAGTTCGTGCTTTGTGTGACGCTTTCCGCGCTGCGGAAAGAGACCGAGCCATATGGGATAAAACCCGGTGCAATGAAGTCGACCCTGTCGACTTTTAAGCGACTTTATATATATATATATATATATATATATATATTTATATCACATACCTTAGCTCGCGAGGAACGCAAGAACAGTCCTGATGAATGGCACTTGATAACTTCTGAGACATGGCCCCACAGGCCAATATTGGAATGGCAGATAATGATTGTGTTCATCGGCCTCAACCACTGGGGGACCTGGGAGATTGGATCTTTGCACCGATGGATAATATGCCTCGTTTCCAGTGATGATTCTAAACATAAAATATTTATAATACAGTAATTCATAATAACCGGACTCCCTGGCTAAGGGGTTAAAGGACTTTCTCCGTAATCCCGTTTATCCACGTGGGGTAACGCAGCGCGCGAAAATTGGATGCGGTTCTCGCCGCGTTGGTAACTTACGGGATAAGTGCGCCGGTCGCTCAGAAAGCAATGGCAAACTACTGAGCGTAATCTTGCCAAGAAATCAACGACAGCGGTAAAATTCTGGTGTTGACAGCGATGTCCTGTAAAGGATATGCGAAAAAAACATCATAATAGCAAGTATAAACTATCTAACAAGATTGAGGATGAGTAAGTAAAGTAAAACTACCCCTTTTCAAACATGATGTGCATAGTATCCCCATATTTTTTACCAACTGGCAGCCATCTTCACTTCCCAGGAAATTTCATGGCGCCCATTTTAGGCTGGGTCAACATGGAAGCCCATAACCTGTAAAGAAATATCCCTGCCACGATAGGGATTCGAACACATGACATGCAAGTATGCTAGCTACTTCACTACCGAGGCTGACTATGAATACAATGTTAACATTAATATAATTCTATACTTGGGACATTGATATTTTACTGTAATTAATACTGATATATTGCTTACAAAGATTCTTACTAAAGTTTGTTAATATTCCGGAAATGACGTCAAAATTTGCGAGCAGTTTCATCGGAAGTATGAATTTTGTGCGCAATTTCCTGAACTGTTTCTACTCAGTTCGGTTGGTTATTATCTGTTTGTGTGTGTTCAATCAAAGTAATGGTCGATATGTTGTTTAGAGAAACGTGTTAGAATTTTATAATGTGTACTCTTTTTTTTCTTTTTGAAGTATTTATGTCTCCCTCTTTGATATGTACTCGTATATCAGTCTTCCCGTTAATAAACACGCTGCTTTTGACACTGCATTTCGTAAGCAGATGATCTAGTTATAGAGACAATGGCTATGACGGTCACCGTTCAGCATAGTCACTGGCAAGAGGGAAAGCAATAATAGCCAACCATTTTGCATATTCCTAATAGATTATGATTCGACAGCTAATACCTCGAATCCAAGGCTCTAGTGTGAGATAGTGAACCGTGACCGCCGAAGGTTATCGCCGTGGCTAATGATGATGCTTTTGATGACACTGATGATTATGATGATGACAATGATGATGATTACAGTTAGTTGCATATCCTTGACAGGACGTCGCAGTGAAATCCCTCATTGTGTGTGTATCTGTTTGTGATTTCTTGGCAAATTACGTTCACTAGTTTGCTATTGCTTTCTGAACGGCCGGCACTCATACCACTGGAAGAAAACTAACGCATGGGGGTATGCACTCGGGTAGATTCAGAAAATTTTAATAATCCTCATCTTCTTCGTCTTCTTCTTCCTCTTCTCTTCCTGCTTCTTCTTTTTTGCTTGGAATAATTGTTCCTGCATATACTGACTCGTCTTATACAGATCTTGCAGTCGTCCGTTGAGTCTGAACATAGAACAGATCTTTGTGGGATGTATTTGCACAATCATGTTATATGTTCTGCAGTTTGAAGTGCTTGTACACGTACACATTATTGTAGAATTTATCTTTAGTTGTGTGTACATGTAAATATTAAGCCTATTGTGCCATGGTCTGATGCTACAGACAGTAATGTGTCCAGTTCTGGTTTCTTTCTTTGTTGAATTATTCCAGTAAATTAGGTGATGTGTGTAGTAGCCACATGATGTTTAGTGAGTCCATTGGTGTAAACTGCTACATTAATATATTCGGTGGCTAATCTTCCTACTTGGCACGTATCTCTGTAGCTGGGACAC
Source organism: Cepaea nemoralis (assembly GCA_014155875.1). Classification (NCBI taxonomy): domain Eukaryota; kingdom Metazoa; phylum Mollusca; class Gastropoda; order Stylommatophora; family Helicidae; genus Cepaea; species Cepaea nemoralis. The sequence continues at coordinate 32,387 of JACEFZ010009142.1, forward strand.
AGATATGGCGTTTGCTACCAGGTTACAGCCGTTGTATTTGAGCTACAATGAGGCCGTCGCCATGGCCATGGTGCCAGAACCTCAACCGCCGTTTGCTGTCCCCGTCAGCTGGTGCTGGAGTCCCGAGACAGTCGAACAGTGGCTTGTGGACACGGGATTTGGCCGGTAAGTGCATAGTTGCTGTTCAAATGTGAGTACATTGTAGACGTCCAAAGGTGAGTACATAGTTGACTTCCAACGGTAGGTACATAGTTGCCGACTAAAGGTAAGTACATAGTGGCCGTTCAAGGTATGTACTTAACTGTTGTATAAGGTAAGTATTTTTGTTGTTTTTGTTGCGCTCGCTCGCTTTAAACTCAAGCGTAGACCATACACACTATTTACAGTAGTGATGGACTGAGTCTTGCGTGTGGATTAGCTTTCCCTATAAACAGTGTCCCTCGCCATCAGACAAACCCACTCCGACTTCGGAGGTATGGTAAGTATTTAATTGCCGTCGAAAGCAAAATACATGGTTGCCGTCCAAAGTTAGTTGCATGTCCTTAACAGGACGTCACAGTCAACCCCAGCATTTCTTGGGCTGTTTGTGATATCTTTGCAAGTTTACGTTCCATAGTTTGCCATTGCTTTCTGCACGACCGACACACATACCATTTTATGAAAGCCAGCGCAAGGCGATCTGCTTCCAAACCTTCCGCAGCTATGTTTCGAAAGCGGTATGCGGGATTAATAATTGCATTCGTAAACGCTTTGCCACAGAGCGGGCTATCATCCTTCATCAATGATTATTTCATTAGTTGACCAGTGTGATTATTTGTGTCATTAGTTGACTGGTGTGATTATTAGTGTCATTAGTTGACCGGTGAGATTATTAGTGTCATTAGTTGACCGGTGTGATTATTAGTGTCATTAGTTGATTGGTGAGATTATTAGTGTCATTAGTTGACTGGTGTGATTATTAGTGTCATTAGTTGACTGGTGTGATTATTAGTGTCATTAGTTGACCAGTGTGATTATTAGTGTCATTAGTTGACCGGTGTGATTATTAGTGTCATTAGTTGACCGGTGTGATTATTAGTGTCATTATTTGACCGGTGTGATTATTAGTGTCATTAGTTGACTGGTGTGATTATTAGTGTCATTAGTTGACTGGTGAGATTATTAGTGTCATTAGTTGATCAGTGTAATTTTTAGTGTCATTATTTAAAAAATCGCTTAAAAGTCGACAGGGTCGACTTCATTGCACCGGGTTTTATCCTATACGGCTTGGTCTCTTTCCGCAGAAGCGGAAAGCGTCGCACGAAGCACTAACTCCGTAGCTCTAGCTACGACCCACAGGAGTCTCCGAGAAATTTCACTCGGGAACCGAAGGACGCGGCCCGGAATCGAACCCACGACCTTCGGAGTCCGAGTCAAACGGCTTGATCACTTCGCCACGGAGACTCCCGATTACTGTCATTATTGTGATTATCAGTATCATTCTCTCTCTCTCCCTCTGTGTGTGTCTGTCTGTGTGTGTGTGTATGTGTGTGTGAGTATATATATATATATATATATATATATATATATATATATATATAGATATATAGAGAGAGAGAGAGAGAGAGAGAGAGAGAGAGAGAGAGAGAGACGGGTACATGTGTCAGACAACGATTCTAGGAGTTCAGAAAGTATGATGGTATGGTTGGTCTGTTGGTGCGAATCGCCTGCCTATTGTAAGCAACTTGGGACCCTTTCCCGTGTATGTTCCCGGTGGGAGTCTGGCCCACTTAGGTCATGCCTCCAACATGTCCTGTCCCAGTTGGATGGTTAACACTGACTGAATTCATGGTGGTTACCCGTACTAGCCGGGACATTGGTGTAATCGCCAGGGGTTATGTTGATAATGGCGTGAGCGCTGTTGGACGAGGTTTCTACGCCTGAGCTCGTCCTCCGCTAAGAGAAGGAAAGACTGCGCACATATTCCTTTTTGCTTTCAGCCCTTCAATATGTACTGGTTCTAACACTTCACAGACACATGGCAGACTCCTGCTTCGAGGTTTGTTTGTTTGAGTCTCTCCAACTCCTTGGACAATCGCTTTGAAAACTTTCTGGACCGAAAGAAGTAATTTACGCTATTGGCAATTGCCAACTGCAGAATAGAAGGATTAAGATGGCATTTGGAAATCGTGGAGAAACCTGAACAAATTCCAATGAATCAAGAAGTGGGGACAATTCGCTGGCGCGGGATAGAAGGACTATGGTGCTATGACAGGATCACCAATGTGTTGCTCATAGAAAGAATTAAACACATTCCAGAGATTCAAAACATGAGGAAAAGGAATAGTAAACACATGAAGACAATGTGTCAATAGTGTAACTAGACAGTCTTCTTTCTATGTACCACAGGGCAACAGAGATACAAGGAGATCTAAAAATACACACAAACGAAAATTAGAGGCATGGCGTAATAATATCAGCAGGACATATGGGAGGGGGGAGAGCTAGCAACAGATAGGAGGGATTGGAGTGAATTGGCTGATGGACTATGTCTCGTTAGAGGATAAAAGGTATCAGACAGACAGACAGACAGACAGACAGACAGACAGACAGACTGACTGACTGACTGACTGACAGACTGACTGACTGACTGACTGACAGAAAAACAGAAAGAAAGAAAGAATATTTCATGCCAGGACGATGCTGAAACGATAAAGCACGTCTGTAAAAACACAAGGAATTTTGCAGAAGACTTAGCACCAACAGAACAAAACCTACATGTCGATGTGTAGAGAGAACAAGGGAGGTAATAATAGAAATACGAACACTGATTATGACACGGTTTTACTAAGTTTTAGTTGGCATGTTTACTTATCAGGGTACGATATTCAATGAAGAAAACGGTGCAGGACGCGGTGGTTCAGAAATTCACAGCAACGTATATGAGTAAACGAATACTCAAACATTACTTATTAATGACAACAAAGACTTATTAATGAACCTGTCATTGCCTCTGGGATAACAACTTTCGAACAGAATCACTGATCATGTCTGTGATGTTTTTCAACCTGGATAGTATTCATCATTTCACGCCATAAAATAAATGACACTACAATGTGCACCTGACGATTCGAAGCTAAATTTAACAGACAACACATTGTGAAATCTATTGTGTATGGCTTTGTTTAAAACAAACAGTGCAAGAAACATTAATCTGTAACTACACATAACTTTAACGCCATGATTTAGTATAGATAGCTGGTTGGAGCAGGAAAAACGCTCCTATATACAGGTGAAGCACTTATGTTAACAGGCCATGCTGAGTAAGAAGTGACCCCAGTGTTGTCGATAAAAGCAGTTAATGCACTTATAGAATGGAAAGTACCGAATTCTAGAATAATAACAGCCACATTTAGAAGCCCAAAAATGAAAGTAAGCGTGAATGTGATACAGTGTTAGGCTCTAACAAATTATAAGAATGAATAAGTTAAGCGGTAATTTCACCTGAAACTTCAAGGTACTAAAGGTAGTCACAGATATGGGGAAATTAAAATCTTGATCGGTGACTTGAATGTCAGGATTGGGTCGAATAACACTGGTTATTAACAAACTGTAGGAAAACATGGACTTGGAATAATAAATAAATGTGAAGAACTATTCGTCTATTTTTGTGCAGTGAATAAGAATGTCATAGGAGGAAGTATTTTTCCATATAAAAGAATACATAAAGCAATGTGGGTATCACCAGACCAAACTATTGAAAACCAAACTGACCATATTTGCATGAACAAGAAATGTATATTATCCCTACTTGACGTAAATTTCTTCAAAGATGCAGATATAGATTAAGATTGTCATCTGCTAATAAAATAAAATTACGTTGAAATTCGAAAGATACATAACATCTTGTAAACATGGAAATCAGTACAATGTAGGATTTCCAAGAAAGCAATAGAGCAAGCAACAATTTATGGTCATAATATTTAATAACCACCAGGTCCTGCAACAGATAATACACGATTTCAGTACGGAAGACTGCTAGCAGCAGGTTATAAGCGAAGTTGGATCCATTATTATTATTATTATTATTATTATTATTATTATTATTATTTGAATGTAGTGTTAAATTATGTGACGCTGGCTGAGTTGCTTACTTCTTATAATGCAATTAGGTTGAATTATTTATTTATATATATATATATATATATATATATATATATATGATTTTCTTAGATACCGTCGTTACTTCAAGGAGCATGGTATAAATGGACAGCAGCTGATATCGTTAAACCCTCAGCAGCTTAGATCAATGGGTATCATCGACAGAGACGATGCACTGGGTATTTGGTCGAATGCCATGATGCTCACCAGCCAATATTGCCACATTGAATCGGGAGAGTTAGCGGACACTCCGAGAAATTATAACAGGTAAAAGTTATCTTTTCTAAGTATTCCTTTTTAAAATGTTTATGTATGATATAAAAGCACACACGCATACAGTCACACAGATGCAAAGGCGTATTTACATGTATACGGGGCTGACTAGCTCGGAGATTACAGCGTCCGCCTCTTAATCAAGATGAACAGGTTCATCTCGTGTTGTTTACTGTTAATATATTTACCCAAAAAAGGGGAAAAGATGGTATATACATACCCCTCTCCATCTCCATCGGATCCTGGAGTAATGAATTGAACGTCTATCCTTCTCGAATAATGGCGAACAATTCGGGTGATGTGGCGTATGCTAACCATTCCCCAGCAGTTCAAAATCTAAAAGTTAGTTGCATATCCTTTACAGGATGAAGCAGTCAATCCCAGCATGTTTTGGCTGTTTGTGATTCATCGGTAAGTTTACGCTTAGTAGTTTGCCATTGCTTTCTGAACGACCGGTACTCATACCATTGTATGGAAACCAACGCAAGACGGTCTGCTTCCAAATCATACGCAGCTGTATTTCGAACGCGGTATATAAAATTACGAATTGCCGGCGAAATTGAACAGAGTAGACCAAATAGGCCGCTGACCGTGCACAATTTCTAAAAATGGAAATTGTCGGCTAAACGTTTAAAGAATGCATGATTCTGATCTGCACACGTTTAGATACAAGCACGTGGTACACAGTTCGTGCATTTTGCTGTGACTCTTCACGTGTCATCTATGGGAGAGGAATGGAGCATTTATGGAGATTTCAGTATGCAGTGAAGGTGATCCTCTACAACCCAAGCCACACTCAAATACAGATAGGCGGACATGTGTACAGACTACCTGAAATTTTGAAGAAAAATATACTCATCTCAGAATCACAGGCTGTGATACAGACAAGGTTCGTTTCATGGCAGTATTACAGCCTGCGATTCTGAGATAAGTAGCAAATAATTTTTTTCTTCAAATTATCATTTTCTCTTCATTGTTCTTATTCTTTCATCTTTTTATTCTTCTCATCCCGTTATTATGGAGTAATGTAGTCACTGAAGGGTCATCTCCTTGATTATATGTTGTGATTTGTGTATGTATTTGTGTGCTGATGAAGGCTAGTCGCCGCAACGTCCTTGTACTGTTCGTAATTCTGTTCTGTAAAGCTGCATTACTTTGTGTTATTTTATATTGTTTACATTTCCACAGCTTTACCGCAGTTCCACTAATTTTATCCGCAGTAAAATATGAGACAACAGAGAGAATTGGAGAGGCGACATAGCCAATTTCTGCTCCAGACCAGTCATCTAACGAAGAAGAAGGAGGCGATGACAATGAATATGATGATGATGACGACGACAAGAAAGGGTGGGGGAAGGAAAGGAGATAGACGAACAACAGTGACAAGAAAGAAAGACAGACAGACATACAACAGACAGAAAACAACAGTCAGACAGACAGACTCAAGGAAAGAAAGAAAGTTAGACAGACAGACAGACAGACGAAGAAGAAGAATTCACTGCGTCCTTCTTCAACATGTAAATAATCTGCCCTCCACTCCACTTCTCATACACAGAGCCATATGCTTCGGGGAAGAGACACATCTGCCAAAGCCACAAATGGGCATGCGGATTTCCTACAAAGCAGACCTCTCGCCTTGTTCCACAACATTACGGCGCATCTGGAGCCTAGCCGGCGACAGATATGGTTGGTTCGCATGTAACAGACCCTATCAAAGCATATAAAGCGTGTTGTTTGTACTCCTCTCACCTAGAGATTGCAAATAAAATGGAGACTGTTTGCTTGAGATAGTCCTTGTCATAATATGTGGTATGTGTGATTTCTAATCCTTATACAGTGCCATCTCCGTAGTATATATATAATCCCGAATCAGGAGCCTTCTATGGATCTGTGAAGTGCTAAGGTCATCGCATTTTTTAGGTCTGAGTACATAGAGGAATAGGTGGTGGTCAGTTTTTCCTTACGTAGTGAGCGGTGAGCCCAGCAGGAATCGAACCCTCGTCCGACATTGTCAACGCATCTTCTTAACCGTTACACCAACACACCCGCTTCTCTGTATTAAAGGCGGGCTGTAACAAGCTGTGTCCTGCGTCTGTGCGGTGTAATCATGTAGACTTCTTCCAATTCGAGTCATGATGTTGTCCACCCACGTCTAACGTTATCTGTCTCTTGCACGCTTCATCTCCACGTATTCATCCAGCACATCCTATACCAAGGAGCGGTGTCGCTTCCTATGGCTCAATTAAATTTACTGCGAGGAAGTAACATATGCGTGTGGCGGCCCTGATCATACTATACAATGTTTGGTGTACATTATTATTATCATCTTTTTTCTTTTTCTGCTTTTCGGCTGCATATTATTTCCGGTGTGCTGATGCTGAGGAAGCGGTTTCCACCCCATACACCGGTCAGTTGAACTAAATTGTTGACTTCTCGTCCTTGACTTGGGGAAATTATATTACAAGTACCTCAAAGGTAGGAGTTGACTCGCCTAATAGCGAGGGACAATCTAAAAGGGAAAGCTAATCTACACGTAAAAGCCAGTCCAGTGCAATACAAGTAGTAGCACGTGTATGGATATGATTGAGCCCAAAGCGAGACAAGAAAAGACAAGACAAATCTCCAAGTTGAACATAGGCCCCTCCGCCAACTCGCGCCAAGACAAGACAAATCTCCAAGTTGAACATAGGCCGCTCCGCCAACTCGCGCCAAGAAAAGACAAATCTCCAAGTTGAACATAGGCCGCTCCGCCAACTCGCGCCAAGCCCTTTGTAGACTTGCTCATAATTGTTGTACTTGTGCAGTTGTCGACGGAATGAGGCAGCCAGCCTCACCCCAACCTGCCTTAGTTGCCTCTTACGACATCATCAACATATGCCATGGCGATAAGCGTGGGCGGTCATGTTTCGCCATGTCATACGATCCCCAGAGTCGTGGATCAGCTCTGTGTTCTTGTCTCGACCATACGACGTGGCCAAGTCATCCTGATATTTACCTCTTTGCTTTCCCCTTGTTCTTTCCCCCTGAATATTGCTAGTTGTTAGCAAGTTCTCTAGTTTATTTCTTCTTTTAACGTGCCCAAAAAATGTTGACTGTCTTCTTCTAATTTCTCTAATCAATTTACGATTTTCATCTTCTTCTTGTAGGACTTGCTCAGTGGTTTTTCTCATACGACATGCAGGTTAAACTACAGTGTTAATATTTTTGCTTTCTGTATGGACTCCGGCAACACACGGACGTTATCATATTCATCACTGTAATCATCACAAGCCACGGCTGCACTGATTGTCGATTGTAATAAGTCTCCACAGCCTCCAGCCCAAAGCCATGACGATGTGCTCAGAAATGCTTTTTCCAGGCCTTTTGAACTCAAGCGGAGTCCATACGTCTTCTACTGCTTCTAGTGCACTCAACTGATTGTTGCGTGGTGTGTGTGTGTGTGTGTGTGTGTGTGTGGATTAGCTTTCCCTGTTACCAATGTCCCTCGCCATCGGGCGAATACACTCCGTCTTCAGGGGTACTTGTAATTTACGTACTCAAGTCACGGACGAGAAGTCAGTTTGTTAGCCCAACTGACCGATGATGGGGTTAAAGCCGCTTCCTCGGCATCAGCACACCGGAAATCTAAGAATGAGCGCCCTTATCGAGTCGGTAATACAGACGACGTCCATTTCTTCCTGTATATCTTATGATGTTGTCTACAAATATTGGTGTGAGAAAACTAAATATTCCAAAATTGAACACCCGTATACACGCGTGAGCACACACACGGTTAGCCACCTGTAAAGGTACTAGTCTGGATCGGATCCACGGTCGTAAAACGCCTAAAACTGGACTACATCTGTGACTTCAGTTCTAATTAGTTGAATTTGAAAACCAATATATAGCAAAAGACAAAGCAAAGAAGCATAAATTATTACATTCATAGAACAATAACTCAAAGTTAATGTGGTACTCCACAAATGAGATGTTAACGTATGATTCTGTACTATATGTGTGTGCAGCGGTATCCTTATAAACAAAATAATGCAATAGGCACCATTGCAGTCTGGTATTATCTGATCAATCTGGCACAATGTTTTACATCTTGCATTATAGATTGATTTCATTATATGTGTGAAAGATCACTTCCATCACACATTAGTATGTTCATAAATTCCCCAGCTTCCTTCGACAGATCGCTTTTTTCACACATGAATATCTTCATAAATGCCTCAGCCTCCTTCCACAGATCACTCCCATCACACATGAATATCTTCATAAATGCCAAGCCTCCTTCCACAGATCACTCCCATCACACATGAATATCTCCATAAATGCCTCAGCCTCCTTCCACAGATCACTCCCATCACACATGAATATCTCCATAAATGCCAAGCCTCCTTCCACAGATCACTCCCATCACACATGAATATCTTCATAAATGCCAAGCCTCCTTCCACAGATCACTCCCATCACACATGAATATCTTCATAAATGCCAAGCCTCCTTCCACAGATCACTCCCATCACACATGAATATCTCCATAAATGCCAAGCCTCCTTCCACAGATCACTCCCATCACACATGAATATCTTCATAAATGCCAAGCCTCCTTCCACAGATCACTCCCATCACACATGAATATCTTCATAAATGCCAAGCCTCCTTCCACAGATCACTCCCATCACACATGAATATCTCCATAAATGCCAAGCCTCCTTCCACAGATCACTCCATCACACATGAATATCTTCATAAATGCCAAGCCTCCTTCCACAGATCACTCCCATCACACATGAATATCTTCATAAATGCCAAGCCTCCTTCCACAGATCACTCCCATCACACATGAATATCTCCATAAATGCCAAGCCTCCTTCCACAGATCACTCCCATCACACATGAATATCTTCATAAATGCCAAGCCTCCTTCCACAGATCACTCCCATCACACATGAATATCTCCATAAATGCCAAGCCTCCTTCAACAGATCACTTCCATCACACATGAATATCTTCATAAATGCCAAGCCTCCTTTCACAGATCACTCCCATCACACATGAATATCTCCATAAATGCCAAGCCTCCTTCCACAGATCACTTCCATCACACATGAATATCTCCATAAATGCCAAGCCTCCTTCCACAGATCACTCCCATCACACATGAATATCTCCATAAATGCCAAGCCTCCTTCCACAGATCACTCCCATCACACATGAATATCTTCATAAATGCCAAGCCTCCTTCCACAGATCACTCCCATCACACATGAATATCTCCATAAATGCCAAGCCTCCTTTCACAGATCACTTCCATCACACATGAATATCTTCATAAATGCCTCAGCCTCCTTCCACAGATCACTTCCATCACACATGAATATCTCCATAAATGCCAAGCCTCCTTTCACAGATCACTTCCATCACACATGAATATCTCCATAAATGCCTCAGCCTCCTTCCACAGATCACTCCCATCACACATGAATATCTTCATAAATGCCAAGCCTCCTTCCACAGATCACTCCCATCACACATGAATATCTTCATAAATGCCAAGCCTCCTTTCACAGATCACTCCCATCACACATGAATATCTTCATAAATGCCAAGCCTCCTTTCACAGATCACTTCCATCACACATGAATATCTCCATAAATGCCTCAGCCTCCTTCCACAGATCACTTCCATCACACATGAATATCTTCATAAATGCCAAGCCTCCTTCCACAGATCACTCCCATCACACATGAATATCTTCATAAATGCCAAGCCTCCTTTCACAGATCACTTCCATCACACATGAATATCTTCATAAATGCCAAGCCTCCTTTCACAGATCACTTCCATCGCACATGAATATCTCCATAAATGCCAAGCCTCCTTTCACAGATCACTCCCATCACACATGAATATCTTCATAAATGCCAAGCCTCCTTCCACAGATCACTCCCATCACACATGAATATCTTCATAAATGCCAAGCCTCCTTTCACAGATCACTTCCATCACACATGAATATCTTCATAAATGCCAAGCCTCCTTTCACAGATCACTTCCATCACACATGAATATCTTCATAAATGCCAAGCCTCCTTTCACAGATCACTTCCATCACACATGAATATCTCCATAAATGCCTCAGCCTCCTTCCACAGATCACTTCCATCACACATGAATATCTCCATAAATGCCTCAGCCTCCTTCCACAGATCACTTCCATCACACATGAATATCTCCATAAATGCCTCAGCCTCCTTCCACAGATCACTCCCATCACACATGAATATCTCCATAAATGCCAAGCCTCCTTTCACAGATCACTCCCATCACACATGAATATCTCCATAAATGCCAAGCCTCCTTCCACAGATCACTCCCATCACACATGAATATCTTCATAAATGCCAAGCCTCCTTCCACAGATCACTCCCATCACACATGAATATCTCCATAAATGCCTCAGCCTCCTTCCACAGATCACTTCCATCACACATGAATATCTCCATAAATGCCAAGCCTCCTTCCACAGATCACTTCCATCACACATGAATATCTCCATAAATGCCAAGCCTCCTTCCACAGATCACTCCCATCACACATGAATATCTTCATAAATGCCAAGCCTCCTTTCACAGATCACTCCCATCACACATGAATATCTTCATAAATGCCAAGCCTCCTTTCACAGATCACTTCCATCACACATGAATATCTCCATAAATGCCTCAGCCTCCTTCCACAGATCACTCCCATCACACATGAATATCTCCATAAATGCCAAGCCTCCTTTCACAGATCACTTCCATCACACATGAATATCTTCATAAATGCCTCAGCCTCCTTCCACAGATCACTCCCATCACACATGAATATCTCCATAAATGCCAAGCCTCCTTTCACAGATCACTTCCATCACACATGAATATCTTCATAAATGCCTCAGCCTCCTTCCACAGATCACTCCCATCACACATGAATATCTTCATAAATGCCTCAGCCTCCTTCCACAGATCACTCCCATCACACATGAATATCTCCATAAATGCCAAGTCTCCTTTCACAGATCACTGAAGGAAAATCCCAGCACACATACTCGCTCCGTAGTATCCGTGAAGATCCAGACGTCTTTATGGCAGAATGAAACATACTACACATTGTCAGTGGGTCACAATTCTCACATGTAAAGATGGGAGTCAACATGACCGAATGGGTAAAAGCGCTCTCTCTTAACCTTCCGGTGTGCTGATGCTGAGATAGTCGGTTTAACCTCTACACCGGACAGTTGGACTTATATATTGAATTCTCATCCTTGGCTTTGGGATGTGCGTTACAAGTACCTTAGAAGTCGGTGTGGATTTGTTTGATGGCGAGGGACACTGGAAATTGGGAAAACTAATTCACTTGCAAAACATCAGTCCTGTCCATTTTGTGACAGCGGCAAGTAGTAGCACGTGTATTGACGATGCTTGAATTCAAAGCCCAGAAGACATTTTCTTTTAATGCACAGAATATCATAGACAAACAGAAAAATCAATGAGCAAATCATACACGACACAAATGAAAAACCATAAACTGATTAGAGATATTAGGCGTAGACAATCAAAGATTTTGGGCACGTTATGAAAAGAAATAAACTGAAGAACTTGGTGACAACTGGCAAAAGTGAAGGGTAAAGAAACGGGGGGGGGGGGGGGAGAAAGAAAGAGAGAGAGAGGGAGATAAATAAATATCTAGATGGCTTGGCCAAATGACATAATCGAGACAAAAACACAGAGCTGATAGTGTGAGATGGGAAACATGGCCGCCCACGCTTATCGGCATGCCACGTGATGATGATGATGAACTTTTCTCGGTTGATAAATGATAAAATAATCGAGTCAACACCATGAGACGACCCTGGTCTCTCTGACCCAGAGACGGATACGTAATCTCGCATAACTAATAATGAAACTTTTTTTTTGGTTTTGCATATCCCTTACAGGACGTTGCAATCAACACCAGCATTTTCCAGCTGCTGTTGATGTACTAGGCAACATTATGCTCAGTAGTTTGCCATTGCTTTCTGAGCGACCGGCTCACATACACCGTAAGTTACCAACGCAGCGAGAACAGCCTAGCGATTCTCGCGCAGGTTACGTTATTCACGAGAATATACGGGATTAGGTGGAAAGACGCTAACACCTTGGCCAGGGAGACAGGCTTAACTCGGCTGACGGATGAATTCCAAACTGCGCGTAGAGCACTCGAAAAAAGAATGACACGTCTAGTTTGAATAAGAAAAACTAAGGCAATGACGTCTGCCAGCACCAGGACTATGAAGTAGATATGAGAAAACATTACAGGACGGATTAAAATAAATTGCTAGTAATAGGGTTCTCTCCCTTGAAAACTTCGTCCAACAATTTCAAGGACAGAACACTTCAGTTTATACCTGTCTGATCAACATACTGCGGCAATTAGTGGGATCGCATTCTTGTGGCATAGAAAAGATTGGCGGACCTTACAACAAACTGATATTGGCAGAACTTATGAACAGCAAACACTTCTATAAAATATTCTTCGTCAGACCCATGAGTAAGTAAAGGATCCCTTTACGCGCCAAATGTGCATTAGGCGTACAGTGTAGAAACGTTTTTTTAAAGACCAATCGGCACGCTGTGGGTCATGTGACCAGTATCATGCCGACCGCATTGACTTCCTAAGACATTTCCTGGTACCAGCTTTAGTCTGGGTTGATTTGTGAGCCGTGGTCAATTTTAAATTTTACCCCGATGCTGATTCCAACCTGTGACCACCGACAATCTAGCCATTACGCTACAACATCCCCTCTCTTATCACGAGCCACCGGAAAGATCCCACCGTCGCTAGTTTCCTACCTTATGCATTTCTATGCTCAGGGAGTCTTTAATGTCTCGTATCCATGGCCATGTTGTTGTTGTTGTTCTTCTTCTTCTTCTTCTTCTTCTTCTTCTTCTTCTTCTTCTTATTCTTATTCTTCTTCTTCTTCTTCTTCTTCATCGTTTTCTTCTTCTTCTCCTCCTCCTCTTCTTCTTCTTCTTCTTCTTCTTCTTCTTCTTCTTCTTCTTCTTCTTCTTCTTCTTCTTCTTCTTCTTCTTCTTCTTCTTCTTCTTCTTCTTCTTCTTCTTCTTCTTCTTCTTCTTCTTCTTCTTCTTCTTCGTCTTCGTCTTCTTCTTCTTCTTCTTCTTCTTCTTCTTCTTCTTCTTCTTCTTCTTCTTCTTCTTCTTCTTCTTCTTCTTCATCGTTTTCTTCTTCTTCTCCTCCTCCTCCTCTTCTTCTTCTTCTTCTTCTTCTTCTTCTTCTTCTTCTTCTTCTTCTTCTTCTTCTTCTTCTTCTCCTTCTTCTTCTTCTTCTTCTTCTTCTTCTTCTTCTTCTTCTTCATCGTTTTCTTCTTCTTCTCCTCCTCTTCTTCTTCTTCTTCTTCTTCTTCTTCTCTTCTTCTTCTTCTTCTTATTCTTCTTCTTCTTCTTCGTCTTCCAAGAACCACGTCTTCCATTACTGCCCTCACGAAACCATTGCGATGTTTAATCCATCCATCCATCCATCATGTGCCATGCCGATAAGCGTGGGCAGTCATGTTCTACCATCTCACTCGATCACCAGAGTTGTGGTTCAGCTCCGTGTTCCTGTCTTGACCATGCCACAATGGCCAAGCCATCCAGGTATTTACTTCTCGGTCTTCCCCTTGGTCTCTTCCCTTCGATCTTGCCAGTCGTCAGCCAAGTTCTCAAGTCATTTCTTCTCATAACATGCCCACAAAATTTTGACTGTCTACGTTTAATAAGGTCAACATATTTCAGTTTGCAGGACATCATCCTGTTTATGGGTCAGTTTTCTTCGATGTTCACATATTTCATGATGTAAGAATTTTCGCCTGGGATCTGTCAAATCATGAAACAGATTAATATGTACAATTATCCTGAGACAGCATGGTAGAAGATATCTTGTAGAGATTAAAAGAAGAATCGCCATGTCAAAAGTTGTCTTTTGAGAGATGAGAAACATATTCATCAATTTTTTAAAAAGTGTCAATTGTGGTGGGAATAAGAGTGTTGAAGTACTTTATTAAAATTACACTGCTGTATGTGTGAGAAGCATGGACAATACGTAAACAGAGACACATCCTAAAAGCAGTGGGAATTACCTTTCTGTGGAAAGTGCAGAAATACCATTAACATACTTTTTCTAAGGGCTTGCAGATCCCCAGGGGTAAAAGCCGCACATGGGATTCTACGTACCCGTGTGTCATTGTAATGACCGTCTCTGCTGGTGGTCATGGCCAGATCAAGTGTAAATAAATCTGCAATTTGATCTTAGTCATAATGCCGTGAAGCGATAATTAAGTACCGTATTGAAATATCATCTATATCACAAGTAAAATATAGATTCCTCGGACCTGCGTGCGTGCGTGCATGCGTGTGTGTGTGTGTGTGTGTGTGTGTGCGCGCGCGCGCGCGTGTGGCAATTAGTCCATGATGGCTTCTACAATTCTGTCTAACGTACAGTTTAGTTATAAACAAGTTAGTTCCATTTCCTTTACATGAAATTGCTGTTTGTGATTTACTAGCCCGTTATGTGGCGAAGGGGTTACGAATGCACTTTGTAATCCCGCATACCGCGTTTGAAAAACAGCTGCGGGCGATTTGGAAGCAGACCTCCGTGTGCATTTTTCGTACAGCGATATGAGTTCCGGTAGTTGAGAAAGCAATGGCAAACTACTGAACGTAAACTTGTCAAGAAATAAAAAACAGCCAAAATATGCTCAGGTTGACTGCGACGTCATGTAAAAGATATGCAGCTGTTTTGTGATTTACTAGACAACACTAGTTCAGTAGTTTGCCATTGATTTCAGAATTGCCGACGCCTCGTATAATCAAAATCAGCGCAAAGTGGTCTGGTTCCTAATCGCCCCGCAGCTGACTTCGTACTCTCCACTCGGTATGACGAGGCAGTATGAAACCATATGTTTCACTATCCCTTACGTTATAGCGCCACAACTTACAGAAATAAATGTAAACAAACATGGCATCCACCGGCAGGCTGCTGCCACATTCACTAATTCAAATTACAGACTCACTGACTGACTGGCACCTTGCCGTCTTGACAGATGATAGTTTGTAAAAATAGAGTGATCTTTCAATAACACAAAGCCTGGACTGAATTTAGAGACCATGTGTTGCCCATGCAGCGGGCCATGATCCCTCTCTCGGTCTGCCTATTGTTTACTTCAGAGCAGTGGTTCCAAGCTTTTCAAGCAGAGGGCCATATCTACTATTTTCAGTAGTTAAGCGGGCCACAACTTTATAAAATTATAAAAGTCGTACAATATCATTCTTACCTTTCTTAACTTTGGTCAACAAAATTCTAAAACTTTAAAGGCAGTCCGTGTCAGCACTAAACTGCTGTTATTTTTTGGTTTACAATCAAAATTTCATTTAACAATAAATTTTTAATCAGTTTCGAAAATCGCTATTAACGTAATTAATTTACAGTTGTAACTGTTATTCATAAAAAGTTACTTAAGTTCAGATGCCAGTTTATCAATGTCTGGGAACAAATCTGTCGTGCCCAAAGTCATAAGCACAGCTGTCGGTGAATTACAATTACTGCCGGTGAATCTGGAACGTTGCTTGTTATTTTATAACGGTCATTGCGGAAAATGACTGCTCGCATGTGTAAGTCTAACCAAAAACGACAAATGTATACCTGGTCGAATGAACGCAAGTGTTCAAATTGTTCGACAGGCAATAGTCGCCAGAATGAAATCATATGATCAGCTGAAAGTGAAGCAGGCAGCTCAAGAAATTTGCATGTCAATGCAAAATTGCATTTCAAATCAATTACTTCGTGCTGAAGGTTTTGCTGTAATTGGCAGAGCTTGGCATCAGGAAATACGAACGGATTTATGAAGAGGACAACATTATCCTCTTCTGTTGTGAATTCTTTAAATCTCGACTGAAAGATATCCAGAACACTTTCAACTGTTACTTTGTACTGTAACACATCATATTTCTTTTCCACCACAAGTTGGAAACACCTCTACAGTCCCTTCAGTCAGCTGTCCGATAAACAGTCTGAATTGGAAACAAATAGGTATATTAAGCTCCTGCGAGAAGAAACGTACTAAACATCAACACGTTGCACATATCTTACAAGGAGATCCATAGTATCACGAAATACAGGTGAGAATCCGAAATCAGAAGCACTCAATAAATATATAAAATGAATAATAAAATCAAAATAAAATACACACAAACGCGTACAATACGATACACAGGACGGCCGACGTTTCGATTCTCAGAATCTTTGTCAAGGACAAGACAACATGGATAGATAGGATAACGAAATATAAAAAAGCACAAAAAAACACAACCACTACGTATCCATGTGGTAGCAGAAAAGGGGGATTTGCCAGATACGAAGGCGCTCTTTGGCAACAGAGTTGAACCTCATTTTAAATGAAGAAATGTCATCGCGCAAATTTGTGAATAGTTTGTTTTTTCCCCCCTGGATCCTCACATTTAAAGAGTTTTTATGAGACGTGATGGCCGCCAAGATTGCCAGGTCATCGTTCAGCAGACATTCCCGTTCTGTAGGCAATGCATTGTTTTCCCAGACAGAAACAGATAGACACCATTTTTCAGTGCCCAGAAACGTGACAGAACTTCCCCTTTAGATAGCCATCTGACATCACAGTGTAACAGTAACTCACCGTACTTCCTCGTTCAGGTCTGATAGAAACTATCTGAACTAACGCCTGTTCAGCGCCTGACTTCGAATTTTGTTCACACATCTCAGAACAACATCCATGACATGTTTCAGTGTTAAAGTCTTTCCACACAGAGCTTCTCCGTGAATGATACAATGAGATTTTAATGTAGTGCTGCCAAGAAACTATTCCAATAATTCTAGGCATCCATACATTTTACCCGTCAAATCCGGAGCACCGTCGGTGCATTCACTGTCCAATTTGGTCCATTCTATGTTGTTTCCCTCTACACACAACTTCATAGTTTCAAACAGATCAGTCCCTTTGGTAGTTGCATGCATTGATTCATGTCCTAGAAGTTCTTCAATGACTTGATGATTATATTTTATTGCTCTAACAAACACTGCGACCTGAGCTGTGTCAGAAATTTCAGTGGATTCATCCACTGCCAATGGAATAAAAAATTACAATATTTGATATGTGCTGCTACTTAACGACGAACATCGTTTGGCTGATTCTTCAACTCGCCTGGCCATAGTATTATTAGACAAAGGAATCTGATGAAATTTTGTTTCACACTTTTGATCCCCAAGCATTCTATCAGCAATTTTAAGGGAAGGCTTGATTATTTTTTCTGCATCGGTGAACGGCTTCTTTTTGCGAGCCAACAGAAGAGCGACTTCGTACGACGCAACAGCAGCACTCTTGCTCTGTTCGTTAACCTTGGTGAAAAATGACTGCTGCCTGGTCAGAGAACTTTCTTTATGAAATCTTTTCGTAACCCCGAATTGATCGGATATTGAGAATTTATGTCTGAATGTGTGGTCGTGAAGTGTCGTTCCAGATTTTAAAAAATTTTGTTTGTTTGGTTATTTGTTTGTTTGTTTGTTTGTTTTTGTAACAGAAACACAAAATTCGCAGATTAAGTCAAACTGGTTTACCGGCTAGGCATAAACATAAATTTCTCCGTCAAATTTTCATTGAATTCACGACAAGCAACATCTTCACATTTTCGCTTTTTACCTTCGTTTGATTTTAGATTTTCCACTTTCTTGTTTATAGGCTTTAACAGTAAATTTTTATTTTTAAAAATCTAATTTTAACACAATACTACCGACTCTGCTAAACAGTTGTAACAGACGACGACACATGGTGCTTTGGGCACTCTGATTCGCCGACAAGGCTGGGATATGGGAACTTCATAACGTTTCGTTGTGAACTGAACATCGCATTCGATAATATATAATCATAACAACCACTAGCAGAATAAATTATCGTGGCGCCCCGAGTGCATTTTCAATTTAAAAAAAAAATAAATTATTAAAATATATTATTTGAAACAACGAGGCATGGCGTGCCACTTTCTTACAGCGGGCTGGCCCGTGGGCCGTGGTTTGGGAACCTCTGCTCCAGAGGAAAGGTAACACCAATACATCTGGAACAAGATAAGATCCTGAAGCTGTTGGATCAGTAAAGCAATGCTCTAACTGTCCACCTGTCGGAGCTTCCATCCTAGACCAGTTGCCGACAAAGGCTTAGGACCTGGTCTGCCCTGCCATTTTGTCAGTAGGTTGCATTTACTTGCACTAGGGTAAGGCTTGTACCCTCCCAATTGCACTCCTCCTCACGAAGTCGTTGGCACAATGTGGGCTGTCGGGTTTGGTGAGTGCCCCCCCCCCCCCAACATTCGTTGCTAACAGAAAGCAGGTAGTACCGTCTACAGTCATCATACGGTAGCTCAGTCATACCTGACTAAGACCTGACTCACTGACTACATTTCAACAAAAACCTTACGGGAATGTCATGCCATAAACCTGAAAGCCTGAAACTAACCTCTACTGTCATTTGGAACATTAACGTAAATTGTGCACGAAAAAGAAGAGGCAAGACAACAATCTCACAAGTTTGCCAGTGACATTTAGATGAACTTAAGACAGAAACAACTGAAGGCAGATGGCAGTTAACAAAATTGTCTGGTAAAATCTTATTTGGGCTCTGACAATATTGAAGATCACCTAAACAATTGCGTTATTAATGAAACATTTATAAAACCGCGGAAAAATAGCCCCATAAGTCGCACTTCCTTTCTCTGGGGGTCATATCTTTTAATTCATTCTTAGCTTTAAAATGCTCATGCCACAACATTACAAAACAAATTATATTTTGCTGCAAACAAAACAACATATAATATTTATAATTTGTAAATACACTGCAGGTTTATTACAAACTTATACACATATATTTTTAGTTATGTTAATTGTAATTGTTTTTACATTATTTATAAACTTTGAATTGCTGTTTCGTTTTGTTCCCATTTTTTTGCGTATGAAATGTTCGTGAAGAGAAGATGGTCTGTGTATGCTTATTTGACTATATTTATGTTTATCATGAGTCTGTATACAGGTTTCCAAAATGCAGCATTCGCCGCTGATGTAGTGCATTCCCACAGCTTATTTTAACATGTAAGCATTCTGATGATGGACAGTAATTGTCCAGGTTGTTTGCGACGGGTTTGTTGTAGTACAATTGATCAGAGATGCTACAACAAAATTATCCGAATCTGAATGATTTTTCCTTCCCCTGTATGGCAGTTTGAGCACTCAAGCTCAGTTAGTTTGTCAGCTGCCGAATACAGTAGGAATGCCTTTTCATACTTTCATATTGCACCACAGTAGCATGTGAAATTGGTTGTTTACGACTGACATTTAAGGAATAAAATACAAAATCAAGATATTACAATTTTATATAAATAAATATATAGTATTAATATTATATTTTATTAGTTGCTTGCTTGCTTGTGTTCGCTGACTGTGAACTCCAGCCCGAAGTCCTGTATGCCGGATGAAAACATCCTGTTGTAAAATATCAGTGTGATGTCATACAGGACCTGAGGTTTGCGTGAGTATCCGTTGTCCCATGTCTGGCTTATTGGTGTGCAGACTGGCGGTTCCTCGCAGACACTCTTCGACTTTGGAGGAATCAACAACCCTACTGACTTTAGCCAGGACCCCAAAGGGACCTGTTGCCTAGGACGCTCGGCGAGGACGCGTCAATAGGTCTTAGCCAGTATAGAACCTGGCCCTGGTGCCTTGGAAACACCTCTGCGTCCCAATATTATTAGTATCTTTCATGTTAAACATTGTGATGATGCTACTGATTTTGAGTATTTACTAATGAAACCACAACAGTAGATAGGCCTTGAAAAGCAAAATCTAATGGTACCTCAATGATGCCTGTATGTCAATTCTAAGCGGAGATATTCACATATGAGTGTCGGTTTCTATGGCCAAGACTTTACTATGTTCCCCATACTTTTTGGAACTCTTCAGTATGTCCATTACCTCCACTACACGTCTGTGCATGCGAGATGGTCTCAAATGGATATAAAAACTGACTTAAAAAATATGTTCCATCATGTTAAATGATTAAAAAATAGTACAAGTATACAAATTAATTATTAATAATCTTTAAACTTGTATTTTCTTTAACTTTAGTAGTTCAAATTGCCCGTTTTGAGCTGGTCCAATCGATATTTCGTGTTGGCCGCCATCTTGGCTTTCCATTCATAAAGACCAAACATGTGAGCAGAACTAATGTTTTTATACCACCATAATCCACCATAATTGATGAAACTTTCCATATAAATGTAAAAATGGGTGCAGAATTTGAATATACATCTAAAAATATCATTCAATATAAATACACAAGCTCTAAAAAATAAAATTACTTACTTTACGGCAAATAATTAAATTTATTAAAAAGCCATGATAATTTCAATCAATCGCTATACGCGGAATATTAGACTGACCTTTTTTGCATAACCTTATATGGAGTCTGTTATTGTCACGTGTTATTTGAATGAATGATTGATTGATTGATTTAATAACCAACATCACAGCATTCGGGGCATTCCCATAAGTGCTCCGTCCCCATCCTCAGAATGAATGAATGGCGTAGGAAACATGAATGGTCTTTACAGCAGCCATTTTTGGAGACGCAGTGGATAAGTCTGGGGTGGCAATGGATAAGTCCGGGGTGGCACGGTATATGACTTCCGTTTTCAGTTCGGGTCACAGCACTGTTGAACTCCCTAATACTATATTTAATTTAATACTATTTACTGTTATAAATGAGATAACTTGTATACCGTATAGTAGTTATCTCATTTATAACAATTAACAGTATTAACCCTTTACAGGGCAGACGCTTGTCCATTTTGTAGCCCTGAACGGGCAAGATTTTTTCAGGTTTGGTAAAATTTTGGGTCGCATTAGTAAAAATATCACAAATAAGGTGTTAGTCAACCGATTTTAGTTAAATAAACAACACAATGAAGGGAAAAGCATGCAGAATATGTTACTCACGTGATTGTTATTGGTAATCCATATATGAACACAAATATTTACGAAATACAGCATGTTATTTGTGATTTTCCGTCATCTATACGGCAATTTACAAACACATTTTCAGAATCATGATCACTTTCTTTAAAGTCCGACTCCGACTGCTAATGCAAAGTAACGCTTTGCACTGATATTTAGCTCCGATTAACAGTCAACTTCGTGTTCTATAATGTCATTTAAATTGAACCTAGCGAAATCTCGGCTATCACTTGAAGAATTGCCGAAATCCGTTTTGAAAAACAGCGTAAAAACCCCGAAAACTATCAAAAATAGTCCATAAAAGTCCGTTCAAATTCATTGTAGCGCGTTTACAAATGGCGGCCAAGTTGTCAAGCTGTCGGCGAAAGCGAAAGTAGCCGTCCAAAGTGTCGGAAAGCCGAGAGATCGCGTTTTTACAATGCATAATAGTATCGGACGCGATCAGACGCTATGCACGTTTAAGGCATCAGCCGCTATTGGCCGCTATGCCCTGTAAAGGGTTAAAGAGTATATTTTTAACATGAAAGATACTCAGTTGTAATAATATCTTGATATGTAGTATACATATGCTGCCACAGTCACAGATTCAGATTGCTGACTCACTGATTACAGTAAAGTATCAAAAGTCAAAGCCTAATATAATACATATTGATAAATTCTACCCACATTTGACTACACTTGTTTGTCCATCAAGAATGATAATGACCATTCATTTCATCCAGTGGGGTTGAAAATATGGAACCGTGAGTTCTAAGATGGCTGATAAGGCCTACTTTGGCTCGAAATGTTCTTTGACAATGTGGGCAAAGAATGCTTGACGTTCCAGGAGGAGGATCTCCAGCAGTGGTTATTCTGTCCAGCCTTTTCTTCACAGCTCTTGCACCCTTATGTAATGATGTACGCCATGAATTACGGTCTTTAGCAGCAGTCTCCCAGGTGTCAGGATGAATTCCAAAAGCTTTCAGTGAGACTTTCAGTGTGTCTTTAAAACGTTTCCTCTGGCCGCCTTGGGAGCGTTTACCACAACGCAACTCGCCGTAAAAAATTTGTTTAAGGAGCCTGTGATCTGGCATACAAGTTAAGTGACCAGCCCAGCGAATCTGATTTTTCATTAGTAGAGTGTGGATACTGGGCATGGATGCTCTTTCTAGAACTTCAGTGTCTGGGATCTTGTCTTGCCATTTAATCTTCAATAGCTTCCTAAGGCAGACTGTGTGGAAGTGGATTGAGGAGAGTCGTTCTATAAAGGACCTGCTACATGATAACGATGGCTTGGCTTTCAGAACAATATTCACCCTAATGTGAAACCATCCGTTTGTACTTCTATAGCTTAACAGTAAACAGTCCATGTTTCACAAGCATATAGCAGTGTGGATAATACAACTGCTTTATAGACTTTCAGCTTTGTTTGCAGGCTTATTCCATTTCTGTCCCATATATTCTTGTACAGTCTGCCAAAGGCCGCACTGGCCTTGGAGATTCTTGCATTCACTTCGTCATCAATTGTGGCAGTTTGTGACACGGTGCTGCCAAGATTGGTGAATTGACTACACTATATAATTATAGGAAATATAAGGGGCATTCATTTGAAATCCGTTCGTGCTGCATCGCGCGTAATTGCGTATGTTGAACATGATCATGTCATAGTCATGTGATAAGTACTGACCAGTGAATAAAAGAGCACGTGCTTATCATCCCATGATGCATAGGTTCTGTTTCTGACTGTTGAGAAAATGGCTGGGTTGATCCAAAATCTGTCCAAAGAAGCTCAAAGAGTGATGATTCAGTTTCTTTCATTTGAAGGATGTCGACCAGTGGACATTCATTGAAGAATGCAGGCAGCGTACGGTAACAAATGTGTGTCGAAAGACATCAGTGACAGACTGGGCACAAATGTTTTGGAAAGGACGTCAAGCGCATATTGTTGCAACAGAAAAAAACCATCGCCAAAATTGATGCAGCAGTACAGATGAACCATTGTTGAAGCATACGTTCGCTAGCGAAAGAATTTGATGTGTCGATTGGGACAATTCAAAAGGTCGTTCGTAAGAAACTGCAATATCGGAAGGTGTGTTCACAGTGGGTACTACGGATGTTGACCGACCACCAAAAAGAGGAACCATGGTATGGTGTTTGAACCACTTGCTGCGTTACAGAGTGGAGGGTGATGCATTTCTCTTCCGCATAGTGGCAGGCGATGAATGATGGTGTCACCACTTTGAGCCGAGCAGCAAAAGAGAGAGCATGCAATGGAAGCATGCTGGATCATCAAAAGCCAAAAAATTCAAGTTACAGGTTTCGCTGGTAAGGTTAAGCCGAGCGCATTTTTTTTACCATGAAGGGCTATTTTTGGCCGACTTTAAAGAACCTGGTGTCAACATCAACTCTACCCACTACCTGCAAACACTAGACAAGCTGCAAAAAGCTGTCAAGAATAAACAACCCGGCATGCTTTCTCGTGGTGTGATTTTGTTGCACGATAATGCTTGTCTGCATGTCGCAAAGATTGTGCAGGAAGCATTAGCAAGGAAGAAGTGGGAAATTCTGCTACATCCAGCCTATAGTCCTGATTTGTCACCATGTGATTTTCATTTGTTCGGACCTCTAAAAAAAGCTCTCAAGGGGCAACGATTTCACACAGATGCAGACTAATGAACGCAGTAAACACTTGGTTCAGTGATCAACCACAATCTTTTTTTGCGGACGCTGCTTACATAAGCAATGGGATGCTTGCCTGAATGCGTACGGCGACTTCTTCTGACCAACCCATAGTGCATAATTCATTCAAAATGAATTATTTGTTTAATTCTACCACATCTGTTAATCTTTCTTTCATGCTTTTGTAATAAAGCCATTGGAACAGGTTTCAAAAGAACGTCCCTAATACAAACAGTTAGGTGTGTGTAGCTTCTGCGAAAAGATGAGACATACTAAACACGGACACACAAAGGTGTGCAAACAGTCAGATATGAATATCTAGAAGGAAGTCAGCAGAGTTATACAGTATAACTCCCTCCATATATTAATATCTGACTGTTTGCACACCTTTGGCCACACATTTATTATTTGACACTTTTACAGTTGAATTGGACTCAACCTTTATAGAAAAAGAGCACCTTTTCTGCCTTATCCACAATGAAGGAGTTGTGTTTTAATATTATTTTATAATTTTATGTTTATTTAGATCTGTTTGTGTTGTCCCGTCCCTTATAAGATTTATGTAATTGAAACGTCGTTTGTTGTGTCATAGAATACTTATTTTTATTTTATTTTAATATATTTTTTGGATTGTCTTTTTTGGGGGAAGATTTTCACTTTGTAATTTATGTTCACCTAGAGTCCGTTGAAAGGTATGTACACTGTCCGTGCTTAGTATGTCTCATCTTTTTGTAGGAGCTCACATAACTGTTTGTATTTCCTATTGTTATATCCTGCTGTAGCCATTGTTTCTCTTATTTAATATATACAAAGATACAGTTTGTTGTGACACTTTTTTCGTTGCTTGCTTGCTTGCTTGTGTTCGTTGGCTTGAGCTCCAACGCAAAGTCCTGTATGTCGGATGAAGGCATCCTGTTGTCCAACATCAGTGTGATGTCATACAGGACCTGAAGTTTGCGTGAGTATCCGTTGTCCCATGTCTGGCTTATTGGTGTGCAGACTGGTGGTTCCTCGCCATACAGGCAGACACTCTCCGACTTCGGAGGAATCGGCGATCCTATTGACTTCAGCCAGGGCCCCGAAGGGACCTGTTGCCCAGGACGCTCGACGAGGACGCGTCAATAGGTCTTGGCCAGTATATAACCCGGCCCTGGTGCCTTGGAAACACCTCTGCGTCCCACTTTTTTCGTTGGTAGTAATTAATGTCTTTCCCTTGTCTTTATTTATCTGCTCTTATTTTAATCTGGCTCATTTTCTGATCAGTTAAAAATAAAAACACAAATGAAAAGTACTAATGAACAGAAAGCATTCAACCACATGATGCAACAACTCATCACTTATTAATAAAATTGAAACCCAATACATTAAGATAAAGGTAATTTGGACAAATATACAATTTGTATTCTCATTAGTACAGTGGAGTTAATGCACTGTTTTTGATATTCTTCTTCTTCTACCTAAGATATTGACATGAATATATCCAAAGAAAGCAACAGTCATCTTGTTGACATTTCCATACAGTTTCTCTTCACAAGTAGTGAGTGTAGGCTGAAATAGTTTTCTCTGCTCTGCATATCTTAAACACTTCTGCAACAAATGTTTAGCTATCATTTTATCTGTTGCTCAGTTACATTCATCAGTATCTCTTATCTTTAGTTTATTAGTGGTGTGATATTCTAGTCTTTTATGTTCTCAGTCTAAAGATTGTTCTCTTTGGTGGAGTTGATTATTACCAGTGATTATCAAATTATTAGACCAGATTATTATCAGTGATCAACCACAATCTTTTTTTTTGCGGCGGCATTCGCCGCCTACATAAGCAATGAGATGCTTGCCTGAATGCCTACGGCGACTTCTTCTGACCAATCCATGGTGCATAATTCATTCAAAATGAATGCTTTGTTTAATTCTACCACACCTGTTAATCTTAATAAATCTGTTAATTAAGATCGTAAACTGATTAGAGACATTAGACGTAGACAGTCAACATTTTTGGGCATGTTATGAGAAGAAATGAATTGGAGAACTTAGTGACAACTGGCAAGATCGAAGGGAGGAGACCAAAGGGAAGACCAAGAATTAAATACCTGGATGGCATGATCGAAACAGAAACACGGAGCTGATCCACGACTCTGGTGATCGAGTGAGATGGCAAAACATGACCGCCCACACTTATCGGCATGGCACATGATGATGAGATTATTACATGATCTTATTCGTGGAATTTATAATATGCATCATCTTTCTGGTGACCTGGATACTCTGATCCCCACTTGGCTCTATATTTGCTTCTCATTATATCTGGTAATGCCTATGTCAAGCTGAGGTAGTCTTCCACCTTCCTTTGCCAGTTTGTTGTCTCGTTTATTCCCAAGTATATTGCAATGCAATGTGATCCATTGTGTTAGACCCTTTTGGATTTCTGACAAAGTCCATGGGATGCTGTTCTTAGATCTGCTAGATTTGCAATGTAATGCTCTACAGTATTGAAACCACTGACTTCATGTCTGCGAAGCGAGCTTTATTTCCCTTTTTTCCCCCCAACATTTCTGCTGCAGTTTCAAAGCCTCTATGTCTACACTGAAGTTATTTTTCAAATTTTCCAGTTGTTGCTGACTGCTTTCTTTGCTCCATTTTGTTTTTAGATTCAGGGGATATTCTGTTGAGTTTTTAGCTATTACATGGGTCCATGTGCTGCTTCAGTTTAATTCTTCCATGTAATTTAAACTAGAGAAATTATAGAGATATTCATGAGCAGTAAAAGTGATTGTTAAACAAAAACAACTGTATTATGTTAAAGAAGCAACAAAAACAAAAAGTTGCCCAAAAAGATGGAAAGAAAGTTTTCAAGTGAGTCTAATGGAGCTGAGTATTATGTAGCTTCATAGGAAAATGCATAGAATACTATGAACAGACAGAACATCCAATGAGCAGTCCTGCAAGAGGCAAATAAAAACCGAAAAGTGATTAGAGAAATTAGACGCAGACAGTCACATTTTTGGGACGCATTATGAGAAGAAATAATATAGAGAACTTAGTGACAGCTGGCAGGATTGAGGGGTGAAAGAACAAGGGTAGGGCAGAGAAGTACATATCTGGATTGCTTGACATGCCATGGTCGAGACAAGAACACAGAGCTGATCCACGACTCTGGTGAGTGTTAAGATGGCGAAACATGACTACCCACATTTACCGGCATGGCACATGATGATGATGATAATGGGCTGAAGTAAGATTATTGATGACAGGGAAGGTGGACATTTTTAGTACATAAGTTGTGAAGAACCTTGAGTGGGTTAAGGGGACATACTCGTTTTTGACCGAGCCATGTGAGAAAACCCGGGTCAATGAGGTCTCTCTGGTGACTGCCAAGTCCATCGACGAAGAACTGTTGTTTTCGTGGGTTAATTTTGTGTTGGCAGTCTGGCGGCAGCATTATGCACAGTGTACTTGTGCGGGCTGTTGGATTGCCGAGACTCCTGCCTATTCCACTTTTCACATTTGACAATGGGGAGCATTTTGTGTGATATTCGCTGGTACAGGAACGGAGCATAATGGGGATGACCCGTTGCCGTGAAGTTGGAACCTTGACTAATTAACTAACTAACTCGTTTTTGACTTGCTTAGAGTTTCCAAACTTATTAAACAAAATAAATAAAATGGCTAGAATATACCATTTGAAAATACATGCTCAGAAGATGAAAACAACAGCCATAGCTAGGACCCAGAAAACGCCGCAGCTCAAAAGAGAAAACAACATAATGTTAATAAATTTACCTAACTAGGTCAAACTATAAGAGAAGTCACCCAGTGTGACCTATTTAGGTAAATTTATCTACATATCTACATAAAGCTCCAGCCTCCTTTCACAGATCACTTTCATCACACATGAATATCTTCATACATCTGTACGACGGCACAGAGAACATTTAGAGAAATATATAAAAATCTAAAATCCTAACAACGTAATATACAACTTGATTTATGGAAATGCATACAACTTGATCTATGGAAGTGTACATTATGCACATTTTATCAGTCTCATTTACATGGTAATTGGACATTTAATAAATGTAATAAAAACCACAGAAGCATTTAAGGTGTGGTGTTATAAAATAAAATAATAAGAACCAACTGTACTGACAAATGAATGTTCTGGAAAATATAACAAAACAAAGAAGACGTTTTAAAAGTAATCAAATAACAGGCTTTCATGGCCAGGTCCTGCTCTAAAGCATGAAGAAACACTGTGGAGAGTGTCAAATATGGCTTGATGTCCAGTCCAGTAAAGAGTGAAATTTTATTGGCCAGCGCCCAAGCTAAATTTGCAATGAGAAAACTGCCCACACCAGAATAGTTACTGCAGGTGGCATTCTCGTGTATACATATTTGAATGATATTTGAATCATCACCTACAGAGATTTTGAGTTCACTGAGCTGAGATTTTCCAGTGTGACTTAAGAAGGAGAATGGTGGACTAATGGATCATTTCAAGTGCAGTGAAGATAATCCTTGAAATGAATTAATCAATGTCTTTTTTATTCAATTAGATATAGGAGCATAATGGCATGTGCCATCGACAAGACAGAAGCTCCATCACAGCCCAGCCAGGTGAAATTGTTTGTGACATCTTTCAGTGATGATTTCTACGCAGAAAGAGACATGCTAAGGAAAGAGGTGACATTGCTTGTGATTTTACAACTTTTTAGTTTAGTAAAAAAAACTAAAACAAAACTATCGTTTACTGCCTATAGTACCTTGCGGTGTAGGACAGGGGGGTCTTGAGCTTGAAGAGTCAAGGCCACATGGCTAGTGCAGTCGCTGCGAACTGTGCAGGTTAGAGTTTTCTTTTCGTCCCAGACAGAAAAAACTCCATGCCTTACCGAGGATTTGAACCCGGGTCTCCTGAAGGAGAGCCTGGCATTCTAGCCACTCGGCCAGCCGCTCCACTTTAGTTTAGTACTTGTGAGATAGTTGAGTCATTAGAGGCAGCATATGGTTACACCAGCATTGTCATTTTTTTAATCATTCTGTTAAAAAAAATGAACTTAGCTAATAAACCTAATATTTATTTATTAACCTATAGAAAACCTGTAATTTCCTCATATTCTGTAACTTCCCCAAAGCCCTTAACTTCCTCATTGTCTATGACTTCCTTATTATCTGTAACTTTGTTTAATACTTGCATCTTGTGGGTGTGGTGTTAAGGCACATATTTGTATACTGTATTTTCCACACACAGCACAAGGGGTAATATGATTCAGGCAGCCTTTGTTTTCATGAATTACTGGAGCCTAGTTCAAGAGGCTTGATTGTCCCAGAGTAGTCCTGTTATTTTTGGGATTGAACCCAGGACTACTGTTGGTAGGCGAATGTGCTCTACTGTGACATTTCCTTGTGGTGTCAGTAAAATGCCTTTTCACACATTTTACAGCAAAATTAGATGTATAGTGTTAGCCCAATATATTTTATAGGTCAAGCTGCATTCCTTTACTTCCCAGAACATTTCTTTGTACTCATTTAAGGCTGGGTCGGCCTAGGAGACCAGGTCAATCTTTAAAAAAGGGTCCTGTCTTATTGGGAATTTGAACACACGACCACCTGGCCAGCAGGCAAGTGTGTTAACTACTTCACTGCCGCAGCTCCCTTGTGTAGTGTATCAGTGTTTAAACAGTGTGTCTATAAAGAGGAAGGCTTGTTCAAGGTTTTATGGATTTTGCAGCTGGAGCTTTCCACCGGTTTGGTTGGCCAACCCTCTATCATTCCTCCTTAATGTTCTTTGCTTCATTTTCCATATCCGTTAACAACATGTGTCCTGGACTTTCTGTGTTGTATAAGGATATTCAGTGTGTTGATGCATTAATTGTCACATAAAAAGCTCAACAGGACAGGTTTAAAAAAAAAACAACAGTAGATGGCTGTGAAAACAACATTTATTCTCTCCAGCTACAGTTCCCATGGATCTGTCCTGGCAGTCTAAGGCTGGACACCTGATGACTTGGTTTGTCTTGGTTTTATATGTCCTTCTTTATGTCTTTTTCAGTCAGGTCTTTGTCAGATATGACTGAGCTACTGTAAAGCAGTAGATGGTGCTATCTGTTTTCTGTTAGTGCCGAATGTTAGTCAGCACTCACCAAACCCAACACCCCACATTGTGCCAACGACTTCGGGTGGAGGAGCACAGTTGAGAGGGTAAAGGCTTACTCTAGTGCAAGAAAATGCAACTTAAAGGCTAAATGTCATGGAAGGGCAGACCAGGCCCTTAGCCTTGGTCAGCAAGTTGGCTAGGATTTAAGCTCCAATGGGCAGATAGTTAGAGCATTGTTTTGCTGATCTGGCATTTTCTTCATCTTGTCTTGTTCCAGATGTATTGGTTTTGCCTTTCTTCTGGAGTAAACTAGACAGGCCGAGAAAGGGATCATGCTGCATTGAAAACACATTGTCTCTAAATTCCCCGGTCAACAAATGCCCACAGAAGTTGGATGTGTCAGCCTAACGGCGCAAGAACGCAGCTCTGCTATAAACAGACACAACGCAATCACGTCCGGAAAAAAAAAACTCCGGATGAACGCAGAAGAAGAAGAAGTCTCTAAATTCAGCCCAGGCTTTGTGCTATGGGGAGGTATAACTCCATTTTACAAACTATCAAGATGGCAAGATGCCAGCCATATGTTCTGCTAGAGACCAAAGCAGAGCTGGGTCCAGTCCACTCATGGTTTCAATAAATTTGCTGTCACACATAATCAGGCGGTGCTATCACTGTAGGACATAGTCAGGCGATGCTATCACTGTAGGACATAGTCAGGCGGTGCTATCATTGTAGGACATAGTCAGGCGGTGCTATCACTGTAGGCATTTATTGTGTCAGACTCACATGCAATGTATTTTCTATCCTTGTTTGAACAGGACTGACATTTCTAAGACACAGTGTCAACTGGAGTAAACTTCAGATCATGGTTTCTCTTGTTGATTAATAATAATAATACTTATCTATGATCAACACATTATAGCTGTTGTTTCTGTTCAAAAGATGCATTCATTGCATATACACTTTCATTCCTGGACATACTAAATACAGAGATTCACACGTCTAAAAAGTAAAGGCAGAGTGACTTCTCAGTCTGTATATATTTACAATTAACGATATCTCATGTAGGGCATGCCTTCAGGTAAATATATATTAACCCAACTTTGTATGTCATGATCTAGAATACGTGAAGGATTAACATTTCACACTCCAGTGACAATATTTGCTATAGGACTATATTTACCTTATTCACAAAGTGAAGTATATTACTGAGCTGGAATATCTTTAATCATATACCATTTCTGTAAGAGAGAGATTAACAAACAATTTGCTAATATTATATTAAAACTTTGTCATTATTGAATTGAATCTGGTCTGTATGATTATACTGTATCAATTTCTGCAGCAGCAACCTGTATTTGATATTTTAACAGCACATTAATAAAAAATTTTTCAGGTTGTTGTATGTTGTTGTTTTTTTTCATGCTTATTTAGTGTTTTCACTGTCTTTCATTGTTTCCCTCAGGTGTTGCCTGTTCTACGATCATGGTGTGATGGGAAGAAGCTGACTATTGTTGTAAATTTTATTAAATGGGTATGCTATGTTGACTTCTATTGTTAGTGTAGCACTTCATTAGAAAAAATTGAGTGAACACAAATTTCTCTTACAGCATTCGACTCTTGAGTTATTCAGAGAATAAGAAGAATTATTGTTTTGTATTTTCATAGTTTTACAAAGTTATTTCAGTTTTAGGAACTAGATGTAGGAACTAGAGTAGATTAATAAGTGAAGAATATCCTTTATTAGATAATGTCTATTGCCATGAGCCTCAAGTCATGAATTAACAGGTTCACCAAATGTAGAGCACAAGATGAGAGGTGTTCACTAAAATAATGTGAAACAGTAAGAATACGAGAAGAAAGGGAGTTAATAATTAGCGAGTGGGCGGAGCTAGTTAGGATCACGTGTCCCATCATCACCTGATCCCGGCTACCTCCGCCCACTGGATAATTATTAACTCCCTTTCTTCTTGTATTCTTACTGTTTCACCATCCCGGCTAGCTCCGCCCACTGGCTAATTATTAACTCCCTTTCTTCGTGTATTCTTACTGTTTCACATTATTCTCTTGTACAGTGCACTTTCTATAAATATTATATTTTTATGGTTGACAGGTTTAAAGAATTTTGCCTGGGCTCTTTACAAATTCTGATTGGAGAGGGATTTTTGACATGTTTATTTTCCATCCTTATGTGAAAAACCAACGCATTAGCTTGTACTACCCAAGAAAGAGTGTAATATCATTAGAAACCATAAGTTCTGAATACCAAAATGTTGAATGATATTTACAGCAGTGGATATTTACCCAGTGATATGCTGAAATCTGTATTTATAGCTATACCAAAAAGACCAGGAGCAATTGATTGTGAAGATTTTCGTACAATTAACCTTATAAACCATATCACTAAGCTTCTACTCAGAATCATAATGAGAAGAACCAAAAAGAAAATAAAAATGGAAATTAGTGAAGAACAGTATGGATTTGTGGAAGGAAAGGGCACAAACAATGCAATTTATACATTGCGGACACTAATAGAAAGGTCAATAGAGAAACAGAGGGACATATATTTGTGCTTCATAGATTATACTAAGGCATTTGATAAAGTGAAACATGATGAACTGATTAAAATGTTGGAAGATATCAACACTGATGGAAAAGATTTAAGAATAATAAAGAATATTTACTGGAACCAAGTAGCAGCAATTAAAATGGGAAATAAAGAGGGTAGTTACGAACAGATAAAGCTAGGAGTACGACAAGGGTGTGTCTTGTCACCAGATCTTTTCTCCCTGTATAGCGAAGTAATAATGAGAGAGATCAAAGAGATGCCAGGAATACTAGTTGGAGGTTATAATATAAATAATATACGCTATGCAGATGACACAGTATTGGTGGCGGATAATTCAACAGACCTACAACAATTATTAGACGTTGTAGTAACAGACAGTGCAAGGAAAGGACTCAACTTGAATATCAAGAAAACAGTAACAATGGTAATATCAAAGAAAATGGTGACACCAAAATGTGACATAGAAATAGAAGGGAAAATCCTTAACCAAGTTGATAATTTTAGATACCTAGGGGCATTTATAACATCAGATGGAAGATGTACAACAGAGATTAGGAGCAGAATAGGGCAGGCAAAAGCCGCATTTCATAAAATGAAGAGTATCTTATGCAATAAGTCACTGTCACTGAATGTAAGAAAGAGAGTGCTGAAATGCTATGTAGAACCAGTTTTGCTGTATGGCAGTGAATCTTGGAATGTAAATGAACAAATTAAGAAGAAATTAGAAGCAACAGAGATGTGGTTCCTGAGACGAATGTTGCGAATTCCTTGGACTGCCAGAGTAACTAACGACGACTGCCTGAAACAGGCTAATGAAACTAGAACATTATATACAACAATAAGACAGAGACAAACAGCTTTCCTCGGTCATGTGATGAGAAGAGAGGCATTGGAGAACATTGTAACAACTGGAAAGATCGAGGGGAAGAGAGGCAGAGGTAGACCAAGAGAAGTGATGCTGGATGGATTGAGACGGTGGCATGGAGGAATATCAGCAGCAGAGTTGATCCAGAAAACCAAAGACCGAGATCTATGGAGAGCCATGAACACCTACGCCAGCCGGCACGGCACTTGATGATGCTGATGATTATTATTATTATTATTAATTCATCAATTATAGACCCAGTTACATAACTGCAGCAGAATTGTCAGCTTGTTCATTCTTCAGTCAATGGTCCTTGGTTCAAGACCCTACCAGGCAGGATGCTTTCATGGTCACATTATCACAGGTTTAACACAGCCTCAGAAAATAGGTTCTAGTAATGTTTCTCATATACTTACACAGTTGTGAAATGTATTTTGTGTTTTCAGTATTTAAAGGTGGCTTACTGTAAGAAGCCGGTCTCTGTGGCTAAGGGCTTGCGAACGTGGTTTGTGAGCCCGTTACCCGGGTTCGAAACACAGCGGTGCTGGTTTTTTTCGAAAAAGGTATAGGAGCCGGTCGTTCAGAAAGCAATGGCACACTACTGAACGTAAAATTTTCCCCAGGGATCATGAACAGCGAAAATGCTGGGGTTGACTGCTACGTACTGTGAAGGACATGCAACTTAAAAATTTACTGTAAGATATGTAATTTTTTTTTTACCATACTTGCTAATATTTCCTGTCATTTAGGGTGGTCGACATCCTGATCAGAGGAACGTAGCAGAGTTGGAGCGACTTCAAACCAACATTGAGAACTGTTATTTTTCAAGCATTGTTCCTGTTTTCATCAATATAACCAGGTAGATATCACAGCTTATAGATTACGTTCAATGTAGATGACAGCTTATAGATTATGTTCAATGTGAATGTGTTGTTGTTGGTTTTGTTCTTACCTCAGTACTGCTGATTTATTCACACTTGACAGCTCTATGTCAGTATGCTCATTGACGATACAGCCACAGAGTGAGTGGACAGTTGTTGGATGTGACTGTAGTAGGTTTTGCTTCATTTTGTTTTCATGTCTTTAAGTACTTTAAAAAAAGATGTATTGTTCCAGCTCCTCTTTAGGTTGGGTGCCCCTGTGGGGAGAATATCCAGAAGAGGTTGTTGAAGATTATCAGGAGGCTTACGGGCTACTCTATGAAGACTTGGAGTTGTTATCCTCAGCCTACAGAGAGGATAATTTAAATTGTAAGTACAGAGGATTTCAGAAAAGCATTGCCAGTTCAAAAATGATACCTGCATTTTATCACATAACCTACTAGATTAAAAGACACTGGCAGAATTAATTTATGTTGGCCCTATTCATCTATAGATGTCTCAATAGTCTTAGCTGTATTTAAAGATATGTGTATGAATGATATACTATCCTAAAGATACATGCATGTGCTGTTGAATTAACCACATTAAGGTATGTTTGCAGTTTTGTAGATTGTACAGTTGCTTAAAGATAAGATGGAAAAATTATTGAAAGAAATTCTTTTGTTTATGTGAAATTTATTGTTTATATCTGCAAAGTTGTCTCTTGTATAAACTTCACTGTCTATTTTAGTTCACTCATTGGTCCTTAAAGTTTATTTTAACAATAATATGAAATTGGCAATTTAATAGCAAAATGATGACATTCTAAGATATGTTCTCCCTTTTCTTAAAAATTCTCTTAGGGTACCAAATTATGAGTTGAAACAATTCAAGAGCACACACCTAGACTAATATCTTCATGAGTTTTCATTTATTTAGCTGCTACTTCTCCCTCTGCCACTGGAACATAGGCCATCAACCAACTCATGCTAAATCTCCCCTATCTTTTGCTTTCTCCAGCAAGTCCCTCCTTATTATGCCCATATGATTTATTTCTATCTTTAATTCTTATCTTCATGTGTTTTAGGTCTCTTTATATTTCTTTTGCACTGTGGGTTGCAACAAAAAGGACTTTTTAGTCATAGTTTTATGAGGTTTTCTCTATGTGTTTCCTATCCAGTGCCAGCATCTTTTCCTAAGCTTTGCATTACTGTTTCTGATTTACTATTTTAATCATTCTATCTGTACAGGCACCAGATAATGAAAGTCCACAGTCTAGAGTGTGTAGTGGTTGAATTATATACACATGAATGTTAGGTACTATATGTGCAAGGGTACCATTTTGTTTATTGGTTATTATTATTTTATTTTATTATTAATTGGTATGTTTATTACATTGTATTTGCAGCATTATTCTTAACAAGAGATGACTCATTCCTGACTATACTGTCAGACGAGGCAAGATCTTGTTTTGTAAGAAGTAGCTCAGCTTCATTGAAAATTTGTGGAGACAGTGATAAAATTTCTAACAAATTTCCAGTAAGTTTACTTTCATATTTGTTTTCTAACCATTAAGACAAGTCATATCTCTTGTTAACAGTTCTGGGCTATTCTTGGGATACGTAACGTCTGTTATAAAAAGCGTATTATGCCTTAAAGCCTGGTTGTTAGAAGATGTCAACACAATTCTCTCATTTCCATCATCATGTAGTAGGTCCTATTTGTGTCAGGTCTTAGTCAGATATGACTGAGCTACCGTATGACAGTAGACGGTACTACCTGCTTCTGTTAGCGCCGAATGTTGGAGTGTCAGGTCTTAGTCAGATATGACTGCGCTACCATATGACAGTAGACGCTACTACCTGCTTCTGTTGGCCCCGAATGTTGGGTCTTAGTCAGATATGACTGAGCTACCATATGACAGTAGACGCTACTACCTGCTTCTGTTAGCGCCGATTGTTGGGTCTTAGTCAGATATGACTGAGCTACTGTATGACAGTAGATGCTATTACCTGCTTCTGTTAGCGCCGAATGTTGGGCGGCGCTTACCAGTCCCAGCATCCCACATTGTGCCAACAGCTTCAGGCGGAGGAGCGCAATTGGGAGGGTACAAGCCTTATCCTAGTGTGTGGAAATGCAACCTAAAGACTAAATGTCATGGCAGGGCAGACCAGGCCCTAAGCCTTGTTGGCAATTGGTCTAGGATTGAAGCTCCGACAGGCGGACAGTTAGAGCATTGCTTTGCTGATCCGGCAGCTTCTGCAGCTTGTCTTGTTCCAGATGTATAGGTGTTACCTTTCCTCTGGAGTGAACTAGTCAGACCGAGAGAGGGACCTTGCTGCATGGGCAACACATGGTCTCTAAATTCAGCCCAGGCTTTGTGTTATGGAGAGGTATAACTCCAATTTACAAACTATCGTCTGTCAAGACAGCAAGGTGCCAGTCAGTCAGTAGGTCCTCTGCAGAACGTCGCTGTCAACACAGCCTGCCGAAAAATGTCTCAGTCTCCAGCCAGATCTTCTGCCTCATGCCCAACTTGTCCTCAGTATTCTGTTAAATTTTTATGCTGGTTAATCCCTGCCTTTTTGTCCAGGAACCACGATTTCTATTGCTGGTCTTTCAAAGACACTAACGAGAACACAGAATTTCAATTCCCTCTGCATGATGCTGTTAAAGAATCAGTATTCTTCAATGTTTAGATCTGATAGAATGCCTATATATTTGTTATAATTGGTCAATAATATCATAAGAAGTTTTCTGTAACATTTAAGCAGAAAAGCCCTGCTTTCCTTCTTTACTGATTGCAAAATGATTGATACCTCATGTCTGTAGTACATAGAACTAAATTTAAACTATGGTTATGAATCTTGAACAATTAGAAAACAATAAAACAAATATTTGAAGCTACAGCAGTGTGTTACCAACCAGTGTTAATATTAATAGTACAATTAACAACCGCACCACATAATCTAAATGTTCTGAAAGAGGCCAGTAAACAAAGAAAACATATCACAGACACCAGATGAAGACAATCAGCATTTGTGAACACATCATGAGAAGAGAACAGCCAAGACATAGTATAATAGCTGATATGATTAATGGAAAGAAGGGAGAGAAAAGCCAATTCTGGAGTCTTACATCATTTCATGACAGATATTAACACTTGATTTAATACTAGAGGGTAGTGGTGGTCCAGAAATGTGCACCAAATGATGTTCTGGGAAGTAAAGGCGGCCTGGTATTGACTGCATCAAACATTGAGTGCCGATTGGTCTAGACAAATATGGAGCTAGCACCATATACCCAGCTTGCCTCAAGGCATGTAAAAGGCTCCTTTACCTTTCTTTGTTTTGTTTTTTTACATACTATAGAATGGTAGCACAGTGTCTAGCATGCACGCCTTCCAGCTTAGTGTTCCCATGTTCAGCTCCACTTTGAGGTGGGGACTTTTTTCATTGATGTGGGCTCCCAGGTACCCAGCCTAACATGGGTAACAAGAAATATTTTAGAAAGTAACTGCAACCAGCATTGACCACAACTCCTATCAATTGATCGGCAAATGTGGTGTTAGTTATACACCCTAAATGTCTCATGGTGTGAAAAGGTGTGCTTGACTTTACTTGTGGAAGAAAGCATGATCACCCATGCCAGTTGGTACACTTCTTGATGATTGTCTGTTTGCATTTAAGATTATGGATGTTTGTAAGTCATGCCACTCATGTAATTTTGAAATTCGGATCAGTTTCCTATCTGAGTTTGTATTCTTGTTATACTTTCCTTGCTCATGATGTGTAGTTATTTATGTTGTGTTTTCCCTGTTATTGTGTTTTTCATTTTCTCCATGCTGCCAGTGTGTTTGCCCGCTTTGCAGCTTCTGTTCAGCTTTTTTCAAGTCTCGTCATCTGATCCTAAATGATGGTTTGATATTGTTGCTCCAGTACTCTTGAACATCCAGGAAATCTTTAAGATCTTAGGCCAACATTCTTCAATCATTTGTTCCTAAGTGATGGTTTGATATTGTTGCTCCAGTACTCTTGAACATCCAGGAAATCTTTAAGATCTTTAGCCAACGTTCTTCAATCATTTGTTCCTAAGTGATGGTTTGATATTGTTGCTCCAGTACTCTTGAACATCCAGGAAATCTTTAAGATCTTTAGCCAATGTTCTTCAATAAAGTTTCTGAACATGTCAATCCTCCACCCCAGATTAACAACCTGCTCAATAGCGTAATATTTGTTAACTGATTCAGTGCCGAAGGATAATATATCACTAAATGGGACCCTTGTTTGTGCAGAAGGATGATATATCGTCACACTAGGATCATCATGTTATTTATTTTGTTTCTTGATATCTCCCACAGTTTCAATGCTCAGTGAACGGATATTTACGTTATAATACTTGTTCATTTGATTGTGTCCATTTTTGGTCCAAACCTACTCTTTGCTTGGCACTGAATCAGCTAAGATATGTGGTAATTTCCCTGTGCATTCCTCATGCCACCTCATGCCATATACATGAATGTTCAGCTGTCAGGACAAGTGCATGCTCTGCTCCGCTCGGATGCTGAATTTACCACATATACTCATGCATAATCGGTACCCTGATCTGCATGTGCCACACTCGTGTGCATTGCCTATTGTCTTCTTCTAAGAAGTGCAGTTGGAAGTTTCTTGCCATTGAGCTAAGATTATGATTTTTATCTTATATTAATTGACATATCTTGATGTGCTTTATTGTTAATGCTGCTGTTGTTTATTCTCCTTTTCTATAAGTCCCATCGTGTGATCAGCTACACTGTGGAATTTCGAGGTGTTGATTATAAGCAGAAACCCATACTAAAGTTTCCTGATGACCTCAAGAAGAAGGTAGAGAGATTTTAATTACTGCGTATATTTTAATAATAATTTTCTGTTCTGTCTGATAATAACCATTGTCAGTGTCATGAACTGTCAGATCCTGACTTATTTTGTTACAATTTTGGATATATGACTATGAATTTCTTCCTTCACTCTGTGTTGCTAGTCATAGAAAGGTGAATATGATAGCTAATCCCATGGCAGATTCTGCCATTGGGGTGTGAAGTGTTAGGCCTTCTACACCACATTGTAATGAGATTGGGTGTCCAGTTCTCTTCTTTGCCACCTTTCCTTCAGAGAATTTCATGAACATTCTGAAATGTGTCCAGTACTCATTTTATGAGGCATTATAAACCCTAAAGCTGTATTGGTTGAAAACACAAATCCTGCCACTGCTTGGGAACAAACAGTTACCATTTTCTTGGTAGGCGTACGCACTAACCACTATACCTTCAGGGATCCTTTGGTGTGTGTTTAGTTTAGTCGATGGATCAACATCATGGCACACGGGTATAACCCATAAGTGCTGCGTTCTACTCCTAACTCAAGCCTGAGTACGGAGAATCTCAGCTCAGTGCATAAACTCCATAGCACTGGCGAGGATCCTGAAATACTTTGGTGTTAGGCTACTCTTTTTCGATTTCCAACTGCCAAGTGATTGTTTACATGCGCAACAATACACACGGGCGTCCGATCTCTTTGGTGTGTGTAGAGTACAACACAATTGTGCAGTTGTATATATTTGACATCAGATACATACAGACTCTTTGCTAGATTAGACCAGTGTGGTTACTCTCATGGCAGACCAAGTCTTTTTTCCATGGCAGCAGGCAGGCAGGGTTCTACTTTAGCTCCAAGTTGCTTTCTCTGTCGTTATTGTAATTTCTCCAAAGATTGTTACAGCTGGCATGGTTTTAGCTCACTGTCATTGTTATGGTACTGCACTACTGTGCAGATGGAGCCGCAGTAATGCAGTGGCTTGTACACTTGCTTGCCGACTTAGTGGTCATATATCAAGGCAGATTTTAAAAATTTACCTCGGCTATGCTTGACCCAGCCTAAAATGAGTGCCAGGAAATGTCT
Organism: Cepaea nemoralis; assembly: GCA_014155875.1. Taxonomy (NCBI): domain Eukaryota; kingdom Metazoa; phylum Mollusca; class Gastropoda; order Stylommatophora; family Helicidae; genus Cepaea; species Cepaea nemoralis. The sequence continues at coordinate 72,876 of JACEFZ010009142.1, forward strand.
TGGGTAGTAAAGGTGGCCGACATTATATTGACAACATCACCCATCGAATGCCACTTTGGCTATAACAATATAGGGACAACACCATATACACAATACACTTCAAGGTGTGTAGAAGGGTCTTTATCTATTATCATGTACCCAGACAACTCAAGGTATGCTAAAGGCTTCATTCCTTTACTTACTTCTAGGAACTCCAGTATATGTAATAGTCCAATTTACCTCCAACATATAGTTGAAGTAAAAGTATACTGCTGTCATCTGTGACTGAGAGGTTATTGTCTGTGCCCCAGGATCAGAAGGTACTGGGTTCAATGCCATTATGGGACCGAGAATTCTTTCAACAGTCATTGGTACCTAATGAAATCACATGTTCCCCTGATCTCTTGGGTAGTGAAATCAGATATGTAGCCCTGGATAAGGGTGAAAAACAGGACGTCTTGTGTGCAAGTTGTGCACATAAAAAACCCCACAACAGATGGACATGGCACAGAGTTAGCTGTAAGGCAGCTGCCCTGCCAAAAATGTTACAAACAACAAACTACCTATGGATAGATACAGAGCGCGTTATCTTGTAGGGAATCTGTCCGGAGGAAACAAACCTTATACAAATGCATCCTGAAGGCGGACAAACTGACCTCTGAGGTACATAACTAGGTATGATGTACTTCCCTCAAAAGAGGAATAATGAAGAGGAAGAAGATTCTAATTATTTTAGTGTTGTCATGGAATGCAGTTGCTGTCAATTTTGCAGTTTACAGAAACACATTACTGTATACATTCAGATAAATAGATGAATTTGTTATTACTGTATACATTCAGATTTTGTTTGTTTGTTTGTTCGAATATTCTTTTACAAGACATCGCTGTCAACATCAGCATCTTTCTGCTGATTGTTGATTTCTTGGCAAGATTACACTTAGTAGTTTGCCATTGCTTTCTGAGAGACCGGCTCACATACTCCTAAGTTACCAACACAGTGAGAACTGCTACCGATTCTCACACAGGTTATGTTCCTCATGTGGATATACGGGATTACGGAGAAAGACGTTAACGCCTTGGCCAGGGAGACCGGCATACATTCAGATAAATAGATGAATTTGTTTAATAAACAAATTGCTTATTATAATCAGTATTTTATTTTCTTAAGATTGCTGTAAACAATTTTTTGTATTGAATATTTTACTTTCTTGAGATTATTGTAAACATACTCTTGTATTATGTATTTTAATTTCTTCAGATTACTCACATTAAAAAAATTATGTGTTGTATTAAATATGTTGCTTTCTTCAGATTACTCACATTAAAAAAATTATGTGTTGTATTAAATATGTTATGTTCTTTAGATCAGTGGTTCTCAACCTTTTTTGGCCCATGCACCCCTTCACCATATGTTGAGAACCACTGCTTAGATAATTGAGTGTAAACAATTTGTATTTAATAGGTTACATTCTTCAGATTACTGACAGTAAACAAATTGTCTATTATGTTAAATATCTTACTTTCTTCATGTTACTGCGAGTGGCACCTTGCAATTTTGACAGACTAAAGTATATGGATTGAAAATTGGCCAAAATTCCATCACACAATTCCTGGGCAGAGCTTCAGAGAACATGTGTTGCCCATGCAGCATGTTCCCTCTCTCTGCCTTGCCTTGCTAACTAGAGGAAAGGATAACTAGTACGTCTGGAACAAGGTAGGCTGCAGACGCTGGTGGCTCAGCGTCAAACCTCCAAGAGCCGGACGTGGGTCTCACCTCCAAGAGCAGGAGGTGAGGGCGGCCAGACCCACACAACCGTGGGACCTGGCTTAGAGGTGTTCAAGCCATATCCCACAGCAGGGGGCCCTAAAGATACAGAACCTCTCAGTTCGTGTCATTAACAGTAAACAAATTGCTTGTAGTATCATATTACACCCTACAGATCATAGACTTTGTGGAACACAGAATAGCTTGTGACTATTGTGGGGAGGACAGGCCACTTGCCAACCATCCAGACGACATTGCCAAATCTGCCCATCTGGATTTCTTGTTGTCCAAAGGCAGATGTGTATTTGGCAGAAATAATATTGTTACAAAGGTTGGTGACTTGTTTTAATTACTTCTAGGTTTCATTAATGCAGCTATTGCATCTGACTCTCTGTTCATGCTTTAGACATTTTCAATTTAATATGTGAAAATTTAACCAACAGTAAATTATGATAATTCATCATGGTTCTTATTAGTTTAGTTAGCATTCTGTTCTTTGGTAGCTGAAATTGACATTTTCTTCATTTATGGTTCAACAATTTGGCCCTGAAATATTGATATATTGGTCTGGGTGAATGTTTATGTTTACATTTAATTACTGTATAATGGATAGATTATATACAAAAGTTACCTATGTATAAGTTATCCTTATTTTGTTTCAATTTTTGTCTGTATCTACATGTAAAAATTAATGTGACTGTGTTCTAGTGTTTTTTATAGAGTTAGACATGTCAACATGGTGGATATGCTTGCAGATCTACAAATTGATGGGAAAGACATTAGACTTATAAAAAATCATATATTGGAAACAACAAGCTTCCATAAGGATTGATAATGAAGTGGAACAATATCAGCCTATTAAGAGAGGTGTTAGGCAGGGATGTGTAATGTCTCCAGATCTTTTTTCCCTGTACAGTGAAAATATTTTCAGAAATGTAGAAGATATAAATGGAATCAGCATTGGAGGACGCAACATCAATAGCATTAGACATGCAGATGATACAGTATTGATTGCAGACAACGCGCAGGATCTGCAACAATTAGTAGATGCTGTTAGTAGATGGCACATGATTGATTGATTGTTCTAGTGTTTAGTATTGACTGGCAAAGATGTTGCAGCACTCATAATTGGTTCTTCTTCTTCTGAGATTTTCTTAATATATCCTGGTGATGTGTAATGAGTACCCTACTCTTTTTGTTTCTTCTTCTTCTTCTTCTTCTTCTTCTTCTTCTTCTTCTTCTTCTTCTTCTTCTTCTTCTTCTTCTTCTTCTTCTTCTTCTTCTTCTTCTTTTGTTCGCTTGAAATATGTCTATAACTGCAATGTTGTCTCTTGTATGAATCTAACAGTCTTTTTTAGTTCACTCAGCGGTCCATAGAGTTTATCTTCCACTGTTGTCTCTCTAGGCCAGAAGGTTCGCCATGGACAATGGAAAATTTTTATTTCAGACACAAATTGGCTCTTAAGCAGTAACCTATTTAGGGATCTTGAGGATTGCGCAATAGTGACTACAAAATGGCTGCCTCATTATCAACTTGCACCGTGAAAAAACAACGAAGCATTATTATTTTTTGTGGTCAGAAAGTGAAACCTTGTAAAATCTGCAGATGAATAAAGGTTCAGTATGGAGAAAGTTGTTTTAGTCAAGGAAAAGTGTAGGAATGGGTAGAAAAATTTCAAAATGGAAGACAAAATGTCATGGATGAATCTGCTGGGAGTGTCATGATGACTATGGAATATCAAGGGCCCTATATTGATGTATTTCTAGGAAAGGTGAAACTGACGTGCTAGATATAGTGACATACTAATGAATAAATTGAAGCCAACAATACAATTGCAACACCAGGGACTTTCCTATGGAGTATTGTTGTTGCACAACAATGCCCACCCTCATATGGCTGTGCATACAATTGACACACTATGTGCTCTTAAATTTGTTGTCTTCAGACATCCAGCATACGGTCCAGACTTAGCGCCATCGACCTTTCACTTGTCTGGACCCTTGGAAGAACATTTGTGGGGTCAGAAGTGTGCAGATGACAAAGGGGTAATGGAGTCAGTGCAAAATTGGTTCAAGGCAACATCCAAAAAACTGTTTTCTAGAAGGCATCAACAAACCAGTGAACATGTACCATGTGTGTTGCTAGGCAGGGGGACTATGTTGAGAAATAACACACACACAATTACTGATTCACACTATTGTAAAAAAGTTATTCATAAAATTCCTGTTGCTTAATGACTTTCTCCTCTGACTTATTGTTAAAAATGCAATTTGTTCCATCACTGCCATGTCGTAAGTCCTTCTTCGCTGTGTTTTGCCATGTGGAATATGTTAGAACTTACGAAAGGAACTTGCTCATTCAAAATGGTGTAATAATAACAGTTTATGAATTCACTGAAGAACCTTGAAATATGAAGTAAACATCGGATCTCAGGAAAATCTAACACCGCTTTATTACGGAGTTGACAGAGTTATAACATAGTTTGTTGTGAACCATTAGATTTCCCGTTATTGCCGGGATGGCATCTAATACAAGAGTGCACTAACCTTCATGTAAATAACTGTTCTGCGTTTTCCTTATCATCACTCAGTAATACTTCCATTTTCTTCTATTCATTCAGGTCGTCTTTGCTGTCATCTTCCTCCAATTCTGTCTGTCTAGAATTTTCCTGTCGTTCTCAAATCCATGGCGTTCTCAATATATGCTTCTAGCTGTTCTTAGTTTGGAGTGAGTCCACTGCTAGCCTTCAAATGATCTAATAGCCACACCAAGTTGTTCTCTAAATCCAATACACGCCCGTTCACCTTGATCGTCGCACAACGTATGTTTTCGTTGTTAACGTTGCGTTGGTATGACGTATCCCGACGTCAACCGTATCCCATAGTTTGTTTGCACTGTTTACTTTGAGAGTTCCTTCTATCCTCTGTATGGCGTGATCTGGGCACTTGCTATGTGGCAATCACCTCCTGCTTCTTGCAATATATTGTAAAGTTACAGTAGTTTAGCATTAATGATTGGTTGTTAACTTTCTTGCAGATTGAAAATTATATAATGAGAGAAGAGCGAGACGTGCCTCTTATAATTCTTGGAGCGTCAGGGTGTGGCAAAACTTCTGTGATGTGTCTGGCTGCAAAGACTATATTGAACAAAGCAGAAAGTGGTGAACTTCAAGCTTTTGGGTAATTTGCTTGTGTTTTATTTCCTCATATCAATTCTTTGTTGTAGTCTTTGTACAGTGTAAAAATATACTTGGGAGATAATGTGGAACAATCAGTGGCATAGAACTTAACTGGGGAATTTTTATGATGGCTGTCTTTCAGGTTATGGTAAGGACAAATGAAGGTATATTTTGGTCCTCAAAAAGGTTAAAGTTCCTCTCACACTATGGCACAAACTTTACACTCACAGAAAATGAACATTCTGAAGAGGTGGGTAACACTCATATAAGTAAAACCAGTTGTGTTAATGATTGATACAATTTAGGAATAACGTTCTTGAGTGGCTGGTAATGTGTAGTCCCACATCATTTGTTGGGTTTCTTTACAGCTGTGAAAACCTGTAGGTTAGGTGGATATGGCATCCTAGAATGACATGGTGCTTGTGGACTTCAGGCTTTCCTCCTAGTCTAAGTCACAGAAATATTTTATCGTCCATCCCCCACCCCCACCCCCACCCCCCAGGATCCTTCTGTCACTTCTCATGGTTTACCCTTAGACAGTAATCATTGACAGCGATGCGTGACTTTAAAGGTCGGTAATTGTAGTATATCAAGCCTGCGGTGTGGCTGAGAAAGAAAGAAAAAGAAAGACAATTTGTAAGCGGATGTTTGGTATACCCTGTGCTAAAATGCTATTAATACTGTTATCTGTAGCTTTTGATCTCCTCAGTGTGGGGTAAACTAACCAGTTAATAAGTTCCACTGTCCTGAGTGTGTGTATCATCACTTAACGAGGAGCATAGTATTACTGTAGTGATTATTATGGAAGATAAAGTTCTGCTCATTGGAGATTTCCACATAATTCTTTAAAAATAATTACTATTGTTGTGTACAACTAATTAAAAATGATTGATGTTGACATTGTTTATTTAAAATAGTAACACTTATCTATTTATATGAGAAAATGACTTATAAACTTTGTATGTACACATAGAGTAGTCAGGGAATTTCTGATTAATTCACTTGTTGACAATTTTGACAATATAAATTGTAAATTTTCATAAATCTGACAAAGAGCATTTGCAAACATGAATAATTAAATCAGGTTGTAACCACCTTTTGGCATCTCATTTTAACGCTGATTAAATTACTGAAGTCCTGGTGAAATTGAAATAACAGAAACAATTCAGTCGGCTGATCAGAATGGCCCAAAATCAGACGCTTCTCGGAAAACTGGGTTTGGTGTGTGGTTCTACACATTCCATGCATAGCCTACGATGGGTGACATTGTGATATTCTGTTATGATAATTTGGCTGTGTGTCCAACGTGTGCCGCGTGGTTACACACCCGCTTCACACGCCAATGATCCAGGGCTTGTTTCAGGATCCGATCAGGGATATGCACTACTGACGAGCTCAAACGAGGGCGAAACTCGAGTCTAGTGCTTCCATATTGACGTGGATAGGCCTTAGGTTCATACCAGAATACGATCAGCGTTGCCAGTAGTGGGTTGTGCTCAATATTTAACATTCCATTCTCCTTGTTCAGCAATGTAATCATTGGAAATTATGTGACAATCACATGTTTCTGTCACAATTATCGTTGCATATTTCTATCACTTTTAACATACACAAAGAATACATACTAGAGGTGAGATGATGCTGTCCTGTTGTCACACAGCAGTCTTGCGTCTGATTTTGTGTGTGTTCAGATCATCAAGCTACTCTGTAGGAGTCCATTGAGTTCCATTTCTGGTGGTAGCTGTTTTCGTCTTCATAATTATTGAGCAAAAGCAGAGCAGAATCAAAGTTTGTAATTCTTTATTTCTGCTGTTGTTGATTAAATTTAGTAAGGTTCTGCTATTGACAATTAATTTCATTCATAAATTAAGCTGTTGTTGGTTTGTTATTGGTGCATACAGTGATAAGGCCGGCAAGTGGAGAGTGTTTTACCACTTTGTGGGTGCTGTCCCAGGATCCACGTCTCTTGAACAAATGCTGAAACGACTGCTGAGGGAAACAGGAATGACTAAAAAGGTTTGCTTTGCTGATGTATGGTTTACTTATTTATATCTGTGTAAACGGGAGCAGATTGCAAAAGTAACCTGCATCAGTAATTAGAAAACTTAAGAATAAAACTGAAGAAATTAAAGAGGGCTACAAGAAATATTCAAGTAAGCTGTGGCAGTATTTTGGAGAAGTAAAGAAATGAGGTATAAATTTAATATTACTTACAGAATAGGTACTGTGTTTCCCCAAAAATAAAACCTACCCCTGTAATAAGCCCTAGCACAATTTTTCAGGATACTTTTAATGTAAGACCTACTCCTAAAATAAGCCTTAGTTAAGATCGTCAGCTAGAATGAATGACGTGTTGCCGAATGGCCAGTCGGAGTACAGAGGCCACTTGTGCGCACTTGATAATGAACTGATGTGGTTCATAATTCAATACTTCACTCGTGTGAAATAAAGTGGACAAGAAATGCTCATTTAAGGACAGCTTTATTGTTGGGCATGAGAGACTGGGACCAATAGTTGTACAGGAAATGGAGTCACAAGAAATTCAGCCCGGAATTCAGGATTTGGAGAGTTATGACGATATTCCAGAAGAAGATGACATGGCTGTATTTGAATAAATTTAATATTTCCTACATGTGTAAATGTAGATCCCCTGAAAATAAGCTCTAGTGCATGTTTTAAGCTAAAATTAATATAAGACCCGGACTTATTTTCGGGGAAACACTGTATAATGCTATGGGGAAAAAAATGGACATTATAGAAGAGCAATAGGAAATGCAATGGGAGTCAATACAACAGACATCAAAGGAAATAATACCAGAAATAATGAAGACTGCAAAATCCATGGATGACCGAGGACATTCTACAATTGATGGATATTAGAAAGAAAAGTTTAAAAAAATCAAGATAAATATAAAAGAATATTCTGTAAAAATGTAAGGTAGCAAAAGATGTCTGGCTAAACAGTTAGTTCATGGTACTGAAGAAAATCAATAAGTTACAAAATCTAAGTACAAAAAGATACTGGAATTATCAGGCATTAGAAAGCATATAGCAAGTAGTTGTTTGAAAGCAAAAGAAGGTAACAATAATGGACAAAGAAAAGATAATTGAAAAATGGATAAAATATATTAAAGAGTTATATGATGATGGTATTAGATTAGAAAACAAAATTATGATGATCAATGTGAAGGACCACCAATACTGAAAGCAGAGTATTTTGTCACAGTGAGAAAGTTGGAGGGGAAGAAAGGCTAGGGGAGAGCAAGAGACAAGATGCTGGACAGTTTGATATCACAGCATAAAAGAACATCAGTATCAGAAATGCTCGGCAGAATACAAGACAGAGGGCCGTGAACAGGCATGATCACCAACACCACACGCCTGGGACTATAAGATATCTGTAGTGCATGCGTGTGTGTGTGCATGCATTTGTGCATGTATGTGTATGTACATCACTACACAAGATGTTTCAAAAAGAATATCTATATATAGAAAGTATAGTTTTGGTAGATGAGAGAGGTTGTTGTAACACAGTGTTTATGTATGAAAATAAAAATAGCAAATAAGGAACATCGAACAGGAAATGTATTGCTATTTTTTTCAGTTAAGTTCATTTATTTCTTCAGAATGAATGTTTGCTTATCAATTTATGTATCTTTTCTCCAGAACTCCAACTGTGCCAAAGATTTGGATTCCGCTGCCCAGATGTGCTGTAGCATGTTGTCAAACTTAAACACTGATCCTCTAATTATATTTCTGGATGCAGCTGATCAGGTACTTGGTGTTGTACAGTTTCACAGTTACAGTTATGGGGGGAAAAAAACAGCTTTATCCAAATCTTAACCATAAAAAGTACCTTTACAGCACACCTAATCAGTTGATCAAGCTACTCTAGTGCATGTGTACTTAAATGTTATGTTTTTTTTTCTAATTTGCAGAACAGTTTATGCCATTTTTTTTATTGTTTGCATTTTTTGTATGACTATATTAGGAATCATTAGTTCTTAAATTCAATCAGTTATATTCCAAGTGTGGCAATTGAACTGATATCTGGTGAATGATAGGTTGATGCCATACCTTCTAAGCCTTAAAATAAGCATAACAATTTTAGATGTTGATCAGATAAACATTTGATATCTACTCCTAATGTTTGCTGCAGGAGGGACGTTTATTCTTCCATGCAGTCAGGCCTACAAAATGTAAAGGAAGGTCCTAACACTTTAAAATCCACACCAGGTGTATGCTACGGAAATCGTTATAATAATTTTACTTTTATTATTATTATTATTATTATTATTATTATTATTATTTTTGTGGTTTTGAAATTCAGGTTAAATTTTCAGCATGGTTTGAAAATGTATTTTTCTCTAAGGTAACAGTTTTGAACATAGTCACAAATTGTCCTGTTTTCCTGTTTTCTTTCTTGTAGTTTTGCAAAGAACATGGTGCAAGAATCATCAGCTGGGTGCCCCGGAAGCTGGCTCCACAGGTTCGGCTTGTTATGGCTATGGTTACTGACACAGAAGTGCACAAAGCATTACAGAGTAGGGAAACTAAACCTCTAGAGATCACTGTGGCATCTCTAGACAATTCTTCCAAACAGGTCAGCTTATATGTAATTTTTCTAGCTTTACTAATTCTTAATCTTGATCTTTGTTAATGGCAGTACAAAGTAACCAACATATTTGGGGTTCGGAGACTGGGTTTTTGCCTAACAGGTGAGCTAATATGTTATGTTCCAGCCTTTGCCTTTATCTTTTTCTAGATCTTTGCTCTTGACAGTACAATGTAACTAAGATATTCGGGGTGCAGAGGCAGTGTTTGTCAAATTCATCAACAATCGTCAAGTTAGTCAGCCTGATCATGTCATTGCTTTTCTCCTGTTTTCAACAGTTCTCAGCATATTAGTTAGTTAGTCGTGGTTCCAACTTCACGGCAACGGGTTGTCCCCATACTGCTCCGTTCCTGTGCCAGTGAATATCACACAAAATACTCCTCACTGCTAAAAGTGAACAATGGAACAGACAGGAGTATCAACAAGCCAACAGCCTGCACAGGTACACTGCATAATGCCGTCGCCAGAATGCCAACACCAAAGTTCTCCATGAAAAATAGTTCATTGTTGATGGAAATGGCAGTCGCCAGAAAGACTTCATTGACCCGGGTTTTATCCCATATGGCTCGGTCTCTTTCCACAGGACGACCCTGAAAGCGCCGCACAAAGCACGAACTCCGTAGCTCCATCGGCGACTACCAGGAGTCTCCTGAAAAATGCACTCGTGAGCCGAAAAGGCAAACCAGTCAATCCAGCAACAGCCGGCCGCCATCGTTCCAAACATGCAGTTCACGCTACACACAACCGCGGACAGATGTAAAAGCATTCCACATGAAACTCGCAGCTCACAGTGTCGCGCCACGCACGCACTCAGTAGCAGGGCGACGGAACCATATCCTCCTTAGTCGCCTCTTACGACATGCATGGTAGGCAACAGTGTTACTATTCTTTGCTCCCCCGTATGGGCCCCGGCAACACACATCTCAGCATGTATCAGCATGCACTAATCACTAAATTACTATGACACCTTATGTAAGCAAGAAGCAACGCCTACATTCTCATGACACCTCATGTAAGCAAGTTCTAACCACTACATTACTATGACACCTTATGTAAGCAAGAAGCAACGCCTACATTCTCATGACACCTCATGTAAGCAAGTTCTAACCACTACATTACTATGACACCTTATGTAAGCAAGAATTGGTCACTACATTCTCATGACACCTTATGTAAGCAAGTACTAACCACTACATTACTATGACACCTTGTGTAAGCAAGAATTGGTCACTACATTCTCATGACACCTCTTGTAAACAAGCACTAACTACTACATTACTATAACACCTTGTGTAAGCAAGAATTGGTCACTACATTCTCATGACACCTCATGTAAACAAGCACTAACCACTACATTACTATAACACCCTGTGTAAGCTGGCACTCATCTTTATCATGTAGCAGGTCCTTTGCTCAGTATTGTTCTCACTGTGGCTCACAAAAGTTTTGCTTGCCATTTCTCCCGACTCATGCCCAAGAAGTATGCATTGTCCTGTGTTATGTTCATTTTCCTGCCAAGAAGTATGCAATGTCCTGTCTTATGTTCATTTTCCTGCTTGTCGACCTTTGGCTCTTACTCCAGTACCATACCTTTCAACAGCAAGCACTCACTAACCACTACAATACCATAACACCTTGTGTAAGTACTAACATAACACCTTGTGTAAATACTAACTTAACACCTTGTGTACTTACAAACATAACACCTTGTGTAAGTACTAACATAACACCTTGTGTAAGTACTAACATAACACCTTGTGTAAGTACTAACATAACACCTTGTGTAAGTACTAACATAACACCTTGTGTAAGTACTAACATAACACCTTGTGTAAGTACTAACATAACGCCTATTGTAAGTAATAACATAACGCCTTGTGTAAGTTCTAACATAATGCCTTGTGTAAGTACTAACATAACGCCTTGTGTAATTACTAACATAACACCTTGCGTAGGTACTAACATAACACCTTGCGTAAGTACTAACATAACATCTTGCGTAAGTGCTAACATAACACCTTGCGTAAGTGCTAACATAACACCTTGCGTAAGTGCTAACATAACACCTTGCATAAGTACTAACATAACACCTTGTGTAAGTACTAACAACTACATTACCATGACACCTTATGTATGTAGGCACTTCATTACATTACCATGATACCTTACATATGTGGACATAAGTTAGCACTTACCACTACAATAAGATGATTCATGTAATGACCACTATATTACCATTGTACCTTATGTAAACGAGCACTAACTACTACAATACCATTTGTAAGCAAGCACTCATGACTACATTACCATGACATGTTGTGTAAGAAAGCATGAAGTACAACATTTCCATGACACCTAATGTAAGCAAGTATTGTTTTGAAATGTATCCCCTCTGAAGCTCCAAACTAGTATTTTTGATGTTTCTCTGAACAGGGTATTATTGAAGAGATTCTTCACAAGAACAGCGACAGCAAGCAGCTGTCCAACCAGCAGATGAGACGCCTCATGAACAAGCCTTCCTCGGAGAACCCCTTGTGGCTGACACTGGCCTGCCAGGAGTTAAAGCTGGTGGAAGGAGAGCAGAAGGTTACACAAAAGATTGACAAGTTGCCTGACAGTTTGTTGATGTGAGTGTCTCCAGGTGTAAGGGGTTGTCTCTTATAGAACATGATAGATCACAGGAACAGGCTGTCATTGACTGGGGGAAGTATGTTGTGTGCCTAGTAGTGACTTATTTCATGGAAACTGAGCTTACAAAAAGGAGATATAGTTTTGCTTTGTTATAGGCATTACCAGATTATTCAATGTAAGGACTGTTTTGAAGTGTTTTTTAACATGTTATTTCACAAGTCTGTCTTTGTGATTGCTTAAAAATGTATTCTTGAAAAATTATTGTTCACTACATATTAATTCTGCAGTATGGATTACAAACTCCATGAGATGAAATAATTTGTTTAGTTCTATACTCAGGTCTCCATTCCTTTCTATACTCGGGTCTCCATTCTTATCTATTCTGTGCAGAATGTCCTCATGCATGGTGTTTGGCCCCCAAGGGAAGGTAGGGATCGATATTTGCCATTCCTTGCTATCCAAGAAGACTAATAATGGTGATCTGCTTCTGGCTTAGCCAAAGACTAGTCACTAGAATATGAAAATGTTACAGTCCTTGATGATTGTTGTTACAAAGACTTCACATTAGTATCTGATGATTGTTGTTACAAAGATCTCACATTAGTACCTGATTATTGTTGTTACAAAGACCTCACATTAGTACCTGATGATTAAAAAAAATTTTGCATATCCTTTACAGGACATCGCTGTCAACATCAGCATCTTTCAGCTGATTGTTGATTTCTTGGCAAGAGTACGCTCAGTAGTTTGCCATTAGCTTTCTGAGCGACCGGCTCACATACCCCATAAGTTACCGGCGCGGTTAGCAACCGCTACCGATTCTCGCCGTCATCACATTACTCACGAGAGTATATGGGATTACGGAGAAAGTCGCTAACTCCTAGGCCAGGGAGACCGGCACCTGATGATTATTGTTGTTGAAAGACCTCACATTAGTACCTGATGGTTGTTGTTACAAAGACCTCACTTTAGTATCTGATGATTGTTGTTACAAAGACCTCACTTTAGTATCTGTTGATTGTTGTTGAAAGACCTCACATTAGTACCTGATGATTGTTGTTACAAAGACCTCACATTAGTACCTGATGATTGTTGTTACAAAGACCTCACTTTAGTATCTGATGATTGTTGTTGAAAGACCTCACATTAGTACCTGATGATTGTTGTTACAAAGACCTCACATTTGTACCTGATTATTGTTGTTGAAAGACCACACATTAGTACTTGATGATTGTTGTTACAAAGACCTCACATTAGTACCTGATGATTGTTGTTACAAGGACCTCTGATTGTTGTTACAAGGACCTCACATTAGTATCTGATGATTGTTGTTGAAAGACCTCACATTAGTACCTGATGACTGTTTGTTACAAAGACCTCGCATTAGTGTCTGATGATTGTTATTAAAAGACCTTGCATTAGTAATGAGATTCATTGCTATGTCCCACAGAAGACATTGGATTGATTGCCAAAGTCATTCAGAAGTGTATGTAAAATAATTCAGTCTCATGTGTGTTTACAACTTCAGAGCATTCTCATAACTGTAACATAATCCAGAAATGTTGTTATTAAGGCAAAAAACATACTACAGCACGTCTGGGCAGAAGAGTCCCAATCTAATGGCATAGTTGGAGTCCTGGAGAAACATGAAATAAGGTGACAGTCAAACATTCATTCTGAAGAAATAAATGAATATTTTGGATTTGATCTGTGTTATTGCTCCAATTATGCTATGAGGCCAACAATTCAGGTAGTTATCACTGTCTTCCCCTGATTATTTCCTATCACGTTTGCCAACTGTCACTAAGTGTTCAGGTGTATTTCTCCTCATAACATGCCCAAAATATCATGGCTGTCTATTTCCTCTAATCAGTTTATGGTATATATCTGCTTCTTGAAGGACTCATTTATTTTGTGTCCTTACATAGTATTATTTTGCATTTTCCTCAGAAGCCATATTTCCACCGCCATCTAGATTGTTTCTCAGCTTGTCTGCAGATTCTCTGTGTTTCACATGCATTCAACCATATATGTAGCTTCTATATGGTACTTTAACACTCTTTTTTTCTCACTTCCATTCACAGCTTCTTGATGGTAAGGGTTTTCCATCTTGCAAAAGGGCCAGTTTTGCCACAGCAGATCTTGTTTTAATCTCTACAAGGCAGCTTCTGTCAGATGTTATGAATGTTTGAAGATGTATTTTGTCCAGTTCACTAGTTTAGAAATGCTCCCATTTACTTTGATGTTACTTTGTGGTATTTCTTCTTGGGGATGACCATAATGTTTGTTTTCTTACAGTTCTTATCCTAGTTACTCATTTTGTACAATAACAGCATCTACTAAATGATGCAGATCCTATTCAGTAATTGTAATCAATGTTGTAATCAATGTTGTATCATTTGCATATCTCTGGTTGAGTTGAGCTAAGAACCAACATCACTGCACTCAAGTCATTCCCATATGCGCCCCATCCGCTCGTTCAACAGCCAGCATAGAGTCATAATACTAATCGTTCCCATCGCTATCTGATTTAAATTGCATATCTCTAACTATTTATGACCTCCGATGGTAATTCCTCTCATATCTTTTTAAATTTCTCATAATATTTTCACTGTATCCGGGAAAAGCTATGTCATCACATAAAGTAAATGATGTTGCACTGTCTTGTCAGTTATTTGGCTCAACACCTCTGATTTCAATGGATATTTCAAGTTAGGTCTGATTTCCTAGCCTTGACCATCCCTAGTCTATTTACAGGGCAGAAGGTATGTCTTTCTTAGTCTGCTCCCTACACTTTGACTTGCAAGACCATGCTCCCTACTTTGTTACAGTTGCATATCCCTTGAGGCATGGATATACAGACACTCCTCTCTTGCAGTATGGTGGAGACTCACAAGCAGAGCAGTGATTGTTGCGTTGTTTTTGCAGGTTATTTTATGAACTACTACATCGTCTGGAGACGGGACCAGAAGGGGATCTGCTAGTTGGCACATTGTGCTTGTTGGAAACATCTGCTGCGGGACTGAATGAAATGGAGTTGAGACAGCTTCTAGCTGATGATACTACAATCAAGCCTCCATCACCTTTTGAAGAAAAAGGTTAGTGTTTGACAACTTGTTAGTGATTTTATGGATGTTAATTTGCAGAGAGGCAAATTTTAGCATCTCTAACTTTTAGACGTGCTGAAATGGATTTCACTTTGACCAAAAGTATCAGAATATACTAATTCAGGAACATTTATCACTAGTGCTTTTTCTTGAATATGCTTGTTAAAAATCCAATCTAGTCCCTAGTTGAAGGATGCTTCACAACCATATACAGATCATGATTTCAGCTCTTCAGATGTGCATCAGAGAGATTACTTTGGAAGAAAATGAAGTGTTTGTGACTTCCTCATGCAGATTCTGCCACAATACAGATCTTTTTATTGTATGCCATGTGTCATGCTTCACTTTGCAGACAGTCATATCTCTCCAGATCTGGCTGATTTGTATATTCATGTTTATGTCTCGGGTGCATTACAATGAAGTATGATAGACGTCTTGGAAGGGGTCGTGTAGCAAGAATATTTTTTAAAATTTTATGCTCCCTTGCTTTGAACTCAAACGTAGTATGTGCTACTACTTCTAGTGCACAGGACTGATTTTTGCTTGTGGATTAGCTTTCCTTGTTACCAGTGTCCCTCGCTATCAGGGGAACCCACTGCTGACTTCTGAGGTACTTGTAATTTACGTCCCCAAGTCAAGGACGAGAAATCAACAATTGAGTCCAACTGACCGGTATAGGGGTTGAACGCGCTATCTTGGCATCAGCACAGCGGAAGTTTAAGAACAGGCATTCTTATTCATTCAGGCCTTGCTGACACAGCAAGAATTGAAGATGGACAGAAGGGATACACTGAGCAGTAAATGACAGCTTGGTGCAAGGTGACACATTGCTAGGCAAATATTCTCTATTACAGTAGCTGCAGCAGCACAGTAGATAGCTTGCCTGCAGACCCGCTGGTCGTGTTATCAAATCCCCATAAATGCAGATTTTAAAAATGTGCCTGGACTCCTAGGTCAACCCAGATTATAATGGGTACCAGGAGGTGTCCTGGGAGGTAAAAGATGGTGGGCATGATACTGACCACATCACCCATTGAGTGACCATTGGTCTGTAACAATATGAGACTAGCACCATGTACTCAACACATCTTTAACAACATGAGACTAGCACCATGTACTCAACACATCTGTAACAATATGAGACTACCACCATGTATTCAACACACCTGTAACAATATGAGACTAGCACCATGTACTCAACACATCTGTAACAATATGAGACTAGCACCATGTACTCAACACATCTGTAACAATATGAGACTACCACCATGTACTCAACACATCTGTAACAATATGAGACTACCACCATGTACTCAACACATCTGTAACAATATGAGACTAGCACCATGTACCCAACACATCTGTAACAATATGAGACTAGCACCATGTACCCAACACATCTTTAACAACATGAGACTAGCACCATGTACTCAACACATCTGTAACAATATGAGACTAGCACCATGTACTCAACACATCTGTAACAATATGAGACTAGCACCATGTACTCAACACATCTGTAACAATATGAGACTACCACCATGTACTCAACACATCAGAGACTAGCACCATGTACTCAACACATCTGTAACAATATGAGACTAGCACCATGTACTCAACACATCAGAGACTAGCACCATGTACTCAACACATCTGTAACAATATGAGACTAGCACCATGTACCCAACACATCTTTAACAACATGAGACTAGCACCATGTACTCAACACATCTGTAACAATATGAGACTACCACCATGTATTCAACACGTCTGTAACAATATGAGACTAGCACCATGTACTCAACACATCTGTAACAATATGAGACTACCACCATGTACTCAACACATCTGTAACAATATGAGACTAGCACCATGTACCCAACACATCTGTAACAATATGAGACTAGCACCATGTACTCAACACATCTTTAACAATATGAGACTAGCACCATGTACTCAACACATCTTTAACAACATGAGACTAGCACCATGTACTCAACACATCTGTAACAATATGAGACTAGCACCATGTACACATCTGTAACAATATGAGACTAGCACCATGTACTCAACACATCTGTAACAATATGAGACTAGCACCATGTACACATCTTTAACTATATGAGACTAGCACCATGTACTCAACACATCTGTATCAATATGAGACTAGCACCATGTACACATCTGTAACAATATGAGACTAGCACCATGTACACTTCTTTAACAATATGAGACTAGCACCATGTATTCAACACATCTGTAACAATATGAGACTAGCACCATGTACTCAACACATCTTTAACATCATGAGACTAGCACCATGTACTCAACACATCTGTAACAATATGAGACTAGCACCATGTACTCAACACATCTTTAAGAATATGAGACTAGCACCATGTACTCAATACATCTTTAACAATATGAGACTAGCACCATGTACTCAACACATCTGTAACAATATGAGACTACCACCATGTACTCAACACATCTGTAACAATATGAGACTAGCACCATGTACTCAACACATCTGTAACAATATGAGACTAGCACCATGTACACATCTGTAACAATATGAGACTAGCACCATGTACTCAACACATCTGTAACAATATGAGACTAGCACCATGTACACATCTTTAACTATATGAGACTAGCACCATGTACTCAACACATCTGTAACAATATGAGACTAGCACCATGTACACATCTGTAACAATATGAGACTAGCACCATGTACACTTCTTTAACAATATGAGACTAGCACCATGTATTCAACACATCTGTAACAATATGAGACTAGCACCATGTACTCAACACATCTTTAACATCATGAGACTAGCACCATGTACTCAACACATCTGTAACAATATGAGACTAGCACCATGTACTCAACACATCTTTAAGAATATGAGACTAGCACCATGTACTCAATACATCTTTAACAATATGAGACTAGCACCATGTACTCAACACATCTGTAACAATATGAGACTAGCACCATGTACTCAACACATCTTTAACAATATGAGACTAGCACCATGTACTCAACACATCTGTAACAATATGAGACTAGCACCATGTACTCAACACATCTGTGACAATATGAGACTAGCACCATGTACTCAACACATCTTTAACAATATGAGACTAGCACCATATACTCAACACATCAGAGACTAGCACCATGTACTCAACAGATCTGTAACAATATGAGACTAGCACCATGTACTCAACACATCTGTAACAATATGAGACTAGCACCATGTACTCAACACATCTGTAACAATATGAGACTAGCAACATGTACTCAACACATCTGTAACAATATGAGACTAGCACCATGTACTCAGCACATCTTTAACAATATGAGACTAGCACCATGTACTCAACACATCTTTAACATCATGAGACTAGCACCATGTACTCAACACATCTTTAACATCATGAGACTAGCACCATGTACTCAACACATCTGTAACAATATGAGACTAGCACCATGTACTCAACACATCTTTAACAATATGAGACTAGCACCATGTACTCAACACATCTTTAACAACATGAGACCAGCAACATGTACTCAATACACCTTAAGGCGCGTGAAAGGCTCCTTTACTTGCTTTTGCTTCACTGTTATGGCTGTTGGAGTAGAGAGTCTTACTATTTAACTCATCAAAATAACTGTAAGTGGGCACAGCTAACCAGCTCACAACAGGGACAACAAGTATCCACAGCCATCAATTTCTGCTGAGAAGGCTGAGCACTTATGGAGTTGTCCTGGGGGTAGTGGTGTTATGTCTTCATCATCATTATTATCAACACATTAAAGAAATAACTGGGTCAAAGTGAGTCAAATTAACAACTTTTTGGGACAGCAGAAGATAAAGTACAGGCTGAGAATAGGCTGAGTGGGTTAACTTAACACACTCTGGAACAGAAGGGGTTAAAAGATTAAATTAGATGTTAAAAACAGACAAGTCCTGTATCATGTACCTGCTATGGGTATGTGAAGTATTTTGGTAGGCCACAGTGCACCAAGGAATAGGTGATCAGTCTCTCCTTCTTGAAGTGAAACCTTGTCTGACCATACTCATGCCTTAATTAGTATAACATCCTGACCATTCCACCAACGTGCCAGCTCAGACTTTATTAATGAGTTCTAATATATTTAGGAGCCATAGTATCATGGTATGTTTGGTTACCAATAGTGGCTTGATTTCATTCCCCAATTTGTTCTCCTGATCTTTACACTACACAGGAGCTAAGACTCACAATGAGCTCATCATAAGCCATCTTGTCTTTGGCTGTCTGTCTCCTGTAGCTCCATCCATGCCCTCCCCTTATTACTCATCTCTGTTTCTAATTCTCTTCTCCATGTGTTTCTCCATCAGTTTTGTTTGCCCTGTTGCAGAGAAAGAACTTTCTAGTTATATTATTATAAGGTTTTCTCAGCGTGTGTCCTACCCAGCACCAGCGCCTTTCTCTTACCTTTTGTTTTGCTGGAATTTGTTTAGTTCTCTGCCTGAGTTCCACAGTGATTTTGTAAAACCAGTTAAGTCCTTCTGTTCTGTGCCAATACCAGGTAATCAATGTTTGTAGTTTATTAGTAATTGTTTTAATCGTTCTCCTTGTTTCTGATTTGTACTGCAGTGCTGATTTAATAATGAAGTTAATATTCTAAGTTTGGTGCTAGGTTTAATTTCTGTTGCTTTCCACACATTTCCTAGTCATTTGAATCCTACTGTGGACTTTTGTATTCTTATTTAATATCTCTAACTGTTCCCCTAACTTTGTGTACATTTCCACCTAAATAAATGTTTTTTTCACAACTTATTTCCCATTGTTTTTTTCAAACTGTGAGATGTGTACAAGATCGTGTTCAGAATTGCCTGGAAATTGTCTGATTTAGTGAGGACAGGAGCTGGTCTCTTCACCTTCTAATGTAAATAGAGACATAACAGTATAGGCCACGGAAGCACCTTTTGCCTCACTAATATATTATTACATTATCTTATTGTTTTTTTTTATCCATTTGGTTTGTAGAGGAAACGGAGGGAACAGAAAAGGATAAAAACAAAGAAAAAGCACTTCTGAGTGAAGAAAGATGGCAGCTGGTTTACCAAACACTTCAGCCATTCCTACGACCTTATGGAGATAGTAAAGAGGGGAGGTTAGACTTTTACCATAGGGCTCTCAGCAAAGCCGTGAGGAAGAGGTGAGATGCTGTAGCAGCAGTCCTTTTTTAATGTATTATTGATCTTCTTTATGATTTTGTTCTCTGTGTGCATCTGTTTACCTGTTGATCTTCTCTGTGTGCATCTATTTACCTGTTGATCTTCTCTGTGTGCATCTGTTTACCTGTTGATCTTCTCTGTGTGCATCTATTTACCTGTTGTTCTTCTCTGTGTGCATTTACCTGTTGATCTTCTCTGTGTGCATCTATTTACCTGTTGATCTTCTCTGTGTGCATCTATTTACCTGTTGATCCTCTCTGTGTGCATCTTGTTACCTGTTGATCTGCATTGATATTTTTATTTATTAGTAGTTTTATTTATTTGTATCTGCATTTATTTTGATAGTATGAGGAAATAGCTGCTCAGAAAGCATTGGCAGATTACTGAACTGACACTACCTAGTATACCACAAACAACCAATACATGCTGGGGTTGACTGCAACTTCTGTAAAGGACATGCAACTCACTTTAGTTTGTCATTACTTTCTGAATGAGAAGTCAGTGTTAAAGTCCAACTGACTGGTGTGTGAAGTGAACCCACTACCCAACTGTCAGCACAAGAAGTTTAAGCATGTGTGATAAACCTCTTGGCCATGCTGACTGGTACGTGGTGCTAGACCCATGTTTTATAGACCAATCAGCACTCGGTGGGTCATGTGGTCAGTATCTCACCTTTACTGTCCAAGACATGTCCTGGTGCCCAGTTTAGGCTGGGTCATCCTGAGAGCCCAGGTCAGTATTTAAAATCCATGCAGATGTTGATTCAAATCTATGACCACAGGGTCAGCATGCCAGCATCTACATATGCAGTACTATGGTCTGTCATGTTTGAGAAATCTGACACTTTCCATTTTTTTTTTAAAAACGTTGCATATCCCTTACAGGACGTTGCAATCAACACCAGCATTTTACTGCCATTGTTTATGTCTTGGCAAGTTTTATGTTCAGTAGTTTGCCATTGCTTTTTGAACGACAAGTTCCCATACCAACACGTTAAAATCAGCGTGACGGTCTGGTACCAAATCAGTCGCCGCTGTGTTTCGAACGGAGACCGACTTTCCATTACCTGAGACTAGAATGACTTGTCTTAAAAAGTCTTAAAAGTCGAGAGGGTTGACTTCATGCACTGGGTTTTATCCCATATGGCTCGGTCTCTTTCTGCAGGACAGCCTGCTGAAAGCGTCACACAAAGCATGAACTTTGTTGCTCCCACAATGAACCCCAGGAGTCTCAGAGAAATATACACCCGTGACCTGAAAGACGTAGCCTGGAATTGGACCCACAACCTTCAGAGCACGAGGCAGACTGTTTTGGCCACGAAGACTCCCAATGACTTGTGTAACACACAGTGTATTTTTAATGACCGTGCAGTGTTTGAAAATATTGCCAATCCAAGTTTTGTATTTACCTGTTATGTTGCATGAACTTTACAGAAGGTGAATACAAAACTTGGACCGGTAATATTATCAAACACTGCACAGTCGTTAAAAATACACCCTATACATTGTGGTGACAAGGTGTAATCTGTAATGCTGGAACATTTGTCAAACAGTGGTCTTTTATACTGGCACCTTTTGTTGGCATCCACCACTTGGTGTGGTGTCAGCATTTTTAAATACCTCATTGTGAGAACTAGGATTCCAGATCTTTGTTTAGTGTTTAATGAAGCTGTATGGATGTTCATTTTACAATCCTGCAAAATGGTGGATCTTTAAACAAATCTTCCCTGACTGCTGGTGTAATGAGGCTTCCAAAACACTGAAATAGTGGAGCTATTCCCTAACACACCAGCTGCTTTGATATCTTTTGGTGGAAATCTAAACTTACACCTCATTATTTTACCTACTTTTACCTGATGCCATTTTCAATTAATGATGGTGGCCATTGTTCTCTCAATAAGAAAAAATTATGTTTTGACTTCCCCGAGTTTCCCACTTGCACATGCAGTTTTGTTTTGGTGTGACCTCTGCCTTTGACAGGTATTTCTGGTTGGCCAGGGAAATTGAATGTCTAACTTTGCTATGGTGTTGAGTTGTCTGTTTATTCTGGTTGATGCTTAGTTGTCTAAACTATATCAGTCATATTTGTGTGCATTCTTCTTTCTCTATCTACCTCTATGAGATGCAATTGGGAGTTGTCTTTCATCAGACTGTGCTCATGATAGCATTTTTCATACTCTCCAGTGATTTTGAGGACAAAAAGTGAAGCTTACTTTTAATGATTATAGTTTGTATTCTTGTTCAGAAAATGTTGGTAGTTTAAGAAAATATAAATCTGCAATTTTCAGCCACTGCAGATTGTGCATTCCATATTTCAGATATTTAACTGTCAACTGTGATGGTGACGGTGTAGATGATGACGAGGATGATGGTGATGATGACGACGATGTACCTGGAAAAGCAGAAAAATCCAGCACCTACTTCTTCTGGCACACAAAACTAGCAGAGTTTTTCCATTACCACAGTGATGCGTCCAAAATGGTAGAAGAGTATCCCTACCATCTGGCATGTTTAGATGACAAGTTTCACCTGACACAGTGTCTCTGTGATTGGAGAGTGTTTGATCGATTGTACCACGAGGAATACAGCTCACAGCTGATGGCATACTGGAGGACGGTTAGTATTCTGTCTGAAGTGATGGCATTTTGATGAATGATGTTTAGACAGATATGATAGTTTGGGAATCTGTAAAATGATGGCTAAACATTTGTTGCAAGAGTGTTCAATATATGCAGAACAATGGATATGTCAGCAACCTCAATTTTATTTTTTTCACTTGCTCGCTTTGAACTCAAGCGTAGTCCATACACACTACTTCAAGAAATGCTGGGCTGAATTTTGCATGTGGATTAGCTTTCCCTATTAATTACAAGTCCCCAAGTCAAGGACAGGTCAACATTTTAGTCCAGCTGTCCGGTGTAGGGGTTGAACCCCCGTACCTTGGCATCAGCACACCAGATGTTTAAGAACAAGCGTTCCTACTCATTCTGCCATGCTGACCTACCAACCTAAATTTGATTCTTTCTGTAAATATATTCAGTTTGATATATACAGGTGTATAAAGAATGAACAAACAAACTTTATTTTCAATTTAAGAATTGAGCAAGCAGGCCTGTCCAACATTCAACTCTTCTGACATTGTTTTATGCATTCATCACTTATTAGGTAAAATATATGGAGATCTTCTTCTTCTTCTGCGTTCATCCGGATTTTTTTTTCCGGATGTGACTGCGTTGTGCCTGTTTACAGCAGAGCTGCGTTCTTGCGCCGTCAGGCCGACACATCCGACTTCTGCGGGCATTTGTTGACCGGGTTAACCTTCCCTGGATATGGAGATCTTATTACATATGATATCCAGAACAACTACTGAAAGAGAATTGGGAAAGAATGAACAATATCTTGCAATTAAAGCTTGAAGACTTAACTCATTCGGCCACCTAGTTAGAATGAACTCAATGTCGCCAGCGGAAAGAGCATACAACATGAAAATGGAAACACCAAGAGGCAGAGGAAGACCACGAAAAAGATGGATCAACGGAGTCATCACCGCCTTAAAAACCCATAACATCTCAGCATATGAAACCAATCATCAGACATGCTTGCAACACCTAACGGCACGAAGCAGGGAAGGAAAAAAGAAAGAAAGCTTGAAGAGGAAGGGCGACATGCATACAAATTCTTGAATACTCCCAACAAGATCTCATCAGGTAACAAACGATCTGAAAGTTCCTTGCATTTAAAACTGTCTGAGATTACAGCTTGGAATTAAATTTTTGCTGTTGAAGAACCTAATTGTGCTGAGTGTCAGAAGAATTTGCACAATAAGGGATATTATTAATAGAATACTAGAGCCAGTGCAATGAACCCAAGATGGTGGAATACAAGTTAAAAGTATTGCAATGTTAAAACTTTACTCCAAGATTTGAAGGTGTTTTCTAAGGAATCCAAGTATGTTCCAAGAAGAGAAACAACATTGCAACTTTGTACCAAACATTTGTCTAGTTTCATTGTGTATTTAATTGGTTTGTTTTAGGTTGGCCCAATCTCAGAAATGATATCCAACTATGAGGCAGCACTGAAGAAATTTGAAGAAGCTGATACAGCGAATGAAGCTGCTGTGTCACTGAGATATGAAAAAGTGTGCCGAGTGACGTAAGTATTTATTGTCACTGAGAACCTTATTTAAGAGATTTCTTACACATAAATGGGTAGGAGTAGCTTAAAGGTGCCACATTTACCTGTAGATGACAGGGTGCCAGGTTAAGTCAAAGCCCTGGTAATGTAATTGATAGTTATAGTCATACCAACAGATTATTGACTGGGACATGGGCTAACACCAACAGGTTATTTTGACTGGGACATGGTCACACACCAACAATTTATTGACTGGGACATGGTCACACACCAACAGGTTATTTTGACTGAGACATGGTCACACATCAACACGTTTTCACTGGGACATGGTCACACACCAACAGGTTATTGACTTGGACATGGTCACACACCAACAGGTTATTGATTGGGACATGGCCACACACCAACAATTTATTGACTGGGACATGATTACACACCAACAATTTATTGACTGGGACATAGTCACACACCTACAATTTATTGACTGGAACATGGTCATACACCAACAGGTTATTGATTGGGACATGGTCATACAACAACAGGTTATTGATTGGGACATGGTCATACACCAACAGGTTATTGACGGACATCATCAAACAACAGCAGATTATTGACTGGGACATGGTCATACAACAACAGGTTATTGATTGAGACATGATCATACAACAACAGGTTATTGACCGACATCGTCATACAACAGCAGGTTATTGACTGGGACATGGTCATACACCAATAGGTTTTTGACTGGGACATGATCATACAACAACAGGTTATTGACGGACATCATCAAACAACAGCAGGTTATTGACTGGGACATGGTCATACACCAACAGGTTATTGACAGGGACATGGTCATACAACAACAGGTTATTGACTGGGACATGGTCATACAACAACAGGTTATTGACAGGGACATGGTCATACAACAACAGGTTATTGACTGGGACATGGTCATACAACAAGAGGTTATTGATAGGGACATGGTCATACAACAAGAGGTTATTGACTGGGACATGGTCATACAACAACAGGTTATTGACTGGGACATGTTCATACACCAACAGGTTATTGACTGGGACATGGTCATACAACAACAGGTTATTGACTGAGGACATGGTCATACACCAAGAGGTTATTGACTGGGACATGATTGTACAACAACAGGTTATTGGCTGGGACATGGTCATACAACAAGAGGTTATTGACTGGGACATGGTCATACACCAACAGGTTATTGACAGGGACATGGTCATACAACAAGAGGTTATTGACTGGGACATGGTCATACAACAACAGGTTATTGACTGGGACATGGTCATACAACAACAGGTTATTGACTGGGACATGGTCATACAACAACAGGTTATTAACTGGGACAGTTTCACACACCAGTAGATTATTTACTGTGACATTTACAAATACCAACAGGTTATTAACTGGGCCATTTTCACACACCAACAAGTTATTGACTGGGGCACTCAAACACCAACAGGTTATTGACTAGCGCACTCACACACCAACGGGTTATTGACCTGGACATTTACAAATACCAACAGGTTATTGACTGGGACATCATCACACACCAACAGGCTATTGACTGGGGCATTCAAACACCAACAGGTTATTGATAGGGACATTTTCACACGCCAACAGGTTATTAACTGGGCCATTTACACATACCAACCGGTTATTTGCTGGGGCATTTTCACATACACTAACAGGTTTTTAACTGGGGCACTCATGCACCAACAAATTATTCACTGAGATATTTTCACACACCAACAGGTTATTGACTGGGACATTTTAGCACACCAACAGGCTATTGACTTGGACACTCATACACCAAAAGGTTACGGATAGATTTACACCAACAGGTTATAGATAAGGATAGACCAGTAGGTTGTAAACAGGGATATATCTACAGGTTATAGACAGGTATACACCAATTCATCATCGACAAGGATATAATAACAGGTTTTAGATGGATACATTAACAGGTTATTGACAAGAAATGAAGTGGGTTGAACTGTGGAACAACTGAATGTTTGTCTGTGTGCATGATTCAACATGTTTTATTTCAACATTGAAAGAGAGATGAAGACAGTGAAAGGCAACCATTTATTTGTTATCTTGCACAGAAACCAATATCATCCAGAGCCAACTCACCAAATACAATAAAGTATCTTCATATCTACAGCAGGCTCACCTACTACGAAAATTTGTAATAAATGTTAGACAGTAGATGATATAAGAGCAGGTGGTCATCAGTAGCTTGCACAATGTGTGGTAAGAAGTTATACATAGAACCCCAAGAGTGTACAGGATCACTAGTGGCTTCACTGGAATGGACGTCACAGCTGGTGACAAGCTATATAAGGCCTACTGTGTGCTACAAGTGTTGATCATGTAGGACATCTCCTATTACAGTGGTTTGCTACTATAATAAACTGTATCTTCACAACCACATTATTGTCCAACATGTTTGTAATTTATTATCATCTCTGTTCTGGGCCCTCAGTCTTTCGTAGCATCAAACACCAATTCCCCTAGATCCACTAGAAGAGGTTCATGAAATGTTGATATAATTATGGTTATTGTTTTCTCTTTACAGTATCCAGGCTGGAAAGCACCAGGAAGCCCTGGAGTTGCTAAAAACTGCCATGAAAATTGAGGAGAAAGAACTTGGAGCCCGATCACACAGGATGGTCGAACTGTATGCTCTCATGTCTGAAATTTACGATGAGGTTAGATAATTATTGTAGACATAATTATCATTTCTGTGCTGTAATAATCGTATATTAATTTTTCAAGACTGCCTTTTGGTATTTATTATTTAATTTTATAATTGCTGGACCATGAAAGCAATAATAGTTAATGCTTGGGTTGTAATTATGGTCAGGGCTCCACTTCCAAGTTGTGGCAGGAATTTGGTTCTGTCTAGCACAGTGGTTCTCAACCTTTTTTGGCCCGTGCCCCCTTCACCACATTTTCAGAACGTCATTCTCCCCCCCCCCCCCCCCTTTTTGTATTTCCTACCTAAAATCTCTCTTCCCCCCCCCCCCCCCCCCCCCCCCCCCCCCCCACATAGAAGCACAAGCGGATGGTTTCACATTAGGGTGAATATTGTTCTGAAAGCCAAGCCATCGTTATCATGTAGCAGGTCCTTTGTAGAACGACTCTCCTCAATCCACTTCCACACAGTCTGCCTTAGGATACTATTGAAGATTAAATGGCAAGACAAGATCCCAGACACTGAAGTCCTAGAAAGAGCATCCATGCCCAGTATCCACACTCTACTAATGAAGAATCAGATTCGCTGGGCTGGTCACGTAACTCGCATGCCAGACTACAGGCTCTCTAAATGAATTTTTTTACGGCGAGCTGCATTGTGTTAAACACTCCCAAGGCGGTCAGAGGAAACGCTTTAAAGACTGAAAATCTCACTGAAAGCTTTTGGAATTCATCATGATACATGGGAGACTGCTGCCAAAGACCGAAATTTGTGGCGTACATCATTACGCTAGGGTGCAGTCATTTGTGAAGCAACCAGGACTGCAAGAGCTATGAAGAAAAGGCTGGACAGAAAAACCACTGCAGGAGATCCTCCTGGAACATCAAGCATTCTTTGCCCACATTGTCAAAGAACATTTCGAGCCAAAATAGGCCTTATCAACCATCTTAGAACTCACGGCTCCACTACTTTCAACCCACTGGATTAAATGAATGGTCATCATCATTCTTGATGGACAAACAACATTCTTCTACCTCATCCCCAAGGTGTCTGCAATGTCCTGTGTTCATCTTCATGCTAGCCTCTTATTCCAGGAACCATGCCTTTCCCTGTTCTTTCCAAGCCACTTTCCCAGTTCTTTCCATGCACTTAACATGGCCACAGTATGTCAGTTTCCAATCAATTAGCCCTAAGAAATCCTTCAACATCACCACCAAGAATAGTCAACAATGAATGCAGTGTTGATACTTTTTAGGTTTTTCACTAAATGAAAGGGGCATCTATTGTGTCATCATACAAGTTGTTGTATTTTTTCTTTCTCTCATCAGAAACTGAAGTTGAACGACTTTGTTTCAAGAAGCCAGTTGCCAGATTTAAGGAAAACTATCCACTATGCCAAAAAATCCATCCATATCAGGAAGACATTGCCAGGTCCTTATCACAAGGTACCTCAGTTTTTACAGCACAAGCTCACGTTTTCAGGAAAACTCCACATGAAATAACACTCTCTGTCAGATACACTTTGTTGCATGCCCTTTTACAGGACATTGCAGTCAACCCCAAATTTTATTGGTTATTTGTGATTTGCTAGTTTGCCAAGAGATCAGAACAGCAAAAAATACTGTTGACTGCGAAGCCCTGTAAAGGATATGCAACTCACTTTAAATTTTAGTTTGCCATTGTATTTTGTATGGCCGATGCCTCATACCAGCGAAACCAAAGGATAGCAGTCTATTTCCAAACC
The DNA here is from genome assembly GCA_014155875.1 of Cepaea nemoralis. Taxonomy (NCBI): domain Eukaryota; kingdom Metazoa; phylum Mollusca; class Gastropoda; order Stylommatophora; family Helicidae; genus Cepaea; species Cepaea nemoralis. Next base: position 101,997 of record JACEFZ010009142.1, read on the forward strand.
ATGTACGGCTGATTTTGAAAGCTTGGCTTAGTGTGTTGGGGAATTTTTTTAACTGCGTTTCACTATCCTCTAAGCCACAGGCAGCGACCTGTCATATAAGCAGACTTTTACAATACAGATTGAGTATTCCTAATTCAAAATGATGGAGACCAAGAGTTTAATATTTTGGAATATAGAACAATTAACCTTTTTCTTTTTCCTCCTCCTCTTCTGCCATTGCTGCCGTCCATCCTAACTGGCAATCTAGTGACCGCTTAGCCTAAGACCTCAAGGCTTGTTTCCAAGTGGGCGCTTCTTGGGGATAAGGTTGACTTTGATGACCTATAGACCATTGGCAGGTTACTATTTGTCACTTGTCACTCCTCTGAGGACTCTGAAGTGGAAGCTGAAAAAGTATCATCGAGCAGCTGTTAACCCTTTACAGGGCAGACGCTTGTCCGTTTTGTAGCCCTGAACGGGCAAGATTTTTTCAGGTTCTGTAAAAATTTCGGGTCGCGTTAGTAAAAACATCACAAATACGGTGTTAGTCAACCGATTTTAGTTAAATAAACAACACAATGAAGGGAAAAGCATGCAGAATATGTTACTCACGTGATTGTTGCCGGTAATCCATATATGAACACAAATATTTACGAAATACGGCATGTTGTTTGTGATTTTCCGTCATCTATACGGCAATTTACAAACACATTTTCAGAATCATAATCACTTTCTTTAAAGTCCGACTCACGACTGCTAATGCAAAGTAACGCTTTGCACTGATATCTAGCTCCGATTAATAATCAACTTCGTGCCCTTTAATGTCATTTAAATTGAACAGAGCGAAATCTTGGCTATCACTTGAAGAATCGCCGAAATCCATTTTGAAAAACAGCGTAAAACTCCCGAAAACTATCAAAACAAGTCCGTAAAAGTCTGTTCAAAGTCATTGTAGCGCGTTTACAAATGGCGGCCACGTTGTCAAGCTATAGGCGAAAGTGAAAGTAGCGGTCGGAAGTGTCGGAAAGCCGAGAGATCGCGTTTTTACAATGCATAATAGTATCGGCCGGAATCGGACGCTACGCTCGTATTTAGAGATCGGCCGGTAACGGACGCTACGCCTTGTAAAGGGTTAAAGTAGCTTGTAAAATATCAAAATGGTTTGAGGTGCAAATGGGAGTATGACAGGGGTGTATTCTCTCACCGTATCTGTTCAACATATATGCTGAAAATGTAATAAGAAATGTCAAACAATGACGAGACCAGAGACAATTATGATCCATTCGTTATTAGGTGGAAATCCAATTCCATGACTTAGATATGCAGATGGTGCATTTCTCCTCTCAAATAATACTAAAGGATTAGAAAAGCTGATCCTGTCTGTCAAGAGACACAGTGAAAGTGTAAATTGAAAGTTTCAATGCTTTGAATATCTTGGCTTAATTAAAAACTATGGGGACTGTTCAGAAGTTAGATGAAGGTTGTACAGAGTAATGGAGAGATTAAACAGCATTAACAACCTATGGCACAACACCAGCAAGCAAGTCAAAGTAAAATTATTTGAGAACATGCATCTTTCCAGTGGCAACGTATGGATGAGTCATGGACCATTTCAGTCACTAAAGAAGAAAATTGGGATTTTGAGCTGAAATGTTACAGAAAAATTCTTAGAATGTTGTGGACCAAGAGAAGAAATATACTGACATTCTACAAGACCTGAACATTGAAGAAAACTTGCTTATAAACAGTATCTTCTTCTGCTTCTGCGTTCATCTGGAATATTTTGTATACGTAATTGCGTTGTGCCTGTTTACAGCAGAGCTGCGATATTTACACCTTTCGGCCGACACATCAGACTTCTACGAGCATTTGCTAAATGGGTTAGCCTTCCCGGGTGTTTTGTAGGACAATCAGTTCTCACTGATGTGGTTTTATCCCCATCCCAACTGGTCCATTAAGATCAGCCGGTGACATAATGGTCAGCACTCAAGAGAAGGCAGGGGCAGACCATGGGCATTCCCCACCATCCAAGGAGGCTTCAATTTTTGCAGAGCCGACACATAGCATTCTGGTACTGAGCTCACCCAAGGAATCATCATGTCCTGCACATGGCTGCTTAGCGTTAAAGGATTTAAAATGAACTAATTCCAATTACGGGGCCTCGATAGAGTCCCTGTATTGTTATTTTTCGTCACTACCTCCCTGTGCCAGGAGTGGGTAAGTTGCACGCCTGCTGCCTTCCTTGGATGTGGTAGCCATTTCTCATGCACCCTCTCCGGAATCAAACCCTGATTCCCGGTTACCCGTTGCAAACATGGTAGGCATGTCATGTACCATCAACATTTGATAGGGCAGACATTTGAAAGATGTGTCGCCGGCACGTAAGGCCATGCGATCAGCACAAAGTTATCCAGAGTCACCAGTGGGAACGCAGTGTCCCTGCAAAGGGCAATGACAATTGGTTTTAAACTAATAAAAGCCCTCTTTCCGTGAGGGTCAGAGCTTGGTTAGGATGTATTAGCTCTAGAATTGCCACAGTTATCCAAGTAGGATCTTGTCATCTAAATAACCTCGACTGATTTAATAAGCCATCCACGGTTTCATTGTGAGACAGTGAACTTAGACATGCTTGGCTTAATCTATGAGACAAGCATATGACTTCTGGCAGGATCAACAAGATATCTATCGCATAGATGGACTATTCTCGCACAAGCAGGCCAAGAGTAGCAATCGCTCAGCGCGCTCCCTCAGTACCAGGTGATACATACAAAACCACTGGATGTCTACTGATGAGCTTCAGGCTACACCAGGCAGGACTGACTGAAAAGCTATGCCACCTTACTGACTGCGGATCCACTACTCATCGAGAGAGAGTGGCCGCTTATCGAGACCTTCGTCAAAGCAATCGTACAAAAATTGCTTTCACCTGCTCAAACCGTGACTTGAAATGCCTGCCTCACTAACTTGCGTCGGCTGGGAAGTTCCCGACTTGGTGCACCTCACACAGTCATCCTAGACAATGAATGGCAGACGTGGGACTAATCTTGCAAACCAGACCAGCCCTCACTTACAAACAGTATCATGTCTGGGAAATTAAAATAGTTTGGCCATATTAAACGCCACACTGGCTTGGAGAGAACAGCAATGGAAGGCATGGTCCCTGGAAGAAGAGGTTGGGTTAGCCAGCATGAAGGTGAACACAGGACATGGCAGACATCTTGGGCATGAGGGTGCCTGAAGCAGGAGACATGGCCAGAGATAGAGAGGTTTATTGTTTTTGACCAAGACAGTCTGAATCAGGTGTGAACAATGTCACGATGGGTCTGCCATTACAGACAGGTATGTTCATTCACATTCTGCTTTGCCATCAGTTGTGAGCAAATAACATCAGTAGATAGAACCCCAAAAGTTTTGTCAATGGTAGCATAGCTACTAACAGTGTCAACCTTGTCAAAGGATAGGAGCAAATTGAAGCACAGACCCACAGCTTTCTGTTATCTTTAAACATGTTCAGGTTGACATCTAAAAGTGGATAAGAAGAAGGGAAGCATCCCTAGGTGGTGTTTGTTGTCCAACTTGAGTTTCATCAATAAGGTTTTCTTTGTTTTTCAGTTTAAGCTTGGCATGTCCCTCATGAGGCTCGCCTTCAATATGAAGAGCTGGGATGCATGTGGAGGTGGTACAGAGTTGTCTGGCCCTGATGCAGTGACGGAGGGTAACAAGTACATGACCGGGCACTGAAGATATTCATGGAGGTAATGTGTTAGTTATATTGTAGATGATGACAGTGGAATAAATTATATTGTAGATGATGACAGTTGAATGAGTTATATTGTTGATGATGACAGTTGAATGAGTTATATTGTTGATGATGACAGTTGAATGAGTTATATTGTTGATGATGACAGTTGAATGAGTTATATTGTTGATGATGACAGTTGAATGAGTTATATTGTTGATGATGACAGTTGAATGAGTTATATTGTTGATGATGACAGTTGAATGAGTTATATTGTTGATGATGACAGTGGAATGTGTAATATTGTTGATGATGACAGTGGAATGAGTTATATTGTTGATGATGACAGTTGAATGTGTTATATTGTTGATGATGACAGTTGAATGAGTTATATTGTTGATGATGACAGTTGAATGAGTTATATTGTTGATGATGACAGTGGAATGTGTTATATTGTTGATGATGACAGTTGAATGAGTTATATTGTTGATAATGACAGTGGAATGTGTTATATTGTTGATGATGACAGTGGAATGTGTTATATTGGTGATGATGACAGTGGAATGTGTTATATTGTTGATGATGACAGTGGAATGTGTTATATTGTTGATGATGACAGTGGAATGTGTTATATTGTTGATGATGATAGTTGAATGTGTTATATTGTTGATGATGACAGTGGAATGTGTTATATTGTTGATGATGACAGTGGAATGTGTTATATTGTTGATGATGACAGTGGAATGAGTTATATTGTTGATGATGACAGTTGAATGAGTTATATTGTTGATGATGACAGTGGAATGTGTTATATTGTTGATGATGACAGCAGAATGTGTTTTATTGTTGATGATATCAGTCAAATGTGGTATATTGTTGATGATGACAGTTGAATGAGTTATATTGTTGATGATGACAGTGGAATGTGTTATATTGTTGATGATGACAGTCGAATGTGTTATATTGTTGATGATGACAGTTGAATGTGTTATATTGTTGATGATGACAGTTGAATGTGTTATATTGTTGATGATGACAGTGGAATGAGAGCCAAGGGTTTTTTGTAATGTTCTATCTTTCTCTCTGCTTTCTCTGTTATGCCTTTCAGCATCAGGTTAGAAAGAGCTTTCTCATCATGGTCTTTCTGTGGGCTGTATAGAAGTAGTCTGTTGCTTTTTTTCTGCTGCTGCTGCCTTTCATTGCCCAATGGAGTATGGACCCTCAAGCTAAGCCCCTTGTAGTTTTATTCATGATATTGGAGCTAAATTTTTCTATGGGAAGAGGTAGTTAACCTTACACCAATCCCTCCTTAGTCACCCTCTATGACATGTATGGTAGGTGCCAAAAGGCTAATGAGGGGTTGAAAAGTTACTTACATTTCTTTTACACTCAACCCAAGCATTGTTTGGCTGATTGTGATTTTTTTGGCAAGTTTACATTCAGTAGTTTGCCATTGCTTTCTGAGCGACCGGCACCCATACCATTGTATGAAAACCAGCGCAAGGCTGTCTGTTTCCAAATCATTTGCAGCTGTCTTTCGGATGTGGTTTGCGGAATTACGGATAGCGTCCATAACCCATTTGCCACAGCTACTGAGGGTTATGATGATGTTAATACTGTTAACTAGTAATGATGTCTATAACAGTTATATACTCCTTAGAATCAACAATGCTCTGAATGCATCTGTACTATAATACAAAATGCTATAAATATTACGTTTTGGATATCTTTTATAGTATTGAAATGTAGCCAGAGTAGCAAATAAAACCTACTCTTTACTTTCAACTGGCAAAGAATTTGTAGCCTTTAGAGATTTACATATGGATCTCCTAGTTTATTATTCTTTTCTGAGAAAGCTTGACATTGGATCCACAACCACAGAATGGAGTTTGTAGCTTGTGCAGGGGTGTACATATGGACCTCCTATTTTGTTATCCTTATCCAAGAAAGCTGAGCATTAGATCCACTACCACAGGATGGGTAGGACGGAGGGGGTATAAATGCCTTATTTTGTCAAAATCAGCAGGCTAATTTGTACCCTGTGCATCTCGAGTTATAAGCATTTACTCAACATCCATGCCACAGCAATCCAACCCCAAAATGAGTGCATTGAAACAATTTTCTGGCAGAGCTAATGTGGTCATCCTCGACATAAAAGGAAACAATAAACGTATGAGCAGATGTTGCAGTCCATAAACATCTGCTGTACCTCACAAAGAAGCTACAGCTAGGCCAGGTTAATGGAAATCATAGTAACAATAACACCGCTTATAAATAATTGAGAAATCTATGTTTTAAATGCAAAGACTATATTTTGGTCACTTGAAACGTCATGAAAATTTGGAGAGAATAATAATGGAGAGATATATGCCCAGGAAGAGAAAGGCCAAAGAGAAGATGGGTTCAGGATGTGACAGATGATCTCCAGATGGGTTTATCAGATGCAGGACATCTTGCTTATGACCGAGAAGTTTTCCGAAAGGTTGTTATGGGAGCAAAGTTCTGCAAAGGACATGCTGCTGAATGAATGAATGAAAGAATATATGAAATAGCTGAAGAAAGAAACACAAAACCATCAAACTTGGCCAAGGACAGCCTAAACACTTTTAGTAAAAACACATAACAGTCAATATAAAAATTATACACAAAGAATGGTAGAGAAAGAGTGCTTCTGCTTCCATTGTGTCTATCCTTGTGGTTCTTCTCTGGGTTTTCATTCTCTGACTATCTTGTTGTATGCTTATCCATGCAATTATTTAAAGTAAAATGGATTTTCATATTTGTTAAGTTCTATAAATTTTGCTACAGTGTAAAAGACAGTTTGATATGCTTACTGGATGACATCTCTCCCTTTCATTTTATTTCTTTAAATGTGTTAAAACTAAAGAAGGCATATTGGTTATATGGTGCAAGCCTCTTATTTTTAGACAATCGGCACTCATTGGGTGATGTGGTCTGTGCAATGCTGGTCACCTTTGTCTCCCAGGAAAGTTCCTGGCACCCAGTTTTAGGCTGGGATCAACCTGGGAGCTCATTGTCAAGGAAACATATTGTTGCCTCTAAGGAGATTTGAACATATGTCCACTCGGTTGGCAGGCAAGTGTGCTTGCCTCTGTACAACCATGGCTCCTAAACATGAAGTAGCTTGGTAAAAATGGAATGCACTAATAAAAATGTCTTTACTTTTAGGAATGCTCCACCATTTTTCTAGTTGATCATTCATTTTCTCATATTATTTCATCAGCTTGGGAATCACAGTGGCTAGCATGCATGTCTGTCAGCCCAATGGTCATGTTATCAAATGCTCGCATGGATTTCAAAACAAAGTGACCTTATCTACCATTAAGACTACATCACAAGAAGGGAAAGATGGAGGAGCAGGAGAAGGGGGAGAGAGACAAACAGAGAATGATGAAAGTGTAGAAGGTTGTCTTTTATTGAAAATCGCCAATAATAATAATAATATGTCTTATTGTTGCTTCTATCTTAGTTGAGTGATATGGGCCACTATGCAGAAGCTTTAATGACTAAAGGGGTCCTAGCTCCGAGGGGAAGTATGGAGCAGTTAAAGGTAAGGATTTGTAGTCTGGATGTATTCTGCTCTTGTCAAACTCTGGCCATAGTGTTTTAGGAGACTAGGCATTGTAGTCTGTGCCAATGCAGTGGAAGCATCTAGGACACTCTAATCATTGCATCTAGGCCAATAAAGCACAAGCAGCTACAAGATTCTTGTCATAGCATCTATGTACTTAGGCATGCTATTTAGAAGGTTCTAGTAATAGTGAGAAACTGTAGTCACCGCACCTATAGGGGTTTAATAGCATCTGTGATACATTCCACTAAACCTACCACCATCTTTGATACCTCCCACCACACCTACCACCCTCTTCCATATCTCCTACAACACCTACCACCATCATTCATACCTCCCACCACACCTACCACCCTCTACCATATCTCCTACAACACCTACCACCATCTTTGATACCTCCCACCACACCTACCACCCTCTACCATATCTCCTACAACACCTACCACCATCATTCATACCTTCCACCACACCTACCACCCTCTACCATATCTCCTATGACACCTACCACCATCTTTGATACCTCCCACCACACCAACCACCCTCTTCCCTATCTCCTACAACACCTACCACCATCATTCATACCTCCCACCACACCTACCACCCTCTACCATATCTCCTACAACACCTTCCACCATCATTCATACCTCCCACCACACCTACCACCCTCTACCATATCTCCTACAACACCTACCACCATCTTTGATACCTCCCACCACACCTACCACCCTCTACCATATCTCCTACAACACCTTCCACCATCATTCATACCTTCCACCACACCTACCACCCTCTACCATATCTCCTACAACACCTACCACCATCTTTGATACCTCCCACCACACCTACCACCCTCTTCCCTATCTCCTACAACACCTACCACCCTCTACCATATCTCCTACAACACCTACCACCCTCTACCATATCTCCTACAACACCTACCACCATCTTTGATACCTCCCACCACACACTACCACCCTCTACCATATCTCCTACAACACCTTCCACCATCATTCATACCTTCCACCACACCTACCACCCTCTACCATATCTCCTACAACACCTTCCACCATCATTCATACCTTCCACCACACCTACCACCCTCTACCATATCTCCTATGACACCTACCACCATCTTTGATACCTTCCACCACACCTACCACCCTCTACCATATCTCCTATGACACCTACCACCATCTTTGATACCTTCCACCACACCTACCACCCTCTACCATATCTCCTATGACACCTACCACCATCTTTGATACCTCCCACCACACCTACCACCCTCTACCATATCTCCTACAACACCTACCACCATCTTTGATACCTCCCACCACACCTACCACCCTCTACCATATCTCCTACAACACCTTCCACCATCTTTGATACCTCCCACCACACCTACCACCCTCTTCCCTATCTCCTACAACAACTACCACCATCTTTGATACCTCCCACCACACCTACCACCCTCTTCCCTATCTCCTACAACACCTACCACCATCTTTGATACCTCCCACCACACCTACCACCCTCTTCCCTATCTCCTACAACACCTACCACCATCTTTGATACCTCCCACCACACCTACCACCTTCTTGCATACATCCCACAGCCCTACTATTATAATTTATGCCTCCCCCAACACCTGTCACTCTCTTTGATACTTTCCACCACCCCAGAATGTGAGTAAACGCTTTATTTTCCCTCCATCCTTTGAGCTGAAGTCTGTTAACAATGTAATATGTACAAACTTGTGATGGAAACATCACCACCCAAGGCCCAATTCTAGCCAGTACTTGCTGTTCTTAATTATGACCTGGTTCCATCCTAAAATGTCTGTCTGCAGTTGTAAAGTTCAAGTATTGGTCTTACATGTCCATGTGGTCTCTGACCTTGGAGAGAAAAGAAAAACTCTGCAACAGTCCCATGGAAACGGTACTTTGGTATCAGGTCGGGAGAGAAGTTTAAAAAGTTGCATATCTTTTGTAAGGACGTTGCAGTCAACCCCAGAATTTTTTTTTTTTTTTTGCTGTTTGTGATCTCACGGCAAGTTTATGTTTAGTAGTTTGCCATTGTTTTCTGAACGACCGGCACCCATACCAATTTGTAAAAACCAATCCAAGGCAGTCTGCTGCCAAATTGTCCGCAGCTGTATTTCGTACATGGTATGCAGGATTATGAACTGCCCCGTCACAATGGAGCCAGCGGGAGAGAAGTATCCACAGCAATTTAACTCCAATAGCTGCAGGCATCTTTCTGGGCTCTGACAATCTTAACTCCAATGCATCAGACTTAGAGAGTTAAAATTCAGTCTTCCAGAGGAGTCAGTTCAACCAACCAGCCAATCTTGCCTGTTATTTATAGTTGATTGTTCCTTCTCCTAGCTGTATAACCAAGCCATGGAACTGTGCATGCAGATGTATGGAGAGCTGCACATTCTGACATCCCGACTATACATCAACATTGGAATCGTGTATGAAGATAATAAAGTGAGTGTCGCTGTTGTTTAAGGGAATCTTCCTTCTTCTTCTTTTCGTTCATCCGGAGTGTTTTTTTTCAGATGTGATTGCGGTGTGTCTGTTATGCGCCCTTGGGCCGAAATCCGTAGGCCAACACATCCGACTACAGCGTGCATTTTTGACCAGGTAGCATTCCTGGGAGACTCTCACTTTTGTGGTGCCATCTACAACCCAGCTGGCCAAGTTGGAACGGTCGAAGACAACGGTCATCCCTCAAAGGAAGGATGGGACAGTCTATTGCATTTTCCGCCATCCAAGGTTACTTCCATAGTTGCAGGGCCGACACATAGCGCCCTGATGCTGGGTTCACCGAGGGAATTGTCACGTCCTGTTCATGGCTGCTTTAAATCCTCACTTCAATATATTAGTCATTTCGTTTGCCCCGGGCCATTCCCGCACAAACCAGACAGGTTTGCAGACGGTATCCACTCAGCGAGTTTTCGGACATGTGCTTGTCGTTGCGCCCGTCAGAGCTGTTCCAGGCACGACAGACATTCGGAAAACTACCTAGTCAGAGCTGTTCCGAACAAGCGCGGCATTCGGAAACTAGGTAGTCAGAGCTGTTCCTAGCACGAGAGATATTCGGACGAGACATTTCACTCGGACGTAATTGCGTAGTGTCAATTTTTAGTTTGCCACCCGTAGGACGACACTTCCGACTTCCGGCGGGCATTTTTTAATGAGGTTAGCCTTCCTCTGGTTTCGAGGCACGTTAGACTGTTGTGATGTCGCCCAGCATCTCAGCTGGTCAAGATAGAACGATCAACGACATCGCGGTCGGCCCTCAAGGGAAGGCAGGGGCAGACCATGGGCATTCCCTCGCTATCCAAGGAGGCTTCCATAATTGCAGAGCTGGCACATATTGCTCTGAGACTGGGCTCACCTGAGGAGTTGCCACGTCCTGCTCATGGCTGCTTTAGTTCCTCACTTCCATGTGTTGGGCATATCGCTTGCCACTGGTCGCTCAAGCACACACCAGGAGCGGTCAGACTGCGAGCGACATCCACTCGGTAAGCTTTTGCTTTTGACTTCGGACCACGCAATAGGTTCGCTCGCCGTGCGTTCCATTTCGCGTCATTGAGACGTTCTTCCACTTTTGTCTACACTCTCTATGAGTTAGATACAGACAGTTTTCGTAACCATTTCCTTCGACTGGGGCACTTTTCTGACTTTTTGTACTCGCTCACGAGGTAGGCTACATGTGCTGCCGGCTCAGCACCTTACCTTCGTGCAGCACTGAACGAGAAACGGCCTGGCCCTCTCATCCGGGAATCTCTCATATCTCCCAGCTGAGAGCCTTCGAACATGTATCAGACCTGAGCATGTAGCTTGCTCAGTATCACGCCTCTATTTTTCGGTAGGTGGGTATCGGCCTGGCTCTCAGATCCGAGGGTTTGTGGCTTAGAGGCCACAGCCCTCGACAGGGAGCCTTAAGAGTTTTGTCCGGACCAAGAACTTCTGCCTTCGTGCACCTGATTTATATTTTTGACTGCTATCCTCAGTCTACCTGCAGAGCAGCAGGTTGTGTCTCTCTTAGTCTGGTCCCTATCCCATAAGCTGTCCGATATGTAGTTTTTCATCCATCGGCAAGCAAATGGGGTCGATGGGACACGCAAGCCCCCCCACCACGTCAAGGTGGAGACACATCGGGAGAGGTTTAAGGGAATGACAAGGTATTATTGTTTTTTAACTGTAAGTTTTGTTGTTCTTGTTTTGGTGTGGTAAGAAAACAAAATGAGTGTTGTTGTTTATGATGGTAACAATATGATTGTTATGTTTGTTACTGTTGAAGTTTAAATCCAAAAGGATGGGCTCATTTACACCAGGTTTCATCCCATCTAGTATGGTTTTCTCTACAGAACAGCATCTGCAAAAGCATAGCACAAAGTATGAACTCCATAGTTACAGTGATGACCCCCAGGGATCTCTGGAACAATTGCACTGATGATTTGATCAACACTATCTGAACATTAATCTGTGACTTTCAGAGTGCAAGGCAGAAGGCTTAACCAAAATATTTCAATTTCTGAGATATGATTGGAATCTCCTTATATTAAGCCCATAAACAGGCACACTCCTGCTGTTTATGCTTCACCTCGAGGAACAAGATGAGATGAGATGCTGTTTATGCTTCACCTCGAACCTCACCTTGATAAACAAGATGAGTTGCTGTTTGTGCTTCAACTCGACACCTCAAGGTACACAAGGAACAAGATCAGATGAGATGCTGTTTATGCTTCATCTCAACACCTCAAGGTACCCAAGGAACAAGATGAGATAAGATGCTGTTTATGCTTCACCTCGAGGAACAAGATGAGAAGAGAAGAGATGCTGCTATTGCTTCACCTCGACACTTCGACAAACAAGATGAGATGAGATGCTGTTTATGCTTCATTTCGAGTTTATGCTTCATCTTGACACCTCGAGGAACAAGATGAGATGACATGCTGTTTATGCTTCATCTCAACACCTAAAAGGTACATGAGAATCAAGATGAGATGAGATGTTGTTTATGCTTCACCTTGACACCTCAAGGTACATGAGGAACAAGATGAGATGAGATGCTGTTTATGCTTCACTTCGACACCTCAAGGAACAAGATGAGATGAGGTAAGATGCTGTTTGTGCTTCATCTTGAAACCTCGAGGAACAAGATGAGGTGACATGCCAATTATGCTTCACCTTGACACTTCGAAGTGCAAGGTGAAGCATAGAAATGAGACAACAAGATGAGATGCTGTTTATCCTTCAGCTCGACACCTCAAGGTACATGAGGAACAAGATGAGGTGAGATGCTGTTTGTGCTTCATCTTGAAATCTCGAGGAACAAGATGAGGTGACATGCCGTTTATGCTTCACCTTGACACCTTGAGGTGCACGAGGAACAAGATGAGATGAGATGCTGTTTATCCTTCACCTCGACACCTCAAGGTACATGAGGAACAAGATGAGGTGAGATGCTGTTTGTGCTTCATCTTGAAATCTCGAGGAACAAGATGAGGTGACATGCCGTTTATGCTTCACCTCAACACCTTGAGGTGCACGAGGAACAAGATGAGATGAGATGCTGTTTATCCTTCACCTCGACACCACAAGGTACATGAGGAACGAGATGAGATGCTGTTTATGCTTCACCTCGACACCTCAAGGTACATGAGGAACAAGATGAGATGAGATGCTGTTTATGCTTCACCTCGACACCTCAAGGTTCATGAGGAACAAGATGAGATGAGATGCTGTTTATCCTTCACCTCGACACCTCAAGGTACATGAGGAACAAGATGAGATGAAATGCTGTTTATCCTTCACCTCGACACCTCAAGGTACATGAGAAACAAGATGAGATGAGATGTTGTTTATCCTTCACCTTGACACCTCAAGGTACATGAGGAAGAAGATGAGATGAGATGCTGTTTATGCTTCACCTCGACACCTCGAGAAACAAGATGAGATACTGTTTATGCTTCATCTCAACACCTCAAGGAACAGGATGAGATGAGATTCTGTTTATGCCTTACCTCAAGGAACAAGATGAGAGGTGATGAGATGCTGTTTATGCTTCACCTCGACACCTCGAGGAACAAGATGAGATGAGATTCTTTTTATGAGCCCGTTGTCTTCTATGTTCATTCATGTCTTGAAAAATGCCTGCATTTTTCTTATTCTTGATCCTTGGTCTATTATTAATTAAAAATGAGTTACTAGTTATCTTAGTTAACTTTGAATTATTAGTCCTTTCCCTATATAGAGAAACAGAACTCATCTTAATTCACAATTAGAAACCAAAAAACATGTGATTTTAACCTTTCATTAGTACACATTTGGCATAGTACTGTGTTAATGAGAAATTTTCATTCATGTATCTATACAAGCAATGAAGACCAAGTTTCATAGTGTTTTTGGATATGCACTGTAACGTGTTATGTCAGTTTACTCATAGATACTGACAGATTACTATAATAATGTTCTGTAATACATTGTTTGTTGTTATAATTCTCTTACGCATCCTTTAACATGTTTGTTGATATCTCTAAAACTGTCATGCTAAAAGTCTCATCTTAGCTCTTACCTCTATAATTACCTTTTCTTTAAACATTTGATCATTCTTGACGTCCTGTTGTAGATAACAACTTTTATTTTTGTTAGCCCTTATGCTGTGGATGACAACTGATCTGTTATCATTTGTTTATATTAGCCTTATAGGTAACATCTCGTATGTTGTAATTTTGTCTTTGTTAGTCTTCATACTGCAGATACCTTATCTTTTATCTACGCAGGATTATAAAAGGTCATACCAGTATTTCAAGAAATGGGCCCGCCTCAGTGAGGAAATTATGGGACCTGACCACCCAAAGACACTCCGAGCCAAAGGTGTGCTGCGGGAGTCACGCTACCGCCGCATTGCCATGGAACTGGGCGAGTGGGTAGAAGATGATGAACAGTTACAGGTATGGAAATTTGTTTCTTAGAACCAACTACTCTAGAATGGGAATAGAGGTATGTTCAGTCTCTCAAGACCGAAGTGGCTGAATCTCTTATAAACTGAAATGGGTGGATGTGGTACAGGTTGGTGAAATATATACAGATTCTCTGGATGCGGTGAAAATATACAGATTCTCTGGATGCGGTGAAATATATACAGCTTCTCTGGATGCACTGTCATGGGCTCTCTAGGTTACATGGCAGGGAGGGAATGGAAAGCTCTGTTGTAGATACATGGTTACATAGTTGACACATTGATGCCCCAAATATCTTCACTTCAAATAGACATCTTGTTATTTTTGTGAGACACATTGTTTCCTGACAAAAAAGATACATTGATGTTTAAGAAAATAAAAATTCAGTCATGTGTAATGCAGAATGTTGTAAGAAAGTAAATGTTGTTTATAGTGAGGAAATTGTTACCCTAAAATAGTTAGTCGCGGTTCCAACTTCACGGCAACGGGTTGTCCCCATTATGCTCCGTTCCTGTGCCAGTGAATATCACACAAAATGCTCCTCACTGTCCAATGTGAAAACTGGAACAGACAGGAGTCTAGGCAAGCCAACAGCCCACACAGATACACTGTGCATAATGCCGCCGCCAGAATGCCAACACAAAAGTCCTCCACGAAAAATACAGTTCATCGTCGATGGAATCGGCGTCACCAGAAATACTTCATTGACCCCGGTTTTATCCCATATATATTGGTCTCTTTCCGCAGGGCGACCCTAAAATAATGTATGTCACTGCTAGAAGAGACATTGTTACTGAAATTGTCATAAATGGTTGGCTCAAATGACTGCTGTTTGCTGCCAACATACTGGTACTGTCATCTTGCCATCTTGACAAACAATAGTTTGTTACATTGTGCTTCAAAAAAAAGCATAATAACTTCTCCATAGCACAAAGCCTGGGCTGAAATGTAGAGACCATGTGTTGCCCATGCAGCATGATCCCTCACTGCCTGCCTAGTTTACTCCAGAGACCATGTGTTGCCCATGCTGCATGATCTCTCACTGCCTACCTAGTTTACTCCAGGGACCATGTATTGCCCATGCAGCATGATCTCTCACTGCCTGCCTAGTTTACTCCAGAGACCATGTGTTGCCCATGCTGCATGATCTCTCACTGCCTGCCTAGTTTACTCCAGGGACCATGTGTTGCCCATGCAGCATGATCTCTCACTGCCTGCCTAGTTTACTCCAGAGACCATGTATTGCCCATGCAGCATGATCTCTCACTGCCTGCCTAGTTTACTCCAGAGACCATGTGTTGCCCATGCAGCATGATCTCTCACTGCCTGCCTAGTTTACTCCAGAGACCATGTGTTGCCCATGCAGCATGATCCCTCTCTCTGCCTGCCTAGTTTACTCCAGGGACTATGTGTTGCCCATGCAGCATGATCCCTCTCTCTGCCTGCCTAGTTTACTCCAGAGACCATGTGTTGCCCATGCAGCATGATCCCTCTCTCTGCCTGCCTAGTTTACTCCAGAGACCATGTGTTGCCCATGCAGCATGATCCCTCTCTCGGCCTGCCTAGTTTACTCCAGAGACCATGTGTTGCCCATGCAGCATGATCCCTCTCTCGCCTGCCTAGTTTACTCCAGAGACCATGTGTTGCCCATGCAGCATGATCCCTCTCTCGGCCTGCCTAGTTTACTCCAGAGACCATGTATTGCCCATGCAGCATGATCCCTCTCTCGGCCTGCCTAGTTTACTCCAGAGACCATGTATTGCCCATGCAGCATGATCCCTCTCTCGCCTGCCTAGTTTACTCCAGAGACCATGTATTGCCCATGCAGCATGATCCCTCTCTCGCCTGCCTAGTTTACTCCAGAGACCATGTGTTGCCCATGCAGCATGATCCCTCTCTCGGCCTGCCTAGTTTACTCCAGAGACCATGTGTTGCCCATGCAGCATGATCCCTCTCTCGGCCTGCCTAGTTTACTCCAGAGACCATGTGTTGCCCATGCAGCATGATCCCTCTCTCGGCCTGCCTAGTTTACTCCAGAGACCATGTGTTGCCCATGCAGCATGATCCCTCTCTCGGCCTGCCTAGTTTACTCCAGAGACCATGTGTTGCCCATGCAGCATGATCCCTCTCTCGGCCTGCCTAGTTTACTCCAGAGACCATGTGTTGCCCATGCAGCATGATCCCTCTCTCGGCCTGCCTAGTTTACTCCAGAGACCATGTGTTGCCCATGCAGCATGATCCCTCTCTCGGCCTGCCTAGTTTACTCCAGAGACCATGTGTTGCCCATGCAGCATGATCCCTCTCTCGGCCTGCCTAGTTTACTCCAGAGACCATGTGTTGCCCATGCAGCATGATCCCTCTCTCGGCCTGCCTAGTTTACTCCAGAGACCATGTGTTGCCCATGCAGCATGATCCCTCTCTCGGCCTGCCTAGTTTACTCCAGAGACCATGTGTTGCCCATGCAGCATGATCCCTCTCTCGGCCTGCCTAGTTTACTCCAGAGACCATGTGTTGCCCATGCAGCATGATCCCTCTCTCGGCCTGCCTAGTTTACTCCAGAGACCATGTGTTGCCCATGCAGCATGATCCCTCTCTCGGCCTGCCTAGTTTACTCCAGAGACCATGTGTTGCCCATGCAGCATGATCCCTCTCTCGGCCTGCCTAGTTTACTCCAGAGACCATGTGTTGCCCATGCAGCATGATCCCTCTCTCGGCCTGCCTAGTTTACTCCAGAGACCATGTGTTGCCCATGCAGCATGATCCCTCTCTCGGCCTGCCTAGTTTACTCCAGAGACCATGTGTTGCCCATGCAGCATGATCCCTCTCTCGGCCTGCCTAGTTTACTCCAGAGACCATGTATTGCCCATGCAGCATGATCCCTCTCTCGGCCTGCCTAGTTTACTCCAGAGACCATGTATTGCCCATGCAGCATGATCCCTCTCTCGGCCTGCCTAGTTTACTCCAGAGACCATGTGTTGCCCATGCAGCATGATCCCTCTCTCGGCCTGCCTAGTTTACTCCAGAGACCATGTGTTGCCCATGCAGCATGATCCCTCTCTCGGCCTGCCTAGTTTACTCCAGAGACCATGTGTTGCCCATGCAGCATGATCCCTCTCTCGGCCTGCCTAGTTTACTCCAGAGACCATGTAGTTGCCCATGCAGCATGATCCCTCTCTCGGCCTGCCTAGTTCACTCCAGAGACCATGTGTTGCCCATGCAGCATGATCCCTCTCTCGGCCTGCCTAGTTTACTCCAGAGACCATGTGTTGCCCATGCGGCATGATCCCTCTCTCGCCTGCCTAGTTTACTCCAGAGACCATGTGTTGCCCATGCAGCATGATCCCTCTCTCGGCCTGCCTAGTTTACTCCAGAGACCATGTATTGCCCATGCAGCATGATCCCTCTCTCGGCCTGCCTAGTTTACTCCAGAGACCATGTATTGCCCATGCAGCATGATCCCTCTCTCGCCTGTCTAGTTTACTCCAGAGACCATGTATTGCCCATGCAGCATGATCCCTCTCTCGACCTGTCTAGTTTACTCCAGAGACCATGTATTGCCCATGCAGCATGATCCCTCTCCTCGCCTGCCTAGTTTACTCCAGAGACCATGTATTGCCCATGCAGCATGATCCTCTCTCTCGCCTGTCCTAGTTTACTCCAGAGACCATGTATTGCCCATGCAGCATGATCCCTCTCTCGCCTGTCCTAGTTTACTCCAGAGACCATGTATTGCCCATGCAGCATGATCCCTCTCTCGGCCTGTCTAGTTTACTCCAGAGACCATGTATTGCCCATGCAGCATGATCCCTCTCTCGGCCTGTCTAGTTTACTCCAGAGACCATGTATTGCCCATGCAGCATGATCCCTCTCTCGGCCTGTCTAGTTTACTCCAGAGACCATGTATTGCCCATGCAGCATGATCCTCTCTCGCCTGTCCTAGTTTACTCCAGAGACCATGTATTGCCCATGCAGCATGATCCTCTCACTGCCTGTCCTAGTTTACTCCAGAGGACCATGTATTGCCCATGCCGCATGATCTCTCACTGCCTGCCTAGTTTACTCCAGAGACCATGTATTGCCCATGCCGCATGATCTCTCACTGCCTGCCTAGTTTACTCCAGGGACCATGTATTGCCCATGCCGCATGATCCTCTCACTGCCTGCCTAGTTTACCTCCAGGGACCATGTATTGCCCATGCCGCATGATCCTCTCACTGCCTGCCTAGTTTACTCCAGGGACCATGTATTGCCCATGCAGCATGATCCTCTCACTGCCTGCCTAGTTTACTCCAGAGACCATGTATTGCCCATGCCGCATGATCCTCTCACTGCCTGCCTAGTTTACTCCAGAGACCATGTATTGCCCATGCAGCATGATCCTCTCACTGCCTGTCTAGTTTACTC
Organism: Cepaea nemoralis; assembly: GCA_014155875.1. Lineage (NCBI taxonomy): Eukaryota > Metazoa > Mollusca > Gastropoda > Stylommatophora > Helicidae > Cepaea > Cepaea nemoralis. The sequence goes on from JACEFZ010009142.1 coordinate 120,690, forward strand.
CAGAGGACCATGTATTGCCCATGCAGCATGATCCTCTCACTGCCTGCCTAGTTTACTCCAGGGACCATGTGTTGCCCATGCAGCATGATCTCTCACTGCCTGCCTAGTTTACTCCAGAGACCATGTATTGCCCATGCAGCATGATCTCTCACTGCCTGCCTAGTTTACTCCAGGGACCATGTATTGCCCATGCAGCATGATCTCTCACTGCCTGCCTAGTTTACTCCAGAGACCATGTGTTGCCCATGCTGCATGATCTCTCACTGCCTGCCTAGTTTACTCCAGGGACCATGTGTTGCCCATGCAGCATGATCTCTCACTGCCTGCCTAGTTTACTCCAGAGACCATGTGTTGCCCATGCAGCATGATCTCTCACTGCCTGCCTAGTTTACTCCAGGGACCATGTGTTGCCCATGCTGCATGATCTCTCACTGCCTGCCTAGTTTACTCCAGAGACCATGTATTGCCCATGCAGCATGATCTCTCACTGCCTGCCTAGTTTACTCCAGGGACCATGTGTTGCCCATGCAGCATGATCTCTCACTGCCTGCCTAGTTTACTCCAGAGACCATGTATTGCCCATGCAGCATGATCTCTCACTGCCTGCCTAGTTTACTCCAGAGACCATGTATTGCCCATGCAGCATGATCTCTCACTGCCTGCCTAGTTTACTCCAGAGACCATGTGTTGCCCATGCAGCATGATCTCTCACTGCCTGCCTAGTTTACTCCAGGGGAAAGATAACACCAATACATCTGGAACAAGACAAGCTGCTGAATCAACAAAGCAGTGCTCTAACTGTCCAGCTGTCTGAACTTCGATCCTAGACCAGTTGCCGACTAAGGTTTAGTGCCTTGTCTGCCCTACCATAACATTTAGTCTTTAGGTTGCATTTCCTTCCACCAGGATAGGGCTTGTGCCCTTCTATATGCTGCCAACATGTGTTCTTTATTATTTGCATATTTTTGCCATCAGTTCAATGTTTAATAATTCTAGTAGTTTGATTATTTCCTCATGTTTCACATTGTCAGATATGTTTCTGTGGTCTATTAAACCTAAGTATTGATCTGTTTTTACTACTACAGCTCTTTCTAATACTGTCCTGAGAATGAATTTGGTATTGTTCTTGCCCTGTCTCTTAACAATCCTACATTTTTCATGAAATACATGGAATGTGATATGAATTTTGTCCATGATGTGCCCCAATCTATGGGCATTTTTGATTAAGCTGGATTTATTGTTGTTGCCTGTTTCCATTTGTTTCCTACTCCTTTACGTATTCTGTTATTCTTCATCTTTTTCTTTTTCTTCTTTCATCCATCATCTACAGAATTTCATGTGTCATTCATTCCATTTTTACAATTCTCATCATCATCATGTGCCATGTCGATAAGTATGGGCGGTCATGTTTGCCGTCTCTCACGATCATCAGAGTCGTGAAACAACTCTCTGTTGTCTCGATTATGCCATGATGAAACATGGTTTTCTAGGTGTCTGTGGAAAAAGGTAGTCTACCATTGCTTTCCTTCTTAGCAGTGACCATAGTGGTCAGTGACTATAGCCATTGTCTCCATAGAGAGATCCACTTTCTACCACGTGAAACTGGAAACAACTATCTGTCGGCTCTTTAGCAGCACTTTTCCAATTCTACGTATATTTTATTAATGATTTCTTTTCATGTCTATTGTATTGATTCCCACAACATATCCCATTGTTCAGCACTATTTTGTATTATCTCCATGGAGTTATATTGGTTCTAATTAATATCATCATCATCATCATCAAGTGCCATGCCGGCTGGTGTAGGCGTTCATGACTTTCCACAGATCTTGGTCTTTGGTTTTCTGGATCAACTCTGCTGATGATATTCCTTCATGCCACCATCTCAACCCAGCATCATTTCTCCTGGTCTTCCTCTGCCTCTCTTCCCCTCAATTTTTTCCAGTTGTCACGATGTTCTCCAATGCCTCTCTTCTCATGACATGACCAAAGAAAGCTGTTTGTCTCTTTCTTATTGTTTTATATAATGTTCTAGTTTCACTAGCCTCTTTCAGGCAGTCATTGTTAGTTACTTTGGCAATCCAAGGAATTCTCAACATTCGTCTCAGGAATTAATATAGTATTTTAAAATATTTTCTGTGCCATGGTATTGCAGATTATTGACCTTGCTAACACAGCAATCCAGAATTCATTTGCCAGGAGCACCGGATATTTTTCTCTCCACATGGATCTAACACCATATTGTTTTTTTTTTTTACATGGAGAAGTACTGTGAGAAAAATGAAGCGACATGAATAAGGGATAATATGACACAGAGAAATACTATGACAAAAACAGTTCTTTGACATGAAGAAATATTATAACATGAATAAATAATAGGACACAAAGAAGCACTATGACAATGAAAAAGTTCTGTGACATGAATAAATACAATGGTGTGAAACTATGCTATAATTAAGAATAAAATGATCAGGTATTCTGTCTGAAGTGAGTGTTACTTTGAAACATTTCAGGAAGCTGAAGAAGAAGAGGAAAGATCTGAATCGTGTGAAATGGAACACAGTTATGACGACACTGTCAACAACATACTGATCGTGAGTCAAGATGAGGCCTTGCTGGAAGCATCCTTGGCTGGCAACCTGGCTGCTGGTGATGGCTCATCCATACGATCTGTGTCTGCTTCAATAGGACAGCCAGTACTGAGCGCCTCACCTCCTCTATTTAACATTGTACCACTTTTACCAAACTCTTACCTGGAATCAGTCAGTTGCAGCAGTTCAGCTTCCAGCGTCGCTGATCGACATCGTATCTCTGGAGATTCTTGGCCACAACATGCTCGTCCTAGAGACACATCCAGTTATTTAAGATCACGTCTGGAAAGATGTAATGCAATCCGGCGTAGCACTCCTGCATCAGATAGATCAAATTTATTGCAGCAGCTGGAGGGATTGAGGCAACTAGATAGTCCTTATGCAGTCAGCTCCACACTTTCTTACCATGGGTCTGACAGCAATCAAAGATCAACTGCTGAAAGCAGGGGCAGTGACTTAGTCTTCAGATTCGACAACCTGCTGCGAGAATTGACTTTGACCACTCAAAGCAGCACGCACTCAGGTGTCCCCAGTACAGCCGAAGCCTTGCAGCAAGGCGCTCGTTCCCAGGACGATCATCTCAGATCTGTGCCGCCAATGTTTGACAAAAGTCATGGTTGTGTCAGTCATCATTTCACTCCTGCTGTATCAGGAGTGTCTTCAGACAGTGTTATCAATGCTTCTAGAAACATGGGAACAACTCACTGGGAGACAGGCTTCCCACATGCTGCGGATGTTGAATCTGTTGTTCGAGAGCACGAATCATTTAACCGATTTGTATCTCGAGGGAATCCTTCTGCAGGCGGTGACCAGAGTGAGAACCGGCTAGGTTTGACGCCAAATAGCTCAGGTGATAGCATTGGTCAGGTGTTCGCTAATGGCTATGTCCCGAGTGATGATGAACATGACAATGAAGGGGACTCTGACCACGAAGGACATTCAGACAGTGAAAATTTTTATGATGACAATTTTGAAGATTATGACGAGCACTACATTATCTCAGGGGAAGGCAATGTTGTGGCAGATGATTTTGCGGGGAATGAAGAAGTGGAGCAGGAGATTGTGGAGCTGGGTTCTGCTGAAGAATTTGATAACAGGTTTGCATCTGTGGATTCTGGAAATTCTAGGTTCATTGACAACATCGTGGTGGACAACAGATTTGTCAGTGGTGATGAAAGTGCTGCTGGAGGGCAGGGTTCAAGTAGAAATGTATACCTGGGGACTACAGATAATAGCAATAGAGTAAGGCACATGGACAATAGGGATAGTCATGAAACATAACAGGTTTCCATGTTTTTCTTTTCGTAAAGTTAACACAGAATTGGTAATAGTTGAATATATGACAGAGACCAGCATTCATCGGATGGACATAGAAAACAGCTGAAGTTACAAGAGCAATGCTTCAATGGGTTAACTGATGGAAGTATATAATAAAGAATCTCATTGATACAGAATTCAGGAGTTTTAAGTCGTTTCTTTCGTTATCTATCTTACAGACTCCGTTTTTAATCCTAATGATTAATTAAGCTTGACCAAACGGTTCCTTAGACAGGCATCGCACTTAGGGGAATATTTTAAACACTTCACACAGACATCATCCATAACTGGGGTAAAATACCGTTTTGATTCAGCAGTTTGCTCAAATTTAATGTGAAGATGAGGTTTCGAGACCTTAAAACTCTCTCTCTCTCTCTCTCTCTCTCTCTCTCTCTCTCTCTCTCTCTCTCTCTCTCTCTCTCTCTCTCTCTCTCTCTCTCTCTCTCTCTCTCTCTCTCTCTCTCTCTCTCTCTCTCTCTCTTATAGACCCTATTTTAAATGCTAATGCTTATTTAAACTTTACATTCCTTATATAGGCATCACTAAGAGGAATATTTTAAACACTTCACACAGACAGCATCCATTAATGGAGATACAATATTGATTACATTCAGCAACTTGCTAAAATTTGATGTGAAGATGGGGTTTCAAGACCTTAAAATCCATTCTCTCTTACAGGCATCACTACTTCTTACTTTGTTCGCTGCAGGCATCACTAAGGGGAATATTTTAAACACTTCACACAGACAGCATTTGTAACTTGAGGTTCTATAGTATTCATTCACTAACTTGCTATAATGTGATGTGAAGATGGGGTTTCAAGACCTTAAAATCTGTTATCTCTCATACCCCATTTTAAATGCTAATGCTTATTTTAGCTTTACAAAGCATTCCTTATTTGGGAATCACTAAGGGGAATAATATTATTTCATTCACCACCTTGCTAAAATTTGATGTGTAGACGAATCATCAAGACCTCTCTTAGAGAACCCATTTTGAAGGCCAATTATTATTTAAGCTTTACACAATGGTTCCTTATAATAAGGCGTAACTAAAGGAAAAATTTTAAATTCTTCACACAGACTTCTTAACTGGAGGTAACAATATTATTTCATTCATATGCTTGCTAAAATGTATTGCAAAGATGGGGTTTGGAGACCTTAAAATTCATTTATTATCATTGGTTCCATCATTAGCCTATAACTGTGTGTTTGTTATTTTTGTTTCTCTTATCCTTTGCCAATTTGCTGTTTAATCAATATGCCACTTGCATGTTTGGTTTAACTTTGTTTAGAATGTTTGAAGTTCATTTTACTCTACTGAAAATCAAGTTATTGTAAACTGCACTGTTTTGTGAAGAAAATTTCAGTATTACAGACATAGGAATTTGTAAAACTTGTTGACAGAAATCATAAACCATTGTCTCATCACATATCATGCACACACGGTTTGTTCTTTGATTCTGTAGCTATTTATTAGTGTGTTGTCCTTTACTTGCTGAAAATGTTTTGGTAGTGTCAGTAGCAATAAACAATGTATACATAATGTCAATAACAACTGCCCACCTTTCTTCACTGATACTTGAATGTGTGCTGAGCCACAGTGGCGCAGCAACTAGCACACTAACCTTTCAGCCCAGCCATGGGTTCAAATCTTCTCTGAGGCAGGGATATTTGTTCACAGACCAAGGCAACCCGTGCCTAAAATGGATACCGTGAAATTTCCTGGGAAGCAAAGTTGGAGGTCGTCATTTTGACCACATTGCCAACTGAGTGCTGATTGGTCTAAAAAATATGGGGGATAACACCGCGTACCAAGTGTGCCTCATGGCGTGAGAAGAGGTCCTTGGCTTTATTTAATTACCTTTGTGTGTGATTACTATTATTTTGCTTGCTGTGTAGATTTTCATTATCTTAACTGGTGGAGAATATTTAACTGATTTTTACTTAAGCAGCACATTGTATGTTCAGTAACGACATCAACACAAGTTTTTACATTTCTTGTCTCATTCTGTACTAGACTATTCATATATTGCATGATCGCTACAACACAACCTTTTAAATTTCTTGTCTCATTCTGTACTAGACTTCTCATATTAGGGACGTTCATTTGAAACCCATTCCAATGGCTTTATTACAAAAGCATGAAAGAAACATTAACAGGTGTGGTAGAATTAAACAAAGCTTTCATTTTAAATGAATTATGCACCCTGGGTTATTCAGAAGAATTCGACGTAGACGTTCATGCAAGCATCTCATTGCGTAGGTAGGCAGCGAATGCCGTCCGCAAAAAAGAATTGTGGTTGCTCACTGAACCAAGTGTTCACCGCATTTATTACGTCTGCATCTGCGTGAAATCATTGCCCCTTGAGAGTTTTTTTAGAGGTCTGAACAAATGAACATCACATGGTGGCAAATCAGGACTATAGGCTGGATGTTGCAGAATTTCCCACTTCTTCCTTACTAATGCTTCCTGCACAATCTTTGCGACATGCGGATGAGCATTATCGTGCAACACAATCACACCATGAGAAAGCTTGCCGGGTCGTTTATTCTTGATGGCTTTTTGCAGCTTGTTGTTTGCAAGTAGTGGGTAGAGTTGATGTTGACACCAGGTTCTTTAAAGTCGGCCAACAATAGCCCTTCATGGTGAACAAATACGTTTAGCATAACCTTACCAGCGAAAACCTGTAACTTGAATTTGTTGGCTTTTGGTGGTCCAGCATGCTTCCATTGCATGCTCTCTCTTTTGCTGCTCGGCTCAAAGTGGTGACACCATGATTCATCGCCTGCCACTATGCGGAAGAGAAATGCATCACCCTCCACTCTGTAATGCAGCTAGTGGTTCAAACACCATCCCATGCGTTCCTCTTTTTGGTGGTCGGTCAACATCCGTGGTACCCATTGTGAACACACCTACGGATATTGCAGTGTCTTACGAACGACCTTTTGAATTGTCCCAATTGACACATCAAATTCTTTTGCTAGTGAACGTAAGCTTTGACAATGGTTAATCTGTACTGCTACACCAATTTTGGCGATGGTTTTTTCTGTTGCAACAATATGCGCTTGACCCAGCCATCGAAGATCTGTCGTGAACTGACGTCCTTTCCAAAACATTTGTGCCCAGTCTGTCACTGTTGTCTTCATCACACATTTGTTGCTGTACGCTGCCTGCATACTTCGATGAATGTCCACTGGTCGACATCCTTCAAATGAAAGAAACTGAATTACCGCTTTTTGAGCTTCTTTGGACGAATTTTGGATCATCCCGGCCATTTTCTCAGTTGTCAGAAACAGAACCTATGCATCATGGAAGGATAAGCACATGCTCTTTTATTCATTGGTCAATACTCATCACATGACTAGGACATGATCATGTTCAACATACGCAATTATGCATGGTGCGGCACGAACGGATTTCAAATGAACACCCCTTATATATTGCGTGCTGACTACAACACAAGCTTTTACATTTCTTGTCTCATTCTGTACTAGACTATTCATATATTGCATGATGACTACCACACATGCTCTCACATTTCTTGTCTCATTCTGTACTAGACTATTCATATATTGCATGATGACTACCACACATGCTCTCACATTTCTTGTCTCATTTTGTACTAGACTATTCATATATTGCATGATGACTAAAACACAAGCTCTCACATTTCTTGTCTCATTCTGTACTAGACTATTCATATATTGCATGATGACTAAAACACAAGCTCTCACATTTCTTGTCTCATTCTGTACTAGACTATTCATATATTGCATGATGACTACAACACAAGCTTTTACATTTCTTGTCTCATTCTGTACTAGACTACTCATATATTGCATGACTACAACACAACCTTTTAAATTTCTTGTCAAGCTCTCACATTTCTTGCCTCATTCTGTATTACTCATATATTGAATAATGACTACTACTTTTACATTTCTTCTCTCATTCGGTACTAAACATACTCATCATTCTTTGAGCAATGACTATGAGCAAACACTAAACTTGTCTACACATTCTTGCAGCTCATCATAATACATTGATTACTCATATCACAGACTTTATACAAGGTAAATATTTTAAAGGAATCAATATGCCTGCTACTGTGGCATGTTTTGGGATATTTTGATAGGTTGCAGATTCAGTGGAAGGCAATAAAACAGATGGATATATTCTTTGTAGCTCAGCGGAGTCCAGGCGACAGTTTGGCACGAGGTCAAAAACTTCAACATCTCTCTACACCTGACAGCAATTGTGAAATAAAAGTTATCTTCAACATGGCAATAGATACCAGATTGATAGATAGACAGACAGACAGGCAGATCAGATAGACTAATGAATGGATAGGTAGGCAGTATATATATATATATATATAGATAGACACAGATAGGTAAAAGTCAAAGACCCTTGTACATGCCTTAAGGCACATTGGCTCTGTTGTGCTTGACCCATATCTTTGTAGACTATTGGATGATAGCCGGACTCCCTGGCAAAGGGGTTATTGACTTTCTCCGTAATCCTGTATATCCATGTAGGGTAACGCAGCTGCGCGAGATTCTGTAGTGGATTGCGTTGCATTGGTTACTTATGGGGGTATGTGATCCGGTTGCTCAGAAAGCAATGGCAAACTACTGAGCATAATCTTGCCAAGACATCAACAAGAGCGGTAAAATGCTGGTGTTGACAGCGATGTCCTGTAAATTGGATGATATGGTCAGTATATTATACCGGCTGCCCGTACTCCCCAAGACCATTTAGTAGTTAGGTGCTGGGTCCATGTTTTTATGATCAGACAGCAGCTGAGATGATGATGCAGTCACCATCGTGTTTGTATTTTATCTCCACAACAATATGGCACTCATTTGATGAGACTTGCTTGACCCTTGAACCATGTGGCCATGAAGACAACAGATCCATCTCAAGGGAGATTTGAAACCAGAATGACCAAGCTGGCAGGCAAGTGTGGAAAGCCAGGAGAAACTACCACATTACACATCCCCAGAAACTCAACATGGTTGCTTTGGCATATGATAGCACAATTCTGCCACTGGTACATTTATCCTCATGCCTATACTCTGTGTTTGGCAGAGGTCAAGACTAAAGCCAACTGATATTCACTAGTCTGTTATCATTACCATTGTTATTGTCAGTTAGGTTTCTCTAGGAACATGAGGGGGTCAGTTTAGTCTATGGGTCACTGGATTGGTGATGTGTTAAAGCATTTACAGTCTGAGAGTGAATGAATACTTGTGGTGAATGTATCATCAGCTAGTGTGAATGTGAAAGTGGGACGCTGTGAGACTGAGTGCTTACTCAGGGTAGTATTTAAACTGTAACTAGGCGTGAGTGCTGATCTGTTGCGTTGATGGTAACGTGCAGGTCATGTGTTGCTTGAAAGCACAGGTAGACCTACCAGGTCTGGAAAGTGTTTATAATGTGAATAGAAGCTGATTCTGTATTGCATGATGTTTGCTGATGGGTACGAATCCTTCACTGTGTGTGTACGATTAATACACTTTGTATAGTGCATTGCATACCCTTGTTGTGTTGATTGTTGTCTATAAATCTTGAATGCATGTGGATTATTTACCTTTGGCAATGAAGTATTGTTTACCCTTGGCAATGAAGGATTGTCTACCTTTGACAATGAAAAAGAGAATCGGAAGTCTCACGGACAAGCTATAATCTGTTTACTTTTGTCTGCCCCAATACAAAATTCCATTTCTCAGTAACCAACTGAGGGAAAATGATGAGATTTAGCATATAACCTTATCATTATGGCTACCCAACAAAAAAATTTTTGTTCTGGAGATTGTACAGCAGATTTCAAAGTTTGTTTATATGCGGTATATAATTTACGGGTCAGAGATGAAGCGCACATTATTAAATGTATTACGTCTTCCCACGGAAACATTAGCATTGAATAGTTAATTTTCTCGTGGGACATAGGATTGGCCTTATGACAAGAGCCTCGCGTAGTGGAATGGGGCATTACTGTAAAACAAGTTTGTTAGCGAGAAATCACTAGTTTTTCACCAAAACATCAAAGAAATGTTGCCGCTTTCCATGGTTTAAGTTGCTTTTGGACCTATCAAAGACATATTCCTTGGGTGGGGGTAAATATAAGACAGCAGGAAAAATTTCATAACGATGCAACGGACAGTTTTCAAAATAATTGATCGTGAATGAAGGCATCCATTTCTGGAAAGACTATAGTCAATTCCTCATCTGGAGACTGGTTGTCCCGTGACATCAGATCAGGTGTTGTCACGTGCTGGTGTTCATGACAGATCTCTTGCTGGTAGGATCTGTTTGTTGGGCAATCCATGAAGCCATTGACATAGTATGAGAAATCAATTCACAGGTATTGATTGTTGCTCATTTAAAATAAGTAGAGATTATAGGTTCGCACATCTTATGGTCCATGCTGTGAGGAGTGGTGGTTATGTCTGTCCACAGCCTTCTGTCTGGTGCACTGCCAGTCATTTCTGATACTGATGTTCATTCATGCCATGGTGTCAAACTGTCTAACATCTCTCTCTGTCTCCCCCTACCTCTCCGTCCCTCCAGCTTCCTTATTGTCACGATATACTCCATCTTTATTTTTGTCACAACATACTCCAGCTTTCTTATTGTCATGACATACTCCAGCTTTCTTATTGTCACGACATACTACAGCTTTCTTATTGTCACGACATACTACAGCTTTCTTATTGTCACGACATACTACAGCTTTCTTATTGTCACAACATACTCCAGCTTTCTTATTGTCACGACATAGTCCAGCTGTCTTATATGACATACTACAGCTTTCTTATTGTCACGACATACTCCAGCTTTCTTATTGTCACGACATAGTCCAGCTTTCTTATTGTCACGACATACAACAGCTTTCTTATTGTCACGATATACTCCAGCTTTCTTATTGTCACGACATACTCCAGCTTTCTTATTGTCACGACATAGTCCAGCTTTCTTATTGTCATGACATAGTCCAGCTTTCTTATTGTCACAACATACTCCAGCTTTCTTATTGTCACAACATACTCCAGATTTCTTATTGTCACAACTTACTACAGCTTTCTTATTATCACCACATAGTCCAGCTTTCTTATTGTCACGACATAGTCCCGCTTTCTTATTGTCACAACATACTACAGCTTTCTTATTATCACCACATACTCCAGCTTTCTTATTGTCACCACATACTCCAGCTTTCTTATTGTCACAACATACTACAGCTTTCTTATTGTCACAACATACTACAGCTTTCTTATTATCACCACATACTCCAGCTTTCTTATTGTCACCACATACTCCAGTTTTCTTATTGTCACAACATACTACAGCTTTCTTATTGTCACGACATAGTCCAGCTTTCTTATTGTCACAACATACTACAGCTTTCTTATTGTCACAACATACTACAGCTTTCTTATTGTCATGACATACTACAGCTTTCTTATTGTCATGACATACTACAGCTTTCTTATTGTCATGACATACTCCAGCTTTCTTATTGTCACGACATACTGCAGCTTTCTTATTGTCATGACATACTACAGCTTTCTTATTGTCATGACATACTACAGCTTTCTTATTGTCATGACATACTACAACTTTCTTATTGTCACAACATACTACAGCTTTCTTATTGTCACGACATACTCCAGCTTTCTTATTGTCACGACATACTGCAGCTTTCTTATTGTCATGACATACTACAGCTTTCTTATTGTCACGACATACTACAGCTTTCTTATTGTCACGACATACTCCATCTTTCTTATTGTCACCACATAGTCCAGCTGTCTTATTGTCACGACATAGTCCAGCTTTCTTATTGTCACCACATAGTCCAGCTTTCTTATTGTCACGACATACTACAGCTTTCTTATTGTCATGACATACTCCAGCTTTCTTATTGTCACGACATACTACAGCTTTCTTATTGTCATGACATACTATAGCTTTCTTATTGTCATGACATACTACAGCTTTCTTATTGTCATGACATACTACAGCTTTCTTATTGTCACGACATACTACAGCTTTCTTATTGTCATGACATACCACATCTTTATTTTTGTCACGACATACTACAGCTTTCTTATTGTCACGACATACTACAGCTTTCTTATTGTCACGACATACCACATCTTTATTTTTGTAACGACATACTCCAGCTTTCTTATTGTCACCACATACTCCAGCTTTTTTATTGTCACGACATAGTCCAGCTTTCTTATTGTCATGACATACTACAGCTTTCTTATTGTCACGACATAGTCCAGCTTTCTTGTTGTCACGACATAGTCCAACTTTCTTATTGTCACAACATACTACAGCTTTCTTATTGTCACGATATACTCCAGCTTTCTTATTGTCATGACATACTATAGCTTTCTTATTGTCACGACATACTACAGCTTTCTTATTGTCACGACATACTCCATCTTTCTTATTGTCACTACATAGTCCAGCTGTCTTATTGTCACGACATACTACAGCTTTCTTATTGTCACGACATACTCCATCTTTCTTATTGTCACTACATAGTCCAGCTGTCTTATTGTCACGACATACTACAGCTTTCTTATTGTCACGACATACTCCAGCTTTCTTATTGTCATGACATACTACAGCTTTCTTATTGTCATGACATACTACAGCTTTCTTATTGTCACGACATACTACAGCTTTCTTATTGTCATGACATACTACAGCTTTCTTATTGTCATGACATACTCCAGCTTTCTTATTGTCACGACATACTACAGCTTTCTTATTGTCACGACATACTACAGCTTTCTTATTGTCATGACATAGTCCAGCTTTCTTATTGTCACGACATACTACAGCTTTCTTATTGTCACGACATACTCCAGCTTTCTTATTGTCATGACATACTACAGCTTTCTTATTGTCACGACATACTACAGCTTTCTTATTGTCACGACATACTACAGCTTTCTTATTGTCATGACATAGTCCAGCTTTCTTATTGTCACGACATACTACAGCTTTCTTATTGTCATAACATAGTCCAGCTTTCTTATTGTCATGAGATACTACAGCTTTCTTATTGTCACGACATACTACAGCTTTCTTATTGTCACGACATACTACAGCTTTCTTATTGTCACGACATACTACAGCTTTCTTATTGTCACGACATACTGCAGCTTTCTTATTGTGACGATATAGTCCAGCTTTCTTATTGTCATGACATACTACAGCTTTCTTATTGTCACGACATACTACAGCTTTCTTATTGTCACGACATACTACAGCTATCTTATTGTCACGACATACTACAGCTTTCTTATTGTCATGACATACTACAGCTTTCTTATTGTCATGACATACTACAGCTTTCTTATTGTCACGACATACTACAGCTTTCTTATTGTCACGACATACTACAGCTTTCTTATTGTCACGACATACTACAGCTTTCTTATTGTCATGACATACTACAGCTTTCTTATTGTCACGACATAGTCCAGCTTTCTTATTGTCACGACATACTACAGCTTTCTTATTGTCACGACATACTCCAGCTTTCTTATTGTCACGACATACTACAGCTTTCTTATTGTCACGACATACCACATCATTATTTTTGTCACGACATACTCCAGCTTTCTTATTGTCACGGCATACTCCAGCTTTCTTATTGTCACCACATACTACAGCTTTCTTATTGTCACAACATACTACAGCTATCTTATTGTCACGACATACTACAGCTTTCTTATTGTCACGACATACTCCAGCTTTCTTATTGTCATGACATACTCCAGCTTTCTTATTGTCATGACATACTCCAGCTTTCTTATTGTCACGACATACTACAGCTTTCTTATTGTCACGACATACACCAGCTTTCTTATTGTCACGACATACTACAGCTTTCTTATTGTCACGACATACTCCAGCTTTCTTATTGTCACCACATACTACAGCTTTCTTATTGTCACGACATACTACAGCTTTCTTATTGTCACGACATACTCCAGCTTTCTTATTGTCACCACATACTACAGCTTTCTTATTGTCACGACATACTACAGCTATCTTATTGTCACAACATACTACAGCTTTCTTATTGTCACGACATACTCCAGCTTTCTTATTGTCACGACATACTACAGCTTTCTTATTGTCATGACATACTACAACTTTCTTATTGTCATGACATACTCCAGCTTTCTTATTGTCACAACATACTACAGCTTTCTTATTGTCAAACATACTACAGCTTTCTTATTGTCACGACATACTACAGCTTTCTTATTGTCATGACATACTACAACTTTCTTATTGTCATGACATACTCCAGCTTTCTTATTGTCACGACATACTACAGCTTTCTTATTGTCACAACATACTACAGCTTTCTTATTGTCACGACATACTACAGCTTTCTTATTGTCATGACATACTACAACTTTCTTATTGTCATGACATACTCCAGCTTTCTTATTGTCACGACATACTACAGCTTTCTTATTGTCACGACATACTACAGCTTTCTTATTGTCATGACATATTCCAGCTTTCTTATTGTCATGACATACTACAACTTTCTTATTGTCATGACATACTACAGCTTTCTTATTGTCACGACATAGTCCAGCTTTCTTATTGTCATGACATACTACAGCTTTCATATTGTCACGACAGCTTTCTTATTGTCACGACATAGTCCAGCTTTCTTATTGTCACGACACACTCCAGCTTTCTTATTGTCACGACATACTAGGCCTACAGCTTTCTTATTGTTACGACATAGTCCAGCTTTCTTATTGTCACGACATAGTCCAGCTTTCTTATTGTCACAACATACTACAGCTATATTATTGTCACGACATACTATAGCTCTCTTATTGTCACGACATACTACAGCTTTCTTATTGTCACGACATAGTCCAGCTTTCTTATTGTCACGACATACCACATCTTTATTTTTGTCACGACATACTCCAGCTTTCTTATTGTCACGATATAGTCCAGCTTTCTTATTGTCACAACATACTCCAGCTTTCTTATTGTCACAATATACTCCAGCTTTCTTATTGTCACAACATACTCCAGCTTTCTTATTGTCACAAAATAATTCAGCTTTCTTATTGTCATGACATACTCCAGCTTTCTTAATGTCACGACATTCTCCAGCTTTCTTATTGTCATGACATACTACAGCTTTCTTATTGTCACAACATACTACAGCTTTCTTAATGTCACGACATACTCCAGCTTTCTTATTGTCACAACATACTCCAGCTTTCTTATTGTCACAAAATACTCCAGCTTTCTTATTGTCACGACATACTCCAGCTTTCTTAATGTCACGACATACTCCAGCTTTCTTATTGGCACAACATACTCCAGCTTTCTTATTGTCACAACATACTCCAGCTTTCTTATTTGTCACGACATACTCCAGCTTTTTCGTTCTTATGATGTACCCAAAGAATGTGACATGTCTTCTTTCCATTCGTATAACCAGTTTGTGAGTTGACTTCATGCAAGATGTCTTCATTATGCTTTTTATCTGCCCACGTATTCTCATTATTCTTATCACATCCTGCCTTGGCTCAATCTCCCATCTGCATTGCTAGTTCAATAAGTCAAGCTCTTTGTTTATTTTCAGGCAGAATAATATTCAGTGTTATTTTCGTTATTATACATCAAGCTGCTCCTCTTCCACTGTTACTTTGTTTTTATCGTCACCAAATCAATAATTTATTTAACTATATTACCTACCATTAAAAAGTGACAATTTATTTACCCTATGACATAATACCTGTTTACAATGTTTTTGTCCAGTCTGTTATCATATTGATCTATTGAACTTTTTCCATCTCAAGCAAAGCACCATGTATGGTTGGCTATTCTTTTATGCTACAGAAATCTGTCAACACGTTTATTCTCAACAAACTATATATTTTTGTCTCCTGCGAAAGTAGCATTTATAATGTTATTGTTCTAAATGTCTCCCTTGTGCATCAGTTAACAAGACTTTCAGGTAGTTAAAGAGTTACACAACTTATTACAGTGTATCCATCTTTACAACCAATTACTGGCAACATTTCACAATATTAGCAACCCAATCCACGTCAGAATACTAATATAAGGGGCGTTCATTTGAAATCCGTTCGTGTCGCACCGCACGTAATTGCGTACGTTGAACATGATCATGTCATAGTCATGTGATAAGTACTGACCAGTGAATATGGTCGTTTGAGACCAAATTGAACAGCTACGTTCTTGAAAAAGTCAACAGCTTCACATACCTAGGAAGCAAAATGACATCCACAGGGGACTCAACACCAGAAATATCAACTAGAATCGCACTGGCATCTAGTGCCTTCAACAAACTGTCAAACATCTGGAAGTCAAAGACACTCAGCAAACACACAAAACTTAAAATCTTCAACTCTTGTGTGATTCCAGTGTTAACGTATGGATGTGAAAGTTGGAAATCAACGGTAGCTTTAGATAAAAAATTAGACAATTTTGAGAACAAATGTCTTAGAAGACTTCTAAACATCCACTGGACAGACTTCAGAACCAATTCGCAAATAAGACAAGAGACTAAGCAAGATACAGTATCCAATTTCATAAGAAGACGCCGTTGGAACTACATCGGCCATGTACTCAGAATGGACAAGACAAGACTCCCCTACCAAGCCCTCATATGGTCACCGGTAGGGAAAAGAAAACGGGGAAGACCAAGAGAGACCCTGCGTAGAACCATCATTAGAGAAGGCTCATTCAATGGCCAAGTAAATATCCAAGATCTACAACAGATAGCAGCGAACCGCCAGGCATGGAGAGACAGGACTTCTGCCCTATGCGCCGCCTTAGGCACAAGAGGAAAGACTAACTAAGTGAATAAAAGAGCGAGTGCTTATCGTCCGATGATGCATAGGTTCTGTTTCTGACCGATGAGAAAATGGCCGGGTTGATCCAAAATTCGTCCAAAGAGCGGTGATTCAGTTTTTTTTTTGTTTTTTTTTGTTGTTGACAGATCGACATCAGTGGACATTCATCGAAGAATGCAGGCAGCGTACAGTAACAAATGTGTGAGACAACAGTGACAGACTGGGCACGAATGTTTCGGAAAGGACGTCAGTTCACGACAGATCTTCGACGATCGGGTCACGCGCATATATTGTTGCAACAGAAAAAAACTATCGCCAAAATTGACGCAGCAGTACAGATGAACCGTTGTCGAAGCATACGAAGATAGCGAAAGATTCTGATGGGTCAGTTGAGACAATTCAAAAGGTCGTTTGTAAGAAACTGCATTATCGGAAGGTGTGTTCACAATGGGTGCCACGGATGTTGACCGACCACCAAAAAGAGGAACGCATGGGATGTTGTTTGAACCACTTGCTGCGTTACAGAGTGGAGGGTGATACATTTCTCTTCCGCATAGTGGCAGGCGATGAATCATGGTGTCACCACTTTGAGCCGAGCAGCTAAAAAGAGAGCATGCAATGAAAGCATGCTGGATCACCAAAAGCCAAAAAACTAAAGTTTCAGGTTTCCGCTGGTAAGGTTATGCTGAGCGCATTTTTTGACCATAAAGGGCTATTGTTGGCCGACTTTAAAGAACCTGGTGTCAACATCAACTCTACCCACTACTTGCAAACACTAGACAAACTGCAAAAAGCCGTCAAGAATATACGATCCGACATGCTTTCTCGCTGTGTGATTTTGTTGCACGATAATACTCGTCCGCATGTCGCAAAGATTGTGCAAGAAACATTTGCAAGGAAGGAGTGGGAAATTCTGCAACATCCAGCCTGTAGTCCTGATTTGTCACCATGTGATTTTCATTTTTTCGGACCTCTAAAAAAAGCTCTCAAGGGGCAACGATTTCGCACATATGCAGATGTAATGAACGCGGTAAACACTTGGTTCAGTGAGCAACCACAATCTTTTTTTTTCTTTTTTTTGCGGAAGGCATTCCCGTGTACTTAAGCAATGGGATGCTTGCCTGAACGCCTACGGCGACTTCTTCTGACCAACCCATGGTGCATAATTCATTCAAAATTAATGTTTTGTTTAATTCTACCACAACTGTTAATTTTTCTTTCATGCTATTGTAATAAAACCATTGGAACGGGTTTCAAATGAACGCCCCTAATAGTATGTAGGAATTATTTGGTATATGTTAGCTGCATGTCCTTAACAGGACGTCGCAATCAACCATGGCAATTTTTGGCTGTTTATCATTCACGAGGCAATTTTTTAAGTTGAGTAGTTTGTCATTGCTGGTCTCCGTGGCTAAGAACTTACGGACGCGATTCGTAAGCCCGCTTACCCGCGTTCGAAACACAGATGCGACCGATTTAGCAGCAGACCGCATTGCATTGGGTTTTAACGTTTTGATATGGGAGCCGCTCGTTCAGAAAACAATGGCAAACTACTGAATGTAAACTTCCCAAGACATCAACAACAGCAGTAAAATTCTGGTGTTGCTAGTGATGTCCTGTAAATAGGATATGCAAAAAAAAAAAATGTTTACCATTGCTTTCTGAATGACCAAAGCTTATACCATCGAAATCACAGCTTGCTTCCAAATCATCTGCAGATGATTTCGAACTCTCAACTCGGTGTGTCGGGGAAATTGTACACCAAAGCCACAGCGCGAACATTTGGTATACACACATTGGCAACCTCAATGGTTTTAAAGGGCTAATGTACGGAGCTGAATTTCTCCAAATGTGATATAAAGGAGAAGATTGGAGTACAAATGGACAGTTTCATGGTGTGACAAAGGTTTGACTTTTAAATCGAGGTATTGATTGTCACGCATGCAAATAAAAGAAAGAGGTAGTGATTGTAGGAGGTCAGCGTGGCCGAATAGATAATAACGCGCGTTCTTAAACATCCAGTGTGCTGATGCTGAGATAATGGGATCAACACCTGCACCAGTCAGCTGGACTAAAATGTTGAACTTCTCGTCCTTGACTTGAGGACGTAAATTACAAATACCTCCGAATTCAGAGTGGGTTCGCCTGATGGCGAGCGACACTGTTAATAGGGAAAGCTAATCCACACACAAAATTCAGTCCATCACTACTAGAAGTAGTGTGTATGGACTACGCTTGAGTTCAAAGCGAGCGAGTGGGGAAAAAAAAATCCTGTCACCGGTTAAGAAATTACCATAAGAAATAAATTCATAGGTATTGACTTCATTCGTACAAGTCAAGGAAAACGGTAGTGATTACAGGAAACACTTGATAATATAACGATTTAAAACTGTATGCAACCGGATTAGGACCTGCTACCTCCAAGTGATGACAGTGTCTCCGCCGTGGAGGAACAAGTGAAAGTCTTATATATATATATATATATATATATATATATATATATATATATATATATATATATATATATATATATATATATATATATATATATATATATATATATATATATATCAGCATCTCTATTGATTGTACATTCTGGGCTGATCCATCTGTATACATGTGTATCCAATATTTTCGTGGGTTAGTAGCAATAAGAAGACTAAGGGTTAATGTTCTCAGTTCTATGCTATAATCGTAGTATTGAATTGTTTATATACTTTACTTCTGTTTTAATCCTGGGTTTTAGACCGTTCTCTTCTTTTCTAGTTTTCTGTTGTGGTACTGATGTTAACGGAACAACCTTATCTGGTAATTCTGGAATCTGTCTACATAATCATTTAGCATAATGTATTGTTTTTTAAGTCCCAACAAAGGAACCTACTATGGGTCTATAATATGCTACACCTGAATGCACAGAGAAATAGATGGCTAGAAGTTTCGTCACTTTGTAGTTGGCGATCGCAGTTGTCTGACCAGGGTCATGACACAACAATCAGATATTCAAGTTACATATTATTAAATTAAAAAATTCTATTAAAATTACTCAGAATGCCACCTGTTCAATCACAGGGGCTTGTTATCTACTGGACCGGGCTGGACAAGTCACTGTCCTTAGACATAGAATAAAACATAATAGGCTCAAGAACTACAGGCACACAACGCTAAAGATAGATTCTACATCAATATGAACATGTGGATAAGCACCTCAAACTGCAAAACATATACAGCAACACCGTACTACGTACAGCTCAGAAAGGTCTAATCAATGACTGAATGAAACAACCTTAGCAGTCAAACAGTATGCTAGTAGGCAAAGATTGCAGAAGACTGTCCATGCTGTAAATACAATTGCAGTTACAGGCTGATTCTGAGCAAACCAAAAAAGACAAAGTAGTAACCCCATTAAAGTAGATATAGTGGACGAAGATAGCAGCAGAATTATGTATATTACCTACTTCAGCCACATTTTGATATAAAACAATCAAATAACCATGTTAACAAAAGTCAGTATAATTATCATAATATGAACATTGTTGGGTTAAAACATGTGCCTTTTATTCCTCACAATTAAAAAAAACAAAAAAACAATGCGTCTGCAATATTTTGGATGTACAGATATATGTGACAAAACCACAAGCATTGTTTGACTTAAGTCAGTGGCTTTCCTGCGATAGTTAAGAGTCATTATAAGCACCAGATCTGTCATTGTTTGGCAGCAAACAGCAACCATAGTCATCCATAACCAATTTCATAAAGAATAGTATAGAACACGGGTGTGTGTTTACCTCTGAGGTCGGAATGGGTTCGCCTGATGTCGAGGGACACTGGTAATAGGGAAAGCTAATCCACACGCAAAATTCAGTCCAGTGCTACTAATAGAAGTAGCGTGTATGAACTACGATTGAATTCAAAGTGAGCGAGGGAAAAAAGGGCGTGTATTGTCCCCTCATTTGCTTTATTTATAGAATAGCTTTCATTAGTCATATGTGACGTAATGTTGATGAACATTATTAGCAGGACACATCCAGCCACATATTCTGCCTTTCAGCGGGTACTTTCATCCACAGCTTCTTGAAGTAGTCTGTTTTAATCGAGTTCAAGATGATTCCTCACAGTGCATCTCCACATGTTACTACCAGAAGCTCTTTTCTCTCAGTTGTGGACTCTTTCATATGTATATCTCTGTGTGTGCGTATCTTTGAATCGTAACTGTGAACGGCCAATATTTTCGCTACGCCTAGCTTGAGGCCATTTCAGAATGTCCATTCGGAATGTGTCCATCTGGCATGCAGTATACGTGACCGAACCATGACATTCTACACAGTCTAAGAAGTGTGTGCATGGTTGTTTGACCAGTCTGTGAGAGCACTTCAACATTAGTTACTCTAACCTTCCTAGAGACACCCAGGATACAAGCCGACACCGTTAAGTGGAAGGTGTTTTTCCCCCATTTGTTATCTCTTACTGGACATAAGTGGTCCTGGCCGATGCTGGACTGGGCCTAAGAAAATCAGCTGCCTGGGCTAAAATGTCATCAACATTTTCCCCATATTGGCTGTGGTGATGGGGCTATTAACGCAATTCGCAATCCCGCATACCGTGTTCGAAACACAGCTGCGGGAGGTTTGGAAACGGACCGCCTTGCGCTGATTTTCATACAATAGTATGAGTGCCGGTCGTTCAGAACGCAATGACAAACTATTGAACGTTTACTTGCCAAGAAATCACAAACAGTGAACGAATGTTGGGGTTGACTGCTAAGTCCTGTTAATGATATGCAACTAGTTTAACTAATGTTTAAGGGCTGTACCTGCACAGGTTATTTGGATCGTTTGTTAAAAGTCTAAATGTTGTTTTCAAGAAGTATATGGTGTAATGTACATACAAATAATTTCTTTAGCATTCATGTCAACTTGACTACTTATGCACTTTTTGTACCCAGGGGGTGTTAGTTTTTAATGTATAAATCTTTATTTATATTGAGGTTCTGTGGTATCTTCGCGTGGTCTCGAGGTATGGTGTCCGCCTCGAGTGCTGGAGGTCCCGGGTTTAAGCCCCGGTAAGGACCGGTATTTTCTTTTCACGTGGACTTCTAGTAATACAATTTCCCCTGGTCTCTAGGTAGTGAGATCGGACGCCCGTAAAAAAATCCCGTGGCATTTGGAAATCGAAAAAGAGTAGCCTAACGGCGCTGCCTGGGCAAAATTTCGAGTTAAAAATCTACCCAAAGTATTTCAGGATCCTCGCCGGTGCTACGGAGTTCGTGCATTGAGCTGAGTTTCTCCAGACTCAGGTTTCAGTTAGGACGAGAATGGAGCACTTATGGGTTACACCCGTGTGCCGTGATGTTGATCCATCGACTAAACTAAACTATGTTTAAGGGCCCCACTTCATTTGAGACCGACAGGATGCACTTGCCAATGGGCAACGTGACACCTCCAGTCCGCCACTGGTCCAGGCTTCACTACTATATACTATATCAAATAGAGAGTTGACGAGTAAAACTGTGCGAAGTGCAGCGTTCATTTTATTTTCAATGTAAATTTGGCATTTTCTAATTTGTTTAAAATCAATATCCTGTTCAACCCTTCTGTGTTAGAATTGACTGACTGGCACCTTGCCGTCTTAACAGAGGATAGTTTGTATAATGGGGTTATCTCTCCATAACACACAGCCTGGGCTGAATTGAGATCTAGTTTACTCCAGAGGAAAGGTGACACCAATACATCTGGAACAAGACAAGCTGCAGAAGCTGCCGGATCAGCAAAGCAATGCTTCGACCCTAGACCAGTTACCAACCAAGGCTTAAGGCCTGGTCTGCCCTGCCATGACATTTAGTCTTTAGGTTGCATTTCCTCACACCAGGATACAGCTTGTGCCCTCCCAATTGCGCTCTTCCGCCCAAAGCCGTTGTCACAATGTGGGGTGGCGGGTTTGGTAAGCGCCGCCAACATTCGACGCTAACAGAAACAGGTAGTACCGTCTAATGTCATACGGTAGCTCAGTCATATCTGACTAAGACCTGACATCAGCGTCAGAATTAGGATACATATTATTAGGTCACAGTATGTGTATATGTATTCCTTGTTTTCTTCTTCATTAAGTACGTGCCGTGCGGTGTTGGTGATCTTGTCTATCCATAGTCCTCTGTCACGTGCTGCCAATCATATCTGATACTGATGTTCCTCCATGCCAGGATGTCAAACTGTCCAGCATCTTCTGCAGCTTTCCCATCGTGACGACATACTCCAGCTTTCCCATCGTGACGACATACGCCAGCTTTCCCATTGTGACGTCATACTCCAGCTTTCCCATTGTGACGTCATACTCCAGCTTTCCCATTGTGACGACATACTCGAGCTTTCACCTGCTTATGACATACCCAAAGAATGTGGACTGGCTTTTTCTTATACGATGGCTTCTTTATGCGAGCGCGCGTTTGTGTGTGTGTGTGTATGTGCGCGCGTGAGTGCGTGTTTAAGTATTCATTTTTATATGTAGTTTTACATAGATCTCGTTAATAATCTTTTTTTTCCATTAATCCAAATACATGTGACGTAAGACGCGTGAAAATAATTGTCGCTTACCTGATGGGGCTATCAATGTTTGCATGCATGGCAAGTATATCATCAACAGAACTTAAATACACACTGTCGTGACCCATTTCCAGTTGGTGATTGTCAGTTTTAACAAATGGCGTAGTCTCTTCGCCTGGTTTTTTTTTTTTTTTTAATGATTGTTTGACTATATTCCTTAAACGTTTTTGTTATATTAAAAGAAAATTTCACGAGTTGCAATTGGTGTTTATAATATAACTTATAAGCAACTTAACGTTATTCAGAATTAACGACGGAAAATGATTGATACGGAGCTTGTTGAAAGCAGAAAAAAAGGACTTTAATTTGAAAATTCAGAAGACAGAAGTAATCTTCTTATATATAAAAGGCAATCTCCGTCCATATGTCCTTTATGCGCTCGCGAACGGCCCATCCGATTGAGATGAAATTTTCTACACGTCTTCCTTTCATTCCAGCGCAGCCCACTGTCATATTTTTTTAGTGTGAAATCGGCTGCTTACCCAATATTATTTCATTTTTCATTATAATTTCATATATCTCAGGGGACTTAACTCTGTAAAAGTTATTTCAAGGGGCATAACTTTTCTGTATAACTTATAGTCATATTGTGGCATCGTTTTCAAAGATTTATAAACTCTTTGTCCATAGTTATGTACCGGCATATGAGTTATAATAAATAGTGATACAATCTGTAAGGCATTTTCAAAGTTTTCATAAAAATAATGCATAATGCATAACATTGTAACTCATCTTTTTTTGCTTAAAGAATGAATAAATAATAGTTACCTTATCTCTATCAAGTTTGAAGATTTTATATTTCTTTACACTGTAGCCAACTCTAAGAAGACATGGAACAACTTCAGCCATTATTAAATCTACAGGCATATGCGTTATATTCCTCCTCCTCCTCCTCTCCCCTCCTCCACCTCCTACCCTCTTCCTCTTCTCCTCCCCATCCTCCCTCTCCCTCCTCCATCCTCCTCTTCTCTCTTTCTCCTCCTCCTCCCTCCTCCTCCCTCTTCCTCCTCCCAGCTCCTACTCCTCCTTTTTCTTCTTCTTCTGCTGCTGCTGCCGCTGCTCCATTTACCCAAGTTAATTGTTGGGGAAGATGTAAAGATCTTTCAAGTGCTCTTTCTAATGCTTTTTGTAAGTTGGTCTTCGTTTATCTAAGGTTGTTCTAACTACTACCAATAAATGATTAGACAGACAGACAGACAGACAGACAGACAGACAGACAGACAGACAGACAGACAGACAGACAGACAGATAGTCGGTAACGGGAACGGGAACTTATATGACTACTTATATGAATTAAATGAGATGCTCCCCACCAAGGACTGGGCGATGCCGGGCCGGGTCAAACAGACAGACAGACAGACAGTCGGTAACGGGAACGGGAACTTATATGACTACTTATATGAATTAAATGAGATGCTCCCCACCAAGGACTGGGCGAAGCCGGGCCGGGTCAGACAGACAGACAGACAGACAGACAGTCGGTAACGGGAACGGGAACTTATATGACTACTTATATGAATTAAATGAGATGCTCCCCACCAAGGACTGGGCGAAGCCGGGCCGGGTCAGCTAGTTATTACATAAATGAAACGGATCCTGCATACATGTACAATTAAAGTCAATAAAATGAATTTGAGACAAGTGCGGGAAATCAAGTATTTATGAACATGAATAATAGATAGGGTATGTATCACTTTGATAAGGAGCAGGAAATGAGAAACACTCATTGCTTTTTATAATATGAAGAATATCTTTTGCAATCAATCTCTGTCGTTGGAAGTTAGAACAGAATTCTTGAGTATTACATAAAAACGTTGTAACATACAATTCTGAATAAAATCCTGAATAATTGGTACACAAACAAAATATAACTCCATTAAAGCCACACAAGTACTATTTCATAGGCGGTAGCTGTAAATACCGTGAAGGGTTCAAATGAATCTAAAAATGTATGATAAAGGCTAAGACACGGTTGAGTTGGTTTGAGTTGAGTAATTAACCGACACCACAGCACTCCGGACATTCCCATTCGTGCTCCGTCCTCATCTGTAACAGTCAGCAAAGAGTCTCAGTACTAATGGTAGAAGTAGCAGTAAGATTATATGTCCGTTTGGCCTTTTCTCGGAGTTTTGAGTGTCGACCAGACCCTCTTATCACTCCACCATTATCTCCAAGTCATGATATATCTGTTCGTCTGCACTATACACACGATTCCAAAGTGCCCCAACCACATCTGACTTTTGCACCAATACCCCACCAAGACAAGACACTAACACTAAGACACAAATATAGTTTATCATAAACATTAGAAAGAGGCAGTCAACACATGGGGTCACATAATGGAAAGAGAAGAGGAACACGCTGAGAACTGGAAAACATTGTAACAGCTGAAGAGATTAATGAGAAACAAGATAGAGAAGAAGAGAGCGAGACAGCCTTTCGTCATGCAATGGTAAACATTCAGCACATAAATTGATACAATCTGCTGGAGATCGCGAGATGTGGAGAAGCGTGTTCGCCAACTTCAGTTGGCAAGATTATAAGCTAACATCAAGAGATGGACGAACAACAGTTTGTCAGAGAATGCACCCAGGGAGAGAAACAGAGTGTATTGCATATTCATATATATATATATATATGACATGTTGTTGTTCTTCGTTCTCTTGATATTATCTTTAGACATCCTCATTCCGCATATCCTAGGTGGCAAGTCACAGGTACTATACACCCCCGTCTCTCTCTCTCTCTCTCTCTCTCTCTCTCTCTCTCTCTCTCTCTCTCTCTCTCTCTCTCTCTCTCTCTCTCTCTCTCTCTCTCTCTCTCTCTCTCTCTCTCTCTCTCTCCTTTCTCATATATATCATGTTTTAGACATAATGAACAAGGTATGATTGCTGCTTGCTTGTGTTCGCTGGCTGTGAGTTCCAGCGTGAAGTCCTGTATGTCCAGCATCAGTGTGACTGAGGTTTACGTGAGTATCCGTTGTCCCATGTCTGGCTTATTGGTGTGCAGACTGGTGGTTCCTCGCCGTGCAGGCAGATACTCTCCGACTTCGGAAGAATCAGCGATCCTACTACGTTAGCCAGGACCCCGAAGGGACCTGTGCCCAGGACGCACGACTAGGACGTGTTAGTAGGTCTTGGCCAGTATAGACTATAGAACCTGGCCCTGGTGCCTTGGAAACATCTCTGCGTCCCGAACAAGGTATTATAGCCGGTCTCCCTGGCCTAGGTATTAACGTCTTTCTCGGTAATCCAGTATATTCTAGTGAGTAACGCAACCTGCGCGAGAATCGGTAGCGGTTCTCGTCCTGTTGGTAACTTAGGGGTATGCGAGGCGGTCGGTCAGAAAGCAATGGCAAACTACTGAGCGTAATCTTGCCTAGTACATCAACAACACCTGAAAAATGCTGATGCTGACTGCAACGTCCTGTAAGGGATATGCAAAAAAAAATGTATGTATATGTTTGTGAGTATGTGTATAAGTGTGTGTGCGTGAGAAAGAGAGAGAGAGAGAGAGAGAGAGAGAGAGAGAGAGAGAGAGAGAGAGAGAGAGAGAGAGAGAGAGAGAGAGAGAGAGAGAGAGAGAGAGAGAGAGAGAGAGAGCTTACATTAGTATTCCCCTAGTACAAACAGAAAGGAGCACCGAGAATGTGTTTCATTATTACCACAATCATACTTAGATTCACACTTCATTGCTCGTTGACATTCACCGACTGTATACAACCCTTTACTGGCACCCACTCTTGCATTGTATAGCCATCCACCGAGGACTCAGCCGTAGTTTTCACTCTCCACACACCATCATATCCCCATTGCTTCCATTACTTCCTGCCTGACCTTCCACCCCGTCTTCACTGGACGTAATCATTTCCTACCCCTGTTCCTATAGCATCAGACTCTAACAGTTGTCTATATAAAAGTACCAACATCAAGATACATTTTAGTACCACAGTCTGGGATTTTGAGACAACCAGCACATCTTTTTCATTTTCTTTTCATTATTTTGTTTTCTTCGCCGTCTTTCCCTTCTTCTCATTCAGTTATTATGTCGTAATGTAGTCACTTTAATATCTTCCCCGTAGTTATATGTCGTGTTTTTTGTATTTATTTGCTGCTGAGGGCTCGTTCCCGCAACGTCCTACGATTCCGTTATTATGTTTTGTAAAGCTGCATTATTCAGTGTTATTTCTGTAAAGCTGCATTAATTTAATTTAGTTGCATGTCCTTCACAGGACGTAGCAGTCAACCCCAGCATTTTGGCTGTTCGTGATTCCTGGGCAAGTTTTACGTTCAGTAGTTTGCCACTACTTTCTGAACGACCGGCTCCTATACCTTTTTAGAAAAAACCAGCAACGCTGTGTTTCGAACCCGGGTATACGGGATTACGAACCGCGTCCGTAACACCTTCGCCACGGAGCCGGTGAAAGCTGCCTATGAATTATGCATATATAAATGAGTAGTGCATGATGGATCAGCCACAGTTATCAATCAACAACTATTAGTCACTAGAGAATATCATTTTTGCACACACAACATAGTTTTAATTCTAAACGAACACGATGACAAAGGGCTATTCAGGAACATTCAGAAACACTATAGATGTATCCTTTTGGCTCCTGCGGAGCACAACACTGCCTTCTATAGGCCTTGATAATACTTCGATAAATGACTTGTTACGACGACTCTCAGTTAGTTCGACGATAACCAGCTATCCTGGTCTTTGGGTCAAGTTTTCCTAACTTGCCCCAAAACTCAGTGTTCCGGCCCATCATTTCCTTCTCCCTATATTTGGCCAATTCATTACCCCCCTGTGCGAATCAATTTCACACTTGATCTGTTAATTACAGATTCCCACGAACAATACATTTTTGATTTTCCTTTGTTTACCTGTCGTTTAGCCCGTTCTACTTGCTCGCTGGTGATTTATCTTGACGTTTCCGTGCTATCTCACCCCACTGTTGGGGCTAACCCATTTGATTAACCTTTATGGACCCACATCTGACTTACTCCGACCCCACACCTGCAACATCGCTTTGTTACCTTCACCGATCCTCACGCATGTTACACACACACACACACACACGCACACACACACACACACACACACACACACACACACACACATATATATATATATATATATATATATATATATATATATATATATATATATATATATATATATATATATATATATATATATATATTAGTGACGTATATATGTAGTGACGTATATATACATTAGTGATTATATATTAACTAGCTGACCCGCCCGGCTTCGCCCAGACCCTGGTGGGGAGCATCTCATTTAATTCATATAAGTAGTCATATAAGCTCCCGTTCCCGTTCCCGACTGTCTGTCTGTCTGTCTGTCTGTCTGTCTGTTATTAGAAAGAGCACTTGAAAGATCTTTACATCTTCCCCCAACAATTAACTTGGGTAAATGGAGCGTCTTATTTAATTCATATTAAATGAACGCAGGAGGAGGAGGGGGGAGGAGGAGGAAGAGGGAGGAGGGAGAGGGAGGAGGAGGGAGGAGGAGGGAGGAGGCGAGGGAGAAGAAGGAGGGAGGAGGAGGGAGGAGGAAGAGGGAGAAGGAGGAAGGAGAAGGAAGAGGGAGGAGAAGGAGGGGGAGGAGGAGGAGGGAGGATGAGGAGGGAGGAGGAGGAAGAGGGAGGAGGAGGAGGGATGTGGAGGGAGGAGGAGGGAGGAGGAGGGAGGAGGAGGTAGAGGGAGGAGGAGAGAGGAGGAGGAGGGAGGATTAGGGATGAGGAGGAGGGAGGAGGAGAGGGAGGAGGAGAGAAGAGGATGGGGAGAAGGGAGGAGGAGGGAGGAAGAGGGAGGAGGTGGAGGGATGAGGGGGAGGAGGGAGGAGGAAGAGGAGTGATTAGGAGGAGGGAGAAGGAGGAGAGAAGAGGAGAAGGGCGGAGGAGGAGGAGTGATTAGGAGGAGGGCGAGGAGGTAGGAGGAGGGAGGAGGAGGAAGAGGGAGGAGGAGGAGGAAGAGGGAGGAGGAGGAAGAGGGAGGAGGAGGGAGGAGGAAGAGGGAGGAGGAGGATGGAGGAGGACGAGGAGGGAGAGGAAGGAGGGGAGGGGAGGAGGAAGAGGGTAGGAGTAGGAGGAGGGGAGAGGAGGAGGAGGAGGATTATAACGCATATGCCTGTAGATAACTGCAGCGAAAAGGTGGGGAGCATCTCATTTAATTCACATACGTAGTCATATAAGCTCCCGTTCCCGATTATCTGTCTGTCGATCTGTCTGTCTGTCTGTCTGTCTGTCTGTCTGTCTGTCTGTCTGAGCCGGCCCGGCTTCACCCAGTCCCTGGTGGGGAGCATCTCATTTAATTCATATAAGTAGTCATATAAGTAGGCATATAGAAAGAATGGAAGATAATAGGGAAACAAAACTCGCTTACACTCAGGAAATAAATGACCGTAGACCCCGAGGTAGACCAAGAAGACGGTGGAGAGATAATACATGTACAGACCTACAAGCACTTGGAATCAATGATTGGCAAGAGAAGGTCCACCAGAGAGACGAATGGAGACGGATTGTATTTGCAGCAAAGAACCTCAATGGCTCGGGAAGCTGAAGAAGAAGAAGAAGAAGTAGTCATATAAGCTCCCGTTCCCGGCTATCTGTCTGTCTGTCTATCTATCTATCTGACCCGGCGTGGCTTCGCCCAGCTCCTGGCGGGGAGCGTCTCATTAAATTCATACAACAAAAAAAAGTAACTTAAAATAATGTCCTTCCACACACCATCCATTATTTTTAATTAAAACTGTTTTTAATCACCTACATGACTATAGATAACTTCTTTACGCATAAAAAGATAAGTTACAATGTTATGCATTATGCATTATTTTTATGAAAACTTTGAAAATGCCTTAAAGATTATATCATGATTTATTATAACTCATATACCGGTAAATAACTTTAGACAAAGAGTTTATAAATCTTTGAAAACGATGCAACAATATGACTATAAGGTATATAGCAATGTTATTAAAAGTTATGCCCCTTGAAATAACTTTTCTAGAGTTAAGTCCCCTCGCTATATTGAAATTATAATGAAAAATGAAATATTAAATAATATTAAGTAAGTAGCCGATTTTACACTAAAATAACTATGACAGTTGGCAGCGCGGGAATTAGAGGAAGACGTGTAGAAAATTTCATCTCATTCGGATGGACCGTTCGCGAGCGAATAAAGGACATACACACATACATCCTTTTTTATATATAAGATGACGTTCATTTGAAACCCGTTCCAATGGCTTTATTACAAAAGCATGAAAGAAACATTAACGGGTGTGATAGAATTAAACAAAGCATTCATTTTGAATGAATTATGCACCATGGGTTGGTCAGAAGCAGTCGCCGTAGGTATTCAGGCAAGCATCCCATTGCTTAAGTAGACGGTGAATGCCGTCCGCAAATAAAGATTGTAGTTGCTCACTGAACCAAGTGTTTCCGCGTTCATTACGTCTGCATCTGTGTGAAATCGTTGCCTCTTGAGAGCTTTTTTTTAAGAGGTCCGAACAAATGAAAATCACACGGTGACAAATCAGGACTTTAGGCTGGATGTTGCAGAATTTCCCACTTCTTCCTTCTAATGCTTCCTGCACAATCTTTACGACATGCGGACGAGCATTACCGTGCAACAAAATCACACCGCGAGAAAGCATGCCGGGTCGTTTTTTCTTGATGGCTTTTTGCAGCTTGTCTAGTGTCTGCAAGTAGTGGTTACAGTTCATATCGACACCAGGTTCTTCAAAGTCGGCCAACAATAGCCCTTCAAGGTAAAAAAAAAGATGCGCTCAGCATAACCTTACCAGTGGAAACCTGTAACTTGAATCTGTTTGGCTTTTGGTGATCCAGCATACTTCCATGGCATACTCTCTCTCTCTCTTTTGCTGCTCAGCTCAAAGTGGTGACACCATGATTCATCGCCTGCCACTATGCGGAGGAGGAATGCATCATCCTCCACTCTGAAACGCAGCAAGTGGTTCAAACCCATGCGTTCCTCTATTTTGGTGGTCGGTCAACATCCGTAGACCCACTGTGAACACACCTTCCGATATTGCAGTTACTTACGATCGACCTTTTGAATTGTCCCAATTGACACATCAAAATCTTTCGCTAGCGAACGCATGCTTCGACAACGGTTCATCTGTATTGCTGCATCAATTTTGGCGATGGCTTTTTCTGTTGCAACAATATGCGCTTGATCCGGCCGTCGAAGATCTGTCGTGAACTGACGTCCTTTCCGAAACATTCATGCCCAGTCTGTCACTGATGTCTTCGACACACATTTGTTACCGTATGCTGCCTGCATTCTTCGATGAATGTCCATTTGTCGACATCCTTGAAATGAAAGAAACTGAATCACCGCTCTTTGATCTTCTTTGGACGTATTTTGGATCAACCCGGCCATTTTCTCAACGGTCAGAAAGAGAACCTATGCATCATGGGACGACAAGCACGTGCTCTTTTATTCATTGGTCAGTACTTATCACATGACTATGACATGATCGTGTTCAACGTGCGCAATTACGCGCGCATCTGTCTGTCTGTCTGTCTGTCTGTCGATCCGTCCGTCCGTTTGTCTGTCTGTCTGTCTATTTGTCTGCCTGTTTATTTACATATTAATTCTGCCGCGAAGGAGATGCCAGTCCATGTATTTTCATGTTAAATAGTGCTACTTTTTTAATCATCAAATTACCACGGATTCCAAACTGACACCAACCACGCTAGGCAGATTGTGTCTGGTGGCTTTTTTAACGTCATCCACAATCATTCAGAATACACGGGGTATTATACACTCGGAGCTAGACAGATAGAGACAGATAGTGTAAGAATCCGAGAGATGACAAACAACAGGTATATGTATATACCATATAACAATCATTTACTTTTGTAATCCAGATAAAAATAAATACAACCGTCCTATTTTGCGGTTTTGTTTGTTTGTATTGTATTTTTACTGAAGTGTAGCTCTCCAATTTTATCGCTGAGACTGATACGACCGAACAGTTTGCCGTCTGCTAGCGAATACACGCGATGCCGGGTTTCCCCCCGCAAGCCGCTCATGTGGGCTCAGGATAACGCCAATGGAAAACAAAACGGGAGTCTAATTTGTCAAGATACGTTCTGTAGGCATCGCTGTAAAGACGGAACAGTCGCCCTAGCAACTTGCCCGATGTTGTCGAGTAGATAGCACGCTGTGAATGACATTCTCGGCAGCCTGAGTTCGAAATATGAGAGTTCAAAACGTCAAACGATAGGTGATCATCAACAGACATCGCATCAGGGCTCCTCAGTTTCGCTATCAAAATCATAGAAACGGGGGCGAAACCCAGACGGGGGAAAATTTAGAATAGCTGTGTTGAGGCGTGCTCTTTTCCTGTCACTCTTTACCTAGTTTTGCATTCCACGTTTCTTATCAGCTCTGACTGTATTTCTTTGTTTCTTATCTGGTTTCTGTTGCCGTCAGTAAGTCCCAGAAAATGTATCCCACTTCTTCCCTCATCCCTTATATTTCAGGATATTGTTATCTAATTGAAAGTGATCCCGGAGGTAGACATCACACCGTGCCCTGCTTTATTTTCAAAGTGACGAGCACGTCAGCATTTAGAAATTAATTGTCTGGATAGCAAACGGGGAAACGCATGTTAAATCTCTCTCTTTGGTCGCACTGTGCAAGGGAGTTTTAACAGACTAAGAGCAATCCGAAGGTAGCCGTGGCTGAGAAGTCTAACGCGCCTAAAATGTAATTGCTGACCGCGGCGTAGTGGGGTTTATTTCACACAGGGGGGTACGGGGTGTCAGCCATTGGTAGCACCTTTGGTAAGGATGACTCTTATGTCCTTTTCAGGACCCATCCCCCACTGGTCCAAGCCTGACACCCAGCTCGTGCCTGTGGCTCCTAGTAGCTGTCAGCATGCGACAGCGGCCACCCCCCGGGCAACAGCTGTGAGAGGCTGGCTAAACCAGGCATGGGTATCCGATTTGGTGTCAAACCAAGAGGTAAACTAGGGTATGCCTACCCAGCATGTGAAGACAGGATTCGGCAGACTGCGCGGAAGAAATCATTCCTGATTCAACGGGCAAGACGGCGTTTACCTGCAAAGCGTTGTGGAACGTAATGAGCACGGCAAGGCACGTAGAGCGCCCTGGTCATCCACTGCACCTGTATTCGTCTCCAGTCGTCTCGACTTGTCTTGCCACTGGACTCAGATGGACTCAGGCGAGAGAGTGAGGTCGACGAATTGCGCAACTCTTCCTCACTTTAATCCAAGTCATCGCGCAAGTCATTCTTCATCCAACGTCATATATCACCTTCAAGCCCTGTGGCGATGGGCGAGCGGCGAAGCGGCAGGCGTGGGTACGCTGGCAGCCGTAGTCGCAGACCTGCACACAGGCGGCTCAGGCCATATGGTCGTCTTCTACTGACCGGAGCAGCAGTGGGATTCGGCAGCCCCCTGAGCGACTGAGCAGCCCTCTATAGGAACACACTGCTCACCTCCATAGCATGAGGAAGGGGCTAGAAAAGGTGCCCTAAACATTGTCTGCTCCATCACTACCTAACCAGCTAGCCGCGGTTGGTGGGTACCCTTAACTGCGGTCGACATACAAAGAAAGATAAAACAAGCAAAGCTAAAAGAGTAAACCATATTCCCTTAACAATTGGAACTTGGAATGTACGCACCCTACTTGACAGAGACGGCGCGTCGGGTCCAGAGAGACGAACAGCACTGATTGGGAGAGAGCTGGGCAGGTACAACATCGACATTGCAGCCTTGAGCGAGACACGACTTGCAGAAGAAGGCCAAATCTGTGAAATAGGTGCCGGCTACACATTTTTCTGGAGTGGAAGGAAAAGCGAGGAAAGACGCCAATCCGGTGTGGGATTTGCCATTAAGTCGGCCCTGGTCGGCAAATTAGCTGGATTTCCAAAGGCTATAAACGACAGGCTCATGACCATAAAGTTGCCCCTGCTGAATGGAAGAAAGCATGCAACCATTGTGAGTGTCTACGCACCAACTATGACCAACGAAGATGATGTCAAGAACAAGTTCTATGAGGACCTGCACAATGTATTAACATCTGTTCCCAAAGGAGACAAACTTATACTCCTTGGGGATTTCAATGCCAGAGTAGGCACGGACACCACCTCTTGGAGTGGCATTATTGGAAAGCATGGAGTCGGAAATTGTAACAGCAATGGACTCCGCCTCCTTCAGACATGTGCCGAACATGATCTCCTGATTACGAACACAATTTTCCGTCTCCCCATGAGAAATAGGACATCGTGGATGCACCCTCGCTCGAAACACTGGCACCTCATTGACTATGTCATTGTCAGGAGGAGTGACAGACAAGACGTCCGAGTGACAAAATCCATGTGTGGTGCCGAATGTTGGACAGACCATCGTCTCATTGTCTCAACAATAACCATTCACATCAGGCCACCACGGCGTCCTCAAGGGGTGAAAATGCAAAAAAAGCTAAATGTCACCCGCCTAAACAGCAAGAAAATGCAGCAGTCGTTTGAAAATATGCTGGAAGACCGCCTCAAGCCAAATGCTGCAGCTAAACAGGATACAGAAACAGAATGGAGAGCCCTAAAGGACATAATTTACAACACTGCTATGGAAATCCTGGGTCCAGCCCCCCGAAAGCATAAAGACTGGTTTGATGAAAATTCCGAAGACATCAACCAATTGCTGGCCGAGAAACATCTTCTCCTCAAGGCACATTTGAATGACCCAAAGTCAACATAAAAAAAAGATGCCTTCAAGAACATTCAGAGAGTAGTGCAGCAGAAACTTCGGCACATGCGGGACTCCTGGCTGAGCAGCAAAGCTGATGAAATTCAGGGCTTTGCTGACAGACATGATATGAAAAACTTCTACGACTCACTGAAAGCGGTCTATGGTCCTACATCACCAGGCATAGTTCCCCTCCTCAGTGCAGATGGAGGAACATTGATCACAGATAAGAAAGAAATCCTTCAACGCTGGGCAGAGCATTTCAGCAACATCTTAAATGCAACTTCCTTCTTCGATGATGAAACCATCAACTGCCTTCCTCAAGTTCCCACCAATGAGACACTTGATGACCTACCAACCATAGTGGAAGTAAAAAAAGCCATCCAGCAACTCTCCAGCGACAAGGCACCTGGTCCTGACTCCATCCCAGCAGAGATATACAAGGCAGGTGGGCCGGTCCTAACAGAGCAGCTTCACCAAGTCTTTACAAACATATGGGTGAACGAGACCATGCCACAAGATTTCAAGGACGCGTCAATAGTCCACCTTTACAAACGTAAAGGAAACCGCCAATCCTGTGACAACCACCGAGGCATCTCCTTGCTTTCAATTGCAGGGAAGATACTCGCCAGAATTCTTCTCAATCGCCTCACAGCCCATCTCGATCAAGGTCTTCTTCCTGAGAGTCAGTGTGGCTTCAGAAAAGAACGTGGAACTGTTGACATGATTTTCGCTGCAAGGCAGCTGCAAGAGAAATGTCAGGAACAGAACTGCGAAATGTTCTCCACCTTCATTGACCTTACCAAGGCTTTTGATACAGTCAGCAGAGAAGGACTGTGGAAGATTATGGCAAAATATGGCTGTCCACGAAAGTTTGTCCAAATAGTGCGGCTATTTCATGATGGCATGCAGGCAAGAGTACAGGAAAATGGCGAACTGTCTGAACCCTTTCCTGTCACCAATGGAGTGAAGCAAGGATGTGTCCTGGCACCAACACTGTTCAGCCTCATGTTTTCAGCCATGCTGATGAATGCCGTCGAGAACGACGACATTGGAATAGACATCAACTACCGTATGGATGGGAAGTTATTCAATCCCAGTAGGCTGAAAGCTAAAACCAAAATTAACAGCGACACCGTCAGAGAGCTCCTGTTTGCTGATGATTGCGCTCTGTACGCCAACTCAGAGGCGGACATGCAACATAATGTTTCAGCTTTCTCACATGCCTGTGCCAACTTTGGGCTCAATATCAACTTGGAGAAGACTGTAGTTATGTACCAACCAGCTCCAGGGAATAATCACACTGTGCCGAATATCAAAGTGAATGATCATAGACTAAGTGTTGTGGACAAATTCACCTATCTTGGCAGCACTGTGTCACAAGCTGCCACAATTGATGACGAAGTGAATGCAAGAATCTCCAAGGCCAGTGCGGCCTTTGGCAGACTGTACAAGAATGTATGGGACAGAACTGGAATAAGCCTGCAAACAAAGCTAAAAGTCTACAAAGCAGTTGTATTATCCACACTGCTATATGCTTGTGAAACCTGGACTGTTTATCAGCGACACGCTAGGAAATTAAACCACTTCCACACAGTCTGCCTAAGGAAGCTACTGAAGATTAAATGGCAAGACAAGATTCCAGACACTGAAGTCCTAGAAAGAGCATCCATGCCCAGTATCAACACTATACTGATGAAGAATCAGATTCGCTGGGCTGGTCACTTGACTCGCATGCCAGATCACAGGCTCCCTAAACGAATTTTTTACAGCGAACTGCGTTGTGGTAAACGCTCCCAAGGTGGCCAGAGGAAACGCTTTAAAGACACTCTGAAAATTTCACTGAAGGCTTTTGGAATTCATCATGACACCTGGGAGGCTGCAGCCAGAGACCGAAATTCGTGGCGTGCATCATTACGCAAGGGTGCAGTCATATGTGAGGCAACCAGGACTGCAAGAGCTGTGAAGAAAAGGCAGGACAGAAAAACCACTGCAGGAAATCCTCCTCCAGAAACGTCAAGCATTCCTTGCCCACATTGTCAAAGAACATTTCGAGCCAAAATAGGCCTTATCAGCCATCTTAGAACCCACGGCTTCATACCTTCAACCCCACTGGATGAAATGAATGGTCATCATCATTCTTGATGGACAAACAACAACAACAACATTACATAACATTTCACACACCGGTCTGTTGACCTTAAGTGTTGACTTCTGTGTCTTGATTCTGGGGGTGTAAATTACAAGTTTCCCAGAAGTCGGATGAGGTCAGAATGGATAAGAACTCTCGTTCTTAAAATCTAATGATGCCGAGGTATAGGGTTCAACCCCTACACCGGCCAGTTGGCCTGGAATGTTGACTTCTTGACCTTGACTTGGGGATGTAAATGTCAAGTACCTCTGAAGTCGGTCAAGGTTGGCCTGATGGCTAGAGGCCTGGACATAGGGAAAGCAAATCCACACGCAAAAATCGGTGCAGTGCACTAGAAGGAGTAGCACGTGTATGGACTATGCTGGGATTTAAATAAATAAACAGAAATCGTCTGATGGCCAAGGACACTGGTAAAAGGGAAAGCTAAACATTCAAGTAAAAATCATTCCTGAGCACTCATTATTAGCAGTACAAGGGTGGACTACTCTCGGATTCTTCTTCTTCTTCTTCTTCTTCTTCTTCTTCTTCTTCTTCTTCTTCTTCTTCTTCCTCTTCTTCGTTCATCCGGAGTGTTGTTTTTTTTCCAGACGTAAATGCCGTATGTCCGGTTATGCGCCCTTAGGTCAACACATCCGACATTAGCGGGCGTTTTTTTCCGGGTTAGCCTTCCCGGATGTTTCTCACTGTTGTGGTGCCGTCCACATCCCAGCTGGTCAAGTTAGAGCGGTCTAAGACGTCGCGGTCAGCCCTCGGGGGAAGGCAGATGCAGGCCATGGGCATTATCCGCCACCCAACTCTCAGATTCAAAGGACGCGAATGATAGGGAAAGGACACACAGACACACTCACAGACACAGGCGAATGTCAAGGTTGTCATATAGGCTCACAGCCAGTACTTTAATGGGGTGTTATATGTTAGGCCTTCACATTTTAAAGCTATGGCATAATGGAGTGCGCTGGTCAGTTCTTTTCCTCATTGCCTACCCTTTCCTTTATAAAAACATGGAATTATTTGTGGAGAGAGACGGGGTTATATGTATGTGACACGGACACGATGTGTGAGGAAAGAGATAAAGAGATGTGGTGAGAGAGGAGGGTGAGGGGATAAAACAGATTGAGTGAGATGGGAAGAAAGGTGGAGCTAGATGGGAAGAGAGAGAGAGGGAGAGAGAGAGAGAGAGAGAGAGAGAGAGAGAGAGAGAGAGAGAGAGAGAGAGAGAGAGAGAGAGAGAGAGAGAGAGAGAGAGAGAGCTGAAAGACTCAAGTAAAACTGGAGTAAAATTACGTTAGATCGGTAGGAAGGCGAATATATGGGACGGGGGGGGGGGGGGGGAAGGAAGACGAATTAAAATATAAAAGAACATATTTCCATGCACAATAGACAATGTGAAATGGCAGAATGTAAGACAGAGACAGCAACATGAAATGCACTATTAAACAATCAATATAATGGGACAAACAAGCACCCTGTTTTATTAATCAAGAACATGTTATGCTATAAGCCTTTGTCATTTGACCTTAGAAAAAGAATTCTTGCATATTACATTATTTTATTTTTCCCAACATATGAGTATAATTCCGGAACAATTAGTTGAAAAGTTAATTGCGTGTCCTTTACATGATATTTCAGTCAACACCAGCATTTATTGACTGTGGTTTACTTTTTTTTTTTTTTTTTTAAGTTGCATATCCTTTCCAGGACGTAGCAATCAACACCAGCATTTTACTGCCGTTGTTGATGTCTTGGCAAGTTTAACGTTCAGTAGTTTGTCATTGCTTTCTGAACGACCGGCCGGAGGAGCCGGAGGAGGAGGAGAAGAAGAAGAAGAAGAAGAAGAAGAAGAAGAAGAAGAAGAAGAAGAAGAAGAAGAAGAAGAAGAAGAAGAAGAAGAAGAAGAAGAAGAAAGAGGAGGAGGAGGAGCCGGAGGAGGAGGAGGAGCAGGAGGAGGAGCAGAAGAAGAAGAAGAAGAAGAAGAAGAAGAAGAAGAAGAAGAAGAAGAAGAAGAAGAAGAAGAAGAAGAAGAAGAAGAAGAAGAAGAAGAAGAAGAAGAAGAAACAAGTAAAACAAAAGCCTATTAAAGACATTAACATAGTGCTAGATATGTAGTATTACCGAAGAATGCTGAAAACAGATCAGTAAAATTGTGTGATTTTATTATTCTGAAAGAGGCTGAAATACGAGGGCAGTTAAAAACAAACTTAAGAAAAGGGCAGCCAAAAAGTGTGGCAACATGATGAGAAAGAAATGGTAACAACTGGTGTGATCAGTGAGAACCGAGACCCGGGAAGACAGCCTTAGATGGTTGTTGACAGTCTTTCATCATGGCATCATTTGGGAGTCTCCGTGGCGAAGTGGTCGAGCCGCTTGCCTCGCGCTCCGAGGGTTGTGGGTTCGATTCCGGGCTGCGTCTTTCGGTTCACAGGTGCATTTTTCTCGGAAACTCCTGGGTGTTGTCACTGGAGCTACGGAGTTAGTGCTTTGTGCGACACTTTCGGCATGCCGCCTTGCAGAAAGAGACCGAGCTGTATGGGATAAAACCCGGTGCAATGAAGTTGATCCTCTCGACTTTTAATTAAGACTTTTTTTTTTCAACATGGCATAGTAAAATATCAGCACATGAACTGATCATTATTCTAGAGATGTGAATACACATCATCGCCCACACCAGAAGCAAAGCATATGCATGCGCGTGCGCGCGTACACACACACACACACACATATACATATATGTGTGTATGTGTGTGAGTGTGTGTGTGTTGTAATCGCACGCGTTTTACAGCTGTAAACATTATACAGTAATTTGAGGGATCTTGGATCAGGGGTAGCCATGGTAGTAATATCATCTCATCTCATCTCATCATGTTCCTCTTGTACCTTGCGGTGTCGAGGTGAAGTATAAACAGCGGGAGAGTGCCCGCTTTTGTGCTTCATGTATCGATATTCCCATGGACTCTGTTATTCCCTGTTAGTTGGTAACCTACTTGCATGGCCAAACCATTTGACTTGCTACCTTTAATACAATCTAGTGTAGTTACAAGCCCCCACTTTAGTCCTGATTTCTTCATTTCTGATCTTATCTCTTCTTGATACGTTGAGTATTCTTCTTAGGAATCTCATTTCTGTTGTTGTGATTTTTCTTTTCTCTTTTTCTGTCATTGTCCATGTTTAGCATTGGTAACTAGAGTTGGTAGGAAGATTGTGTTGTAAAGTGCTTTCTTAGTAGTTATTGATACATGTTTGTTCTTTAGTATTGGTGCCATTTGTCCAATGAGTTGGTTTGCCTTATTGCATCTATTTTCGATCTCGATCTTTGCCATTTGATGATATTATACTTCCTAGGTACTTGAAACTCTTTACTTGTTTCAAGGGATGTTCGTTTAGGTGAATTGTTGTTGTTTTTTCTTCTTTAGATATAGTCATTACCTTTGTTTTACTTGTGCTAATTTTCATGTTATGTTCCCTACACGTTTCGTTTAGACTATTCATGTGGTCTTGTAATTCAGCTTCTGATTTTGCTATTAGTGCTTGGTCGTCCGCAAACAGTTCTCTAATGGTTAGATTTGCAGATGGTTCTTCTTCCATGAAAGTAAATTATTTTAAAATGTTCTATGTTCTTTGCCTGCTCCGTGGCGAAGTGTTTACGGACGCAGTTCATAATCCCACATACCGCTTTCGAAAAACAGCTGCGGGCGATTTGACAGCAGACCGTCTTGCGTTGGTGTTTATGAAATGGTATGGGTGCCGGTCGTTCAGAAGTAATGGCAAAATACTGAACGTTAACTTGCCCATGAATCACGAACATCAAAAAATGTTGGGGTTGACTGCTACTGTCCTGTAAAGGACATGCAAGTAACTAACTATGTCCTTTACAGGACTTTGCTATCAACCCCAACCCCAGGTTGAACTAACTAGGCAATGTTTACTTTTAGTAGTTTGCAGATTTAGGTGATCTCATAATTGACGGCAAAGGCCATTAGCTACCTCTTATCTAGCCTGCATCTCCAAATGCCGATGGCCACTGGCCGAGAAAACAAACCTCTGTCGATTATCGGCTACCGAGTCAGTCAACACCCATCAATCTTCTATTGTTCTTTGGTGATCTGAATTTACTGGAACCATTCAAAGTGGAGTCTGGTCAATTCGAGACGGTTTCTGGGATGGGCCTAATTATAACTTCTTTTCTGATGTTGAATGGGGTGTGGTAACGAGAAACATTTGCTGGAAATTGCCTGATAATGAAAGGCTAGGAGGAAGGGAACGAATGTCCCCCCCCCCCCCGACCCTCCACCCCCCAACCTCATATGTCGTGAATTAGAATACAATATAGTAATTAATTTGTCCTGAGGTAGTTTCCTGCCATGTGTCTCTCATTTGATAGCGTCATTGCATTACATTGGCAAAGAGAAACAGATGATCAATCTTCCCTTCATTTCAGCAGGCAACGAGCCCAAGCATCAAACCCAAGTCTCACCGTGCTCAAAGCATCAGTGCAGGTCCTTATCAACTTTGTCACCACGCCCACTGAATTAGAATATGTTGAGGTGTAACAGTTCACTCTAAAGGCAGGTATCTGCTGTGGGGTCTCTTCTATCAAGATTTAAGGTACTTCAACGTTTGACATGTTCTTGTGGAACACATCGCCCTGCAACTGCTCATCCTACCTGAAGTGTTCTCTGGCTTCATTCCAAGGACACCACCGGTTAGCATAGAAGCCATTTGATGTCTAATCCCCGGCACGTCTTGATGTCTAATCCCCTGCCGAAAGATTCGACTGTTTCCACTCGCGTAGACCTTCAAAGCCTGCCTCCTTACCGACGCTAACCTCCACCCACCGGAAGTTATCAGTGTCAGACCAACAATGTTGTGGAATCAGTTTCCTTTGTTCTAGAATTTTCTTGCAGACGTGAAGCAGACGCCTCGTGCGTGTGTTTTCTAGGATTAAGATTTCCCCCGCTTTTCTCCGAGTTTCTCGCGTCACCGGGGCCCGACCAGCGCTCGCTTCGCCTGTTCCTACACCGGACTCTGTGGGTAGATGGAAGGGCGTGCTCTGTTTTATTCCGGTAATGAAGAGAAACATGAGCAGAAAATTATTTATTTTACTGTAGAAAATGGAGTAACGGAGATAATCCGAAGCAGGGGCACGGCGGCAATGAAGTCATGATGCAGAAGTT
This sequence comes from Cepaea nemoralis, assembly GCA_014155875.1. NCBI lineage: Eukaryota > Metazoa > Mollusca > Gastropoda > Stylommatophora > Helicidae > Cepaea > Cepaea nemoralis. The sequence goes on from JACEFZ010009142.1 coordinate 163,188, forward strand.
TATGTGTACGGTGTATCCTGTAAACATACCCCACACCAATGTTGTCATTGATCGCCCATACTGTGTACAGACTTGCTCTCAGTTCTTCATAACCACCGACTGCACTCGCTTATGCATTTCATACACTCGTATCATCATCAAGTGTCATGTCGGAAAACACAAGCGGTCGTGGTTCGTCATCTCAGACAACCACCAGAGGTGTGGATCAGGTCTTCGTTTATTTCTCCTCATAACGTGCCCAACAAATGTTGACTGCCTTCGCCTAATAGTTCGAGTTAGTTAACGGTTTTCAGTTGTTTCTCTGTAGGACTTGCTCGGTGATTTTTCTGTCAATCAATGGTATTGTTTGCATTTTTCTCGGAAACCGCATTGCCATTATTATTAGATGTTTCTCAGCTTGGCTATTTATTATCCATGATTTGCATGTGTATAAGAGTATATATTCCATATAGTACTTCTACACTCCTTTTATCACTGTAATTGACAGCGTTGTATTGGTCAAAATGTTTTCAATCTCGCAGAAGGCTACCTTTGCCATATAGATTCTTGTTCTAATCTCTACAAGTCACTCTCCACCAGATAGTATGACTGTTTCAAGATAGTTATACCGATTCACTTGCTTAAGAATTTTCAAATTTCCTTGTATGTTACATTGTGGTATTTCTTTTTTCTTTGAGACGACCATAATCTATGTTTTATTACACTCTTATACATATATAATAACCATAGTACTGTGTGAAGTCTTGCAAGTTAGATGTCCTAGATTTGAAACCGAGTTATCAGCTGGGTAGAATTGTTTCTGGTCATTACGGCTTCTGACGTAGCCTGATCAGGAATTTGATTAAGAAAGAAAAGGCGGGATACCCCGTGTGTTACCACGAACCTACAGGGAAGCACAGAATAGTAACACTATAACCTACCATGCATGTCGCATGAGACGACTGGGGAAGATCCAGCCGGGGGTTACCGGGACTGAAAGGGGACGGAAAGAATACTAGCAATCTAACCAAGCATACATATCGCATGAGACAACGAAGGAGTGTTGGGCTATGGCTGGCTTCCTCACTCCACAAAAATATTTTAGCTGCACAACTTAGCCAGTCATGATTAAGCCTAAAGAGAAAGAAAAATGAAAGGTATGACATGGTGAGGAGAAAGCCTCAAGAAATCCGGATGGAAGAATTTCTCCCTATCACTTAGGGAAATTTCCTGAATTGGCACCTGTGGTGTTAGGACTGTGTATGAATTGAGAAAGACAGCACAAGTGGTGGGAGAGATGAAATACTATGAGATAAGCATTAAGAGATTATACGAAACACGGTGGAACGGAACAGGCAGATTCTAAGTACAGGTGGAACAGTGCTGTTTTCATGGTATACGGAGGGAAAAGCTGCATACAGTCATGGAGTGGCCATAATATTATGTGAAGAGGCTGAGAACGCCCTAAAAGAATAGGAAACAATGGAATGGGAAATATAAACTGCAGCACTTACAGCTACTAAATTTTTTTTTTTTTTTAAACATTAGTAAGAATAAAAATGAATGTTGTCCAGAGTTACGCACCCAAAAATGATAAGGATGAATCAATTCAGAAGGAATTTTATATCAAACATCAAAGAAACTTCAAAAAATTGAAATATCAAAATGTAGATGAGCAGCCCGAATGCCAAGATAGGATCGGATAATACGGGCTTAGAGGAGATCATGGGGAAACCCGGACATGGAGAAATGAACGAAAATTGAGAGTTATTAGCTCAATACTGCTCAGTGAATCAGTTCACCGTTGGCAGCATTGTTCTTACACATAAATAAATACATAAAGTTGCGCGGTCTTCACCTATACGATGTAAGAGGTTTTGAGAAATCAGACGAATATGCAGCTCATAATGTGCTCGTGAGCAAAATTAAACTGAAGAGATACATAACACGTTATAAACAGAGAAGTCTATACATGTAGGGCTCTAATAAGTACCAGGCCTTCCAACAGTTAGTAGATGTAGTGAGTACGGAAGACTGCTTTCACCATGCTAAAAACGTTTGAAGCAAATCATATACAGAAGTCCTTGGCAAAAGGGAACGTATAAATAAAGCATGGATACTAAAATAGAAGTCCTCGCGGTCAAAGGGTTGTGGGTTCGATTCCGGGCTACGTCTTTCGGTTCACGGGTGCATTTTTCTCGAAGACTCCTGGGGGTCGTCGCTGGAGCTATGATGTTCGTGCTTTGTGCGATGCTTTCGGCAGGGAGCCCTGCGGAAAGAGATCGAGTCATATGGGATAAAACCCAGAGCAATGAAATCGATTCTCTCGACTCTTAAGAATTGTTTAAAGCATGGATAACACTGAAAATACTTTTTTTTTTAAAGATAGAAGACAGGACAAGAATTTTTAAAAGACACACACACAATTGTTTTTAAAATATAATCACAACTACGAAAGTCAGGGCCCAATAAAAATATACAGAAGCTGCTAACGAAGTTAAGAAGTGGAAAGGGGCGGATAATCGACAACACATAGGAGACATAGGAAGAAGCAGCATCGAAAGTAAACCTCAGAGATCTCTACAGTACCACTAGAATGATAGCTGTAAAATGTAAGTAGTCAAATGGACTGATCAAAACTAGAAATGGGAAATAACTTACAAATATAGTATCAGTTTAAATACATGGGCTATTCAACCTGTAGAAGTGAAGCTGGATATCAACTGCGAGTAAACATCAGAAAAAGAGGTAGTAATGATTAGTAAAGCTATCAAGCTTCTGAAGGAAGGGAAAGCTGCTGGTCCAGATGGTATCCCAGCAGATTTTGTTAAAACATGTTAGCAGGGTCATTCTGGAGAAACTAAGAGATGCAACTGACAAACAACTAAGGGGTGAACAGGCAGGTTTTCGACCACATAGTTCCTGCGCTGACCAGATAGTAACACTGCACATAATAAAGAGCAAAGCATTGTATTGAATCGCCACTTTATATTGCATTTGTGGACGATGGAAAGGTCTTTGATCGCACTCACAGAGAATCTCTTTGGAAACTGATGTGGTATTATGGGATCCCACAGAAAATCATTAATTTAATAAAGGCAACATATGGGGATATGAGGCGCAGAGTCCACCATAACGGAAAACTAACAGAGGCATTCAAAATAGAACAGGGGTGAGACAGGGCTGCCTTTCGTCTTTTCTGTTATACTGACTGACCATCGACAACAACAAGCACTGCCAGACATGGAATTCAATGAACTTCTCTGACAAAGCAGCTCGCTGACCTGGGCTTGCACTGATGATATGGTCCTCCTGTAACATACACAAAATCAGATGCTGGATAAAATGAACAGATTATTTAGGAGGTCACAATATTTAGGTTTAAAACTTCATAAGGAAAAGACAAAGATAATACGAATAAATCAAACCAATGATATCCCGATTTCCCGTGCGAAACCTCAATTCAGACGACGGATTCATAAATCTATCCGGGTAGCAATGTATACAAGGGCGGGTGACCACATACATAAATTAAAATTAGAATACAAAAGACCAGAGTGGCTTTCATAGCGCTAGGAAATGTGTGGAAGTTAAAAGAAATTAAACTTAGCAGCAAATTTAGAATATTCAATTCTAATGTTAAATCAGTGCTACTGTATGAATCAGAAAAGTGGACAACTAACAAAATTAGAAATAACTGTAAACATTCATTAATGGGTGCCAGTGCAAAATAGAACAAAGATGAGATGACATAATCACCAACGTGGAGCTCATGGAAACAACTAGACAAATACCATGAATCAGCAAGGTGTGAAGAAAAGGTACTGGAGCTGGATAGGACATTCATTGAGAAAACGCGAGAATAGTATAACTTAAAAGGCCGTTGTCTGGAATTCAAAAAGCCAAAGAAATAGAGGAAGACACCCTCCACTCCCCCCCCCCCCAAAAAAAAAAGCGATGAAGAAAAGCAGAGACAGACATAAATAATACAGGAAGACATGGGCGGAGCTGCATGGGGTAGATAGGAATGGAAGGGCGTGAGGTCAGTTTGTTGAAGGTCTGTGGTGCAATGAGGGTAAGCTGTTGAAAGAAGACGAAGAAGAACGTCTGGATGCATAAAACAGATCCTCAGTTTGTGTAGTTCGGTCACTGAAACTGTGAATGAAAGACATCCCACAGAAAATATGGATTAAATACCAGATAAACAACGATGACGTATCATCCATCCATCATGTGCCATGCCGATAAGGTGGGCGGTCATGTTTCGCGTCTCACTCGATCACCAGAGTCGTGGATCAGCTCTGTGTTCCTGTCTCGATCATGCCACATAGCCATGCCATCCAGGTATTTACTTCTCTGCTTTCCCCCTCGGTCTCTTCTCCGCAATCTTGCCAGTTGTGACATATTTCTCCAATTTATTTTTTCTCATAACATGCCCAAAAGTTTGACTGTCTACGTCTAATTTCTGTAATAATTTTATGATTTTCATTTGTTTCTTGAAGGATTTGTTCACATATTTTTTTCTGTCTGTCCATGGTATTCTTTGCATTTTCCTCAGAAACCACATTTCCACAGCCATCAGACGTTTTTCAGCTTGTTTGCTCATTGTCCACGCTTCACATCCATACAAAAGTACAGGCTCTATGTAGCACCTAAACACTCTTTCTCTCGTTGCAATTGACATCTTTTTATTCTTCAGTATGTTTTTTCATCTTGCACGTATCATAGCCCACTAAATATAATATGGATCAAACACCACATCCTACAAAAAATATTCATACCCAGGGTAATATTGGTTGTTGTTTTTTCCGCATATCCTTTACATGACATCGCTGTCAACAGCAGCATCTTTCAGCTGTCTGTTGATTTCTTGGCGAGATTACGCTCAGTAGTTTGCCATTGCTTTCTGAGCGGCCGGCTCAGTTATCCCGCAAGTCCCCAGCGGGGGTCGAACCGCTTCCAGCTCTCGTCCGCTACGAGACTCTGCGTGATAAACGGGAGTACGGAGAAAGTGTTGTAACCCCTCGGCCAGAGAGACCGGCTAATATTGGTTACACACACAAAATCCCATTGAAAAAGCGGGTAAAAAACTATAAAGCCATCGACATTACATTTTGTTATTCTATAATAATAACAAACATGAAAGACGATATGAAACCGATGCTTACATTTCCCAAGATTAAGTTAATGAGCAGTCACTTAGAAACTGCCGGTGATGGTATATGATTTAGAGATTTATCAGACTTCAGACTGAGTAATCTGACAAGAATTAAATGCGATCCAAAACCAGACAAATGCTACTTGCATTCATAGATGTCAGTCGTACAACCACCAAAACGCTTTGCATACACACCGGTTGAAAAGTTCACTACTCTCGGAAAACGAGGCAAAGTTCTCGTCGAGAAGCCACCGCCAGTCTTTCTACGGCAGTGGAATCTATCTCTGACAGGTGGTCTACGGATATATTCAAGCTGGAAATGAGACTTAACATCTGGGAGATGTCACAAGGAGATAGAAGATAGCTAAATTAGGACGATAGTGAACGTAATTGCCATAGGAAAATTATGCGGAATCTTGGCGGAAACGAAAGTGAGTACTGAAAACAGCTTGCTTAGAGGCAGACCTCTGTAGGTAGGGATGGCTTTTTTGATGTACAACATCTTGTTATTAATGTTCACCTTTTGGTTTTATTGAATATTATTTAGCTCTTTATCCGACTGAAGCTCAGGCTTATATTTAAACGGAATGCTTTGTTAAGCCGTCAAAGTCTAGAGGTATGTGGAGATAATGAAATCATGGGAATATTATTGACAAAGAGAAAAATAACACGCAGACATTGTTAATTATTTCAAACAGCATAAAGCAATGTGTTTGCTTATTAAATCACCCAGTGACATTCGTTTTATTTTACCATATATCCAGTTGGCTTCAGTGGTAATTCTTGCCTCTGTTTGCTTTATCACCTTGCAATAGCTTTGTTCGAGTGCGTTACACCTCAAAAGTTGAGATGAGTGTGTCGCACCTCAAAGGACAGCATACTTCAGCATACATTTGTGTAAAGTTTACTTCTTCTAGACCAGTGGTTCTCAACCTTTTTTGGCCCATGCCCCCCTTTACCATATGTTCAGAACGTCATCTCCCCCCTCCCCGTCGAATTTCCTCCCTATAAATCCCCCCCCCCCCCCCCCGTCGAATTTCCTCCCTATAAATCCCCCACCCTGACGCAGTATACATAAAAATGGAAGTTAAATTTAATAACACATACTAGAACAAGTTTAGACATCTACATAAGACGTGATTTGTGGATGTACTTACGTTATAAAACGAATTTCATTAGGGCGAGAAGTACAGAACCGTAAAATTTAGAGGGAAAAAACAGTATCAAGTAACTGATTCTTGTATTAATGCGATCTTGAAATAATCTTAATCCCCCCTCCCCCTCCTGGAAACCCTAAAATTCCCTCCTGGAGGGGGGGGGGGATTCCCACCGGTTGAGAACCATTGTTCTAGATGGATTCCTTCCAAGGTAACGGGTTAAATCTACCCGTGGGTATGTTTTCTTTCCTAACAATTTTACCAGGTCAGCTACCTTGCCGCCTACATTTTGGGATTTCCAATTGTCGTGGATTTTTCACGTGCGTAACTTGCACTCGTGACCTCCTGTTTTCCGCCATTATCCTGAAAGACTAGGTATCCAACCTGACTACCCAAGAGATCAGAGGAAGGCGTGATATCATTGGATGATAGTCGTTCTTGGAAAAGTGCCCAGCCCTGTGCTGGGATCGAACTCTGCACCTTCTGAGCCTGAGACGGACACCGTAACCTTTCAACCACTCATCCCCCAAGTTATTATATAACAATGAAGCTACCCGTCATATAAGAATGAAGTGTCTACATAATAAGTCGTTACATTCACATAGCTGCCCGTCGTATAACAATGAAGAGTATATATAACATCGCTACATTTGCATAGTTGCTCTTCATAAAACATATCGCTACAATCACATAGCTGCTCGTTATACAACAATGAAGATTATATATAACATATCGCTACAATCACATAGCTGCTCGTCATACAACAATGAAGACAATACATAACATATCGCTACATTCATATAGCCGCCCATCATATTGTAGGATACGTCATCAGCCATCACCTCTTTTCCCGGAAAAGGGAGAAAAACGGGTCTAGGCAGACGCTCCTTAACATGACTGGGCGTAAAGTTGAAATGAGCATAACGATTGGATGACGAAGTCCCGGCCTGGCCAGCTGGAAACCCGCCTGAAAGTAGTTGTCTTGTCACTTGTGAGAAAATTGTCAGAGAAACAAGTCCCTTTCCTAACCTAGGGAGGTATCCTAGTACTGAAATCTCGCCCTCTGCACCACCGGGGGCTGAATAGTGGCGATGCCTGTAGCTCATGATGCCTAGCCTTATTGTCTTGTCAACAGTGGGCTAATGAAGAGTTGGGAGCCCGAAACCTGACTGGTAGGAGGGTCTCCATTTCTCTCGGGACACAAGAGGAATGATGATTGTAAGGAAATAACCCCCACTTCATAGTCACTTGACATATGCCTGACAGCGCAACATCTTATCATCTGTCGTATAGTGTACGGTTGGACTGACATTATGAGGAATCAGACAACGGATGAAGTAAGAGGTTGTGATGCTCAGATATTATCCTGAACACCAGGGAAATCAACATCATGGTATATGAGTTAGGCAACTCACCATGTAATGTCTTCAAGAGCAGTGATCTCAACACCCTTAGGTGGTATACCAGGATAGGTATCCCCTAAGTGCTCAATTGCTAGTGTTTCTATCAGCCAAATCCCAGAAGATGAACGGTAGTAGAGCAGCTACCTGTTATCAAGATTACCCTTAGGTGGTATACCAGGATAGGTAGCCCCTAAGTGCTCAATTGCTAGTTTTTCTATCAGCCAAATCCCAGAGGATGAACAATAGTTGGTTAAAAACCCAAGAGGGTTGACTACAACATCTTGTTATTTGATTATTGAATGGATAGAGAGGAGAATTATTTTCAGTGTTTCTGAAGGCTTTGTCTGCATTACTGAGGGATGTGTTTGCACTACTGAGGATACTTAGAGAGTGGTGCCAGCCCTGTTCATAAGTTACAGCTAAGTAGGTGGAGAAAGCTGCACTGATATCACTGAGTGTGGGATGACTTTATTAACATGAGACTGGTGGTGCTGAAATGCCTTGTTGATTACAGTTTACATTCTGGTATTACTAACCAGAGCTGCTGAACGGTCGTCATCTTTTTTTCATTGTATTCGATGATGTAGGGAATTATCTCCTGCCCTGTCTGAAGAGGACCTCCTGAATTGTTTGACTGACCCAAGCCCCAGCTTCACTCGGCAATACAGCATACTTAGATCTCAGGTCATGGTTAAGTTATTTCGGAATCTCACTATGAAAACAAATAACAGTCTTAGAGTCATGATTGTTGAAAATGCTATTGACTGTCCCTAAATCAAATCATTGATTGACTGGGATATGTTACAGAAGAAGTTTTCCCAGTGCACGTTGAGAGGACATATCATTTAGATAAGACTCTTTTGGTGAATGTATAGATGAGACTGTTATTATCACTATGCAGATAAATTCGAAGAATTACTGCTTTGATAATTTATGGATTTGTTGGCTGAAAATTTTGGGGAAAACATCAGATGGCATACACTGATTTTGTCATTCACGTGTTTGTAATTGATGGGGGGGGGGGGGGGGGGATTTAATATCCACAGGCCAGACAGAGAATTTCCCCCAAATTCAGTTCTAAATAAATGGTTGGGTTGAAACCTGGAGTTTGTGTTTATAAATTGTAGAAGTTTTGTTCAAAAGTGGTGTTCACATTTGTTATGTAATACTATGTTACATTAAGGTTTGATCTAAGTGAGGAGGGATCCATACACAAGGACACAGTTTGTAATGGAGTGAGAGTATTTTTTCCTCTAGTGTCTTTGGTAAATTTCCCTGATCATTTCGCCTTCCACAGGAGGCCCTTTCTTTACAAACATCGTGTAGGACCTAAATACATTAGAACGTGTCTTTCACGCTGGGGGTTCGGAGCCATTCATAGGTGTCCTAAGGAAGGATGATTACTATTGACAACCCATCCGGGAAACCCCTAGTCATACGTCCCACCTTTCTCATAAAAAAAACAAACCTCTCACATAAACAATGATGAATGCACAGAACATATCGCTACATTCATATAGCTGTCTGTTATATAATAATGAGCTGCATCCATAACATTTCATCACAGCCACATAGCTATCCATTGTATATTGTTCGACTTTCTGTTCCAGACGATGGTGTAAGGTCTGGCAAAGATACTACAGGCTAATGACATGCTGGCATTAATTTGTCATCAGAAGTGTCGAGATATGTGCATCTACCAACTACACTTAGTTGTTGTCCAGTTATTGTCATGTTCGACTCGAGGCGTCTGTTAGCGGTAACTGGTTGATAGCATTGATGATGAGCCCAAAGTTAGTTCACATAGTAGTTGAATCTGATAATAATGAGGTACATTCATAAAAGTTCTGTACAATTCACTGATGTATCATTTCTATAATAATGATGAATATATATAGCGTGTGATTACATGCATGTAGCTGTCTATCATATATGATAGCCAGGGAAACGATGACGTGAGGTAGAGAGCGTACAGCTGAATGTGTTCAGCCCAAAGAGAAAATGAGCTATCTATCTGTCTGATATAACCAGGGAACAATATGATGCCCTAAACATCGGTGGTCATGAAATACCAGAGATTCGATATGCTGATTATACAGTATTACTATCCACATCACAGAATGGTATAGAAAACATAATAACCTAAAGAAATAGTGAAAATCACAACTTATACTTTAACATAGCAAAAACAAAGATAATGCATACAGATAAAACTACTATGGATAAAGAAATATATGTTAACGAGGAAAGATACACGGGGATATGTAATGTCTCCAGATTTTTTTTCCCTGTACAGTGAAAATATTTTCAGAAATATAGAAACGATGGAAAGAATCAACATTGGGGAACGATACATCAATAACATTAGATATGCAGTTGATACAGTCTTGATTGCAGACAATGAACAGGACCTGCAAAATTTAGTAGATGCAGTTGTTGCAACACAGTGAGCAACTAGGGTTAGAACTGAATATTAAGAAGACACAGATTATGGTCGTCATTGGGAAGAAGGAAATACCACAATGTGATACGAGTAAATGGGCATATTCTTAAGCAAGTGAATCCGATACATTTATCTAGGCATAGTCATAGCATCTGATGGGAGATGCCTTGAAGAGATTAGAACGAGAATTGTCATTCCGAAGGTAGCCTTTTGATGAAAAACACGATGTAACCCAAAGATGAAAAACATACTGACCAATAAAAAGATATCATTTGAAACGAGAAAAAGAGTGTTGACGTGCTACATAGAACCTATATTTTTGTATGGATGTAAAGCGTGGACAATAAGCAGTCAAGCTGAAAAACAGCTGATGGCTGTGGAAATGTGGTTTATGAGGAAAATGCAAGGAATACCATGGACAGAGAGAAAAACCAATGAACAAGTCCTTCAAGAAAGAAATGAAGATCGTAAACTGATTAGAGTCATTAGACGTAGACAGTCACAATTTTGTGGGCATATTATGAGAAGAAACGAATTGGAGAAATTGGTGACCACTGGCAAGATCGAAGGGAAGAGACCAAGGGGAAGATCGAGAAGTAAATACCTGGATGGCTTGGCCAAGTGGCATGGTCGAGACAGAAACACGGAGCTGATCCACGACTCTGGTGATCGAGTGAGATGGCAGAATATGACCGCCCACGATTATCGGCATGGCACATGATGGATGGATGGATGGATTGATGGATGGATGGAGGAAAGATTGAAGTTGATGGAACATTTTGAATATTTTGGGTCATTGATTACCAACAATTGTGACACAATGAAAGAAATTAAACGACGACTATCAATTGCTATTCAAAGACTAAAACAACTGAATAAATTATGGAGTGGGGCAGACAGAACTACAAAAATTAAACTTTAATGAGCATGCATCCTTCCCAATGCAACATACGCCTGTGAGACCTGGACACTTACTAAACAAGCTGAACAGCGCATAAATGCCTTTGAGTATAAATGTAATAGACGGGTTCAAAGAATATCTTGGGTAAAGAAAAGAACAATGCTGTGATGTCGGTTCCTAAATCAATCAATCAATCAATCAAAGAACAAATGCATCCATACTTCAAGAAGTGAATATTGAAGAGGGCTGGCTATTAAATACGATAAAACAAAGAAAATTGAAATATTTCGGTCACTTTAAACGTCACGAAAGTTTGGAGAAAACAATAATGGAGGGGTATATGCCTGGGAAGAGAGGAAGAGGAAGGCCAAAGAGATGATGGATGTAGGATGTGGCGGATGATCTCCAGATGGGTGTATCGGACGTGGGACATCTTGCTTATGATCGAGAGGTTCCGGAAGGTTGTTATGGGAGCGAGGTTCTGCAAAGGACATGATACTGAATGAATGAATGAATGAATGAATGAATGAATGAATGAATGAATGAATGATTGAATCTGTCTGTCTGTCTGTCCGTCCGCCGGCCTGGCAGCAAAGTCACACACTTTCTACCATTAACTAATGTATTAGCTAAAAATAATGAAATAAGTGTGATAATAAACATGTTTATTATTCCAAATAGATGAACTATTTATTGTCTTTTACTTCTACCGCTAACTAATGAAGTAGAACAATGAATATGCGTTAGATTATTTAGTAGTCAAAATGTTATGTTAGAAATTGATCAATACCTAGAGTATCGAACATTAAGATGAATTTTTCCTTTTCCACACCATAACGAGAACATAGAAGAAAAGATAAAGTTAGCTGCGTATCCTTTACATGACGTCACAGTCTATCCCAGCATTTTTGGCTATTTCTGATTGGCTATTGTTGGCAAGTTTACAGTCAGCAGTTTTCCATTGCTTGCTGAACAACCGGCACCCATACCATTTAAAAAAAAAAAAAACAACGCAAGGCAGTCTACTGCCAAATCGCCCGCAGCTGTGTTTCAAACGTGGTTTGCGGTGTTACGAACTGCGTCCGTAACACCTTCGCCATGGAACCGGCTGAAACGAAGAAAGGTGGGAAACACACACATACGCAAGCACACACACACGCACGCACGCACACACGTTGACCGGACAAGACGGCTCGCTTTCATACAGGGTGTATTTTTAATGTTTTGTATTTACCTATTATGTTGCATGAACTTTACAACTTGGACCGACAATATTTTCAAACACTGCAGTCATTAAAAATACACCCTATACTGTATGTGCGCTTATGACGGGGTAGGATTGGGGGGGGGGGGGGGGGGTTCTTTCCCCTCACGCATTTTAAAATAGGCTTACACTTTGATTTATCGTTCAGAAAGCAATGGCAAACTATTGCACGCAAAACTGCCTAGTAAAATCAGCATGGGTTTGATCTCGACGTCCTGCAAAGAACATGCAGCATTTTAATGTACACTTCCGGTACGTTGATGGAGGGTTAGGCGTTCAATCTCTACACTGTTATTTAGACTTATATGTTGACTTCTCGTTCAGAAAGCATCGGCTAACTACTCCAAGTAAAAATGCCTGGAAAATCATCCTGGGGGGTCGATAGCAACCTACTGCAAAGGACATGCAGCATTTTGTTTTTGCGCTCGCTCGCTTTGAACTCAAGCGTTGTCCATACACAGTACTTCCAGTAGTTTGGATTGGCTCTTACCTAATAACAGTGTCCCTCGCCATCAGCCGAACCCACTCCGACTTCAGAGGTACTTGTAATTTACGTCTCCAAGTCAAGGACGACAGGTCAACATTTTAGTCCAACTGTCCAGTGTACGGGTTGAACCCCTTACCTCGGCATCAACACGGCCACGCTGACAAGCATGCAATATTTTAATGTTCTATTATCCTAATGTCAGCGGTTCACCCCCCATTCCGCTCCTAACCCCAGTGTTCTAATCTGAAGAATCCTATTAGAACATACGATGACGAATAGCTGCAATTATTTGCCCTTTCTAGCTACTGTATTATGTCCGTGTTTTTATCTTTATTGTATTGTCAGCTTCCCAACGTGCCCTATAGTGCTGATAACCAGTATGTTTGTACTAGGCCGTTATTATCTTTCACGATAAACGTGGTTGCACATACAAGCCTGTGTTTTGTTATCCCATCAATATTTATAATTTGTGCCCTGTGCCAGACATATGTTCATGCTCGCAATGGATGTGTTCGGTGCAATGAAGACATTCTTCCCATGTACCCCTTAGTCAACTCTGAGAATATTTACATTAAACACTCGTACGAAGACCTTTATCTGGTTAGCTGCCACAGGTGTTAAGCGATCCCCAATCTCAACACACGATTAGGTTTTTGTTTTGCCGTTTGTGTTCAATCTGCGCCCCACGTGCGATCAACCGCGAACAACAGAGGTTTATTTTCGCATTACAGATCGGGTGTTTTCGGTATATTTTTCGTAAGTTCGCCCGCGAAATTCTGTCGGCCTTCATCATGCCATTATCGCGACCTACTGTGTGGATGATTGATGTCTTTCTTGTCTGCTGGGGCTTTGCTTACAGGTCTTTTCTCTAGCGATAAGGAAAGATCACATCTTTCTTCCGTACTCTGGGCATGCGAGCACAGGAAACCGGAAATATTGTTTCTTCTCTTTAAGATGTCTATTAAGACGGCACCGGCAGTTCTTGTTCCCATTGAATGGCAAGTAAGTGTACGATGCTACAGTGTTGCGAAGCGCTTTCATTCTAGGCGTGATTCTGAGATGACCGTAATTTCCCAGACACGATCAAAGATATGATAGAATTAAATGTACATCCCCTTGCAGACTTTTCAGTGATCATATCTCACCAATTTCTCTGTTTTCCTGATTATAAGACCATGTAAGAGGATTCGACAATAGGCCTCTCAAATGGCGAATGGAAAATGACAAATGGGAAAAGGGGTTTACTGCGCGTCATCAAGTATTGTTGGTGGTTATTGATTAGCAGACGCTGCTGCTGCTGCTGCTGCTGCTGCTTCACCTCCTCCTCCTCCTTCTCCTCCTCCTCCTCCTCTTCCTCCTCCTCCTCCTCCTCCTCCTTCTTCTTATTCTTCTTCTTCGTCTTCTTCTTCTTCTTCTTCTTCTTCTTCTTCTTCTTCTTCTTCTTCTTCTTCTTCTTCTTCTTCTTCTTCTTCTTCTTCTTCTTCTTGTAACCCCAGTGGAGCAAACACCCGCAGTCACAGTAGGCCACACCATCCTATCATACACCATCTCCCGCAGTTCCCACTATGGTCTTGCTATATTATCACTTTATGTCACTAATATTTTTCAGTGTATGTTTTAGCTTCCCTTCAACTTTGTTTCCCCACTAGATTCCAGAGGAAGGATTGTCTAGTTACACTATAACATGGTTTGTCAACGTGTTAGCTCCAAATATGCGATTCTGTTATACTATTTTAGTACTCCTGTTCTGGCAGACACCAATTAATGAATGCTTAAAGTGTATACCATAATGTTTGGCATAGTGTAAATTAATGCCTTATAAACGGGCTTCAGTGTTTGATATCTTTGTCAATGCGTCTGTATCCTAGCCATCGTGTTACTTAACGGCAGGCATTGAAGCATACATTAAATAGGCTGCTTCCAAAATTAGCTAATGCATATACCAAAGACAATAAAAAGACAGGCGACCCTAGAGAACTACAAGCAGAACTAGATGACCTTAGAGAAATACAAGCAGAACTATATGGCCCTAGAGAACTACACTCAAAACTAGATGGCCCTAGAGAACTACACTCAGAACTAGATGGCCCTAGAGAACTACACTCAGAACTAGATGGCCCTAAAGAACTACACTCAGAACTAGATGGCCCTAGAGAACTACAAGCAGAACTAGATGGCCATAGAGAACTACACTCAGAACTAGATGGACTTAGAGAACTACACTCAGAACTAGATGGCCCTAGAGAACTACACTCTGAACTAGATGGCCCTAGAGAACTACCCTCAGAACTTGATGGCCCTAGAGAACTACACTCAGAACTAGATGGCCCTAAAGAACTACACTCAGAACTAGATGGCCCTAGAGAACTACAAGCAGAACTAGATGGCCCTAGAGAACTACACGCAGAACTAGATGGCCCTAGAGAACTACACTCAGAACTAGATGGCCCTAGAGAACTACAAGCAGAACTAGATGGCCCTAGAGAACTACAAGCAGAACTAGATGGCCCTAGAGAACTACACTCAGAACTAGATGGCCCTAGAGAACTACCCTCAGAACTTGATGGCCCTAGAGAACTACACTCAGAACTAGATGGCCCTAAAGAACTACACTCAGAACTAGATGGCCCTAGAGAACTACACTCAGAACTAGATGGACTTAGAGAACTACACTCAGAACTAGATGGCCCTAGAGAACTACAAGCAGAACTAGATGGCCCTAGAGAACTACAAGCAGAACTTGATGGCCCTAGAGAACTACACTCAGAACTAGATGGACCTAGAGAACTACACTCTGAACTAGATGGCCCTAGAGAACTACCCTCAGAACATGATGGCCCTAGAGAACTACACTCAGAACTAGATGGCCCTAAAGAACTACACTCAGAACTAGATGGCCCTAGAGAACTACAAGCAGAACTTGATGGCCCTAGAGAACTACACTCAGAACTAGATGGACTTAGAGAACTACACTCAGAACTAGATGGCCCTAGAGAACTACAAGCAGAACTAGATGGCCCTAGAGAACTACAAGCAGAACTTGATGGCCCTAGAGAACTACACTCAGAACTAGATGGCCCTAGAGAACTACCCTCAGAACTTGATGGCCCTAGAGAACTACACTCAGAACTAGATGGCCCTAAAGAACTACACTCAGAACTAGATGGCCCTAGAGAACTACAAGCAGAACTTGATGGCCCTAGAGAACTACACTCAGAACTAGATGGGCTTAGAGAACTACACTCAGAACTAGATGGCCCTAGAGAACTACAAGAAGAACTAGATGGCCCTAGAGAACTACAAGCAGAACTTGATGGCCCTAGAGAACTACACTCAGAACTAGATGGACCTAGAGAACTACACTCAGAACTAGATGGCCCTAGAGAACTACCCTCAGAACATGATGGCCCTAGAGAACTACTCTCAGAACTAGATGGCCCTAGAGAACTACAAGCAGAACTAGATGGTCCTAGAGAACTACACTCAGAACTAGATGGCCCTAGAGGACTACACTCAGAACTAGATGGACCTAGAGAATTACACTCAGATCTAGATGGCCCTAGAGAACTACAAGCAGAACTAGAGGCCCTAGAGAACTAAACTCAGAACTAGATGGCCCTAAAGAACAACAAGCAGAACTAGATGGCCCTAGAGAACTACAAGCAGAACTTGATGGCCCTAAAGAACTACTCTCAGAACTAGATGGCCCTAGAGAACTACACTCAGAACTGGATGGCCCTAGAGAACTACAAGCAGAACTAGATGGCCCTAGAGAACTACAAGCAGAACTAGATGGCCCTAGAGAACTACAAGAAGAACTAGATGGCCCTAGAGAACTACAAGAAGAACTAGATGGCCCTAGAGAACTAAACTCACAACTAGATGGTCCTAGAGAACTACACGCAGAACTAGATGACCCTAGAGAACTACAAGCAGATCTAGATGGTCTATATGGCGCTAGAAATGTACAAACCGAATCAGAAGGCCTTAGAGAATTACCAACAGGATTACATGGCCCTTGGAACTATAAGCAGAACTAGACGACCCCAGAGAACTACAAGCAGAACTAGATGGTCTCTATAGACGTACATGCACAAACGGATTGCCCTAGAGAACGACACACAGGATTATTATTATTATTATTATTATTATTTTGCATATCCTTTTACATGACATGGCAGTCAATACAAGCATGTTTAAGCTGTTGTTGATGTCTTGGGAAGTTTTACGTTCAGTAGTATGCCATTGCTTTCTGAATGACCGGCTCACATACCTCCGTAAGTAATCAGCGCGATCCACTGCCGAATCTCGCGGAGTTGTATTTCGTACGAGAGTATACGAGATTACTAACAACGCCCTTACAACAAGGAGGAGTAGAAAGCATTAAAGAAATATAAGCTGGATTAGATTGACCTAGACAACTACTAGCATTCTTAAATAGCCTCCAAGAACTATAAACATGAGTAGATGGGTCTAGAGAGCTGCAAGAAGGATTAAATCAGTGGTTCTCAACTGGTTTCCAGGGGGGGGGGGGGGAATTAAGATTATTTCGAGATCGCGTTAATACAAGAACCGATTACTTGATATTGTTTACCCCCATACTTTACGGTTTTGTATTTCTCGCCCTTCTGACATTCGTTTTATAGCGTAAGTAGATCTGCAAATTACGTTTTATGTAGACGTCTAGACTTGTTCTAGTTGGTGTTATTAAATTTAGCTTCCATTTTTACGTATACTGTGTTGGGGAGGGGGGATTTATAGGGAGGAAACACGAAAAGGAGGGGGGGGGGGGGTGATGACATTCTGAACATATGGTGAAGGGGTTCTTGGGCCAATAAAGGTTGAGATCCACTGGATTAGATAGTCCTAGAGAAAACTAAGTGGTATTAGATAGTTCTACACAACACTAAGCATTATTAAATAGTTTAATCCATTTCCCCATTCCAGGCGAACGAAAGAAGAAGAAGAAGAAATAGTTTATTTATCAATCAGATAGAACAGATTTACCTGTATCATCCAATGTAAGTAAAGGGCGATTATCTACACAGTTTGGTCGGTGTTGAGAGGCAGGAGAAGTGCCTGTGGGTTCTTAGCAATATCTAATGGCCGACGTTTGGTGCAGGAGAGCCTGGCATATGATACCACAACATCTAGCTTAAGAATGGAGCTGGAGGCGGTCAGTGCAGCTTTCCGCTGGATGGAGAATACAATACACACACATCGTAATTGTAACTGACTCAGAAAGCATGCTGAGGAAGGTGAGGACAGGCAAGCCTTCGAACAGAGTGGCTTGCTTCGCTTCGGAGGTCACGGGTGGCAAGCATCACCTGGATCTTTTCTCCGGGACATGCCGGTGTCCTGGGAAATGAACAGGCGGACAGATTGGCTGGCTCTGCAAAACTTGGTAGAGTATTGATGCATGAAAGGCGAAACGGACATATAATCAGATTGCTACTGGTATTATTAGTGTTGGAACTCTTCGCTGGCTGCTGAGGATGGGGTCGGAGCGCTTATGGGAATGCCCCGAATGCAGGATTACATGGCACTAGAGAACTGCACCCAGGATTACATGGCACTAGATAACTACACCCAGGATTACATGGCATTAAAGAACCACACGCTGGTTACATGGCACTAGAGACTACAACCATGATTACATGGCACTAGAGAACTACACCCAGGATTACATGACACTAGAGAATTACACGCAGGAATGCATGGCGCTAGAGAATTACACCCAAGATTACATGGCACTAGAGAACCACACGCAGGATCACATGGCACTAGAGACTACAACCATGATTACATGGCACTAGAGACTACAACCATGATTACATGGCACTAGAGAACTACACCCAGGATTACATGGCACTAGAGAACTACACCCAGGATTACATGGCACTAGAGAACTACACCCAGGATTACATGGCACTAGAGAACTACACCCAGGATTACATGGCATTAAGAACCACACGCTGGTTACATGGCACTAGAGAACTACACCCAGGATTACATGGCACTAGAGAACTACACCCAGGATTACATGGCACTAGAGAACTACACCCAGGATTACATGGCACTAGAGAACTGCACCCAGGATTACATGGCACTAGAGAACTGCACCCAGGATTACATGGCACTAGATAACTACACCCAGGATTACATGGCACTAGATAACTACACCCAGGATTACATGGCATTAAAGAACCACACGCTGGTTACATGGCACTAGAGACTACAACTATGATTACATGGCACTAGAGAACTACACCCAGGATTACATGGCACTAGAGAACTACACCCAGGATTACATGGCACTAGAGAACTACACCCAGGATTACATGGCACTAGAGAACTACACCCAGGATTACATGGCATTAAAGAACCACACGCTGGTTACATGGCACTAGAGAACTACACCCAGGATTACATGGCACTAGAGAACTACACCCAGGATTACATGGCACTAGAGAACTGCACCCAGGATTACATGGCACTAGATAACTACACCCAGGATTACATGGCACTAGATAACTACACCCAGGATTACATGGCATTAAAGAACCACACGCTGGTTACATGGCACTAGAGACTACAACCATGATTACATGGCACTAGAGAACTACACCCAGGATTACATGACACTAGAGAATTACACGCAGGAATGCATGGCGCTAGAGAATTACACCCAAGATTACATGGCACTAGAGAACCACACGCAGGATCACATGGCACTAGAGACTACAACCAGGATTACATGACACAAGGGAACCACACGCAGGATTACATGACACTAGAGAACTACACGCAGGATTACATGACACTAGAGAACCACACGCAGGATTAGATAGTACAGAGATCCAAAAGCAAGTTAAGACATAAATACAGAAATCCACACAGACATACTTATACATATATCTCATGGGTGTTACCAACTGTGTAAATCAGTTACTCGTATCCTTACATCTGCCTGAATAAAATAATAATACTACAGACCAGGGGAAATTCAGTAACAATGTAAATAAAGAATTCATGACTTTAACCAAACACATCAACAGACTTCACAAGTTCTGACAGAAAAGTTTACAAAGTAAAAGTTCATCGTGTGAGTTTTCTGATTCATGTTCGTAGAGCCAAATCTGTGGAGACATCCGGTCTGTGGAGCACATAGTCACGTATTTTCTCCAGGTAATATGGTAACCGGAAACAAGAAAATAAATCGAGAGCAACAAATGGACACCCCAGGCCTGTGTTGTGTATGAAATGATTAACAATATGGAAGTCGGGACTAATGTTTTATAAAGGTTTCTCACGTTGTTGCTGGCTTATCATGAAGGCGTTGTAGATATACGGAAAGTGTGTGTGTGTGTGTGTGTGTGTGTGTGTGTGTGTGTGTGTGTGTGTGTGTGTGTGTTGTGTGAAGAATAGATAGATAGATAGATAGATAGATAGATAGATAGATAGATAGATAGATAGATGGATGGATGGGTGGGTGGGTAGGTAGGTAGGTAGGTAGGTAAGTAGAGAGAGAGAGAGAGAGAGAGAGAGAGAGAGAGAGAGAGAGAGAGAGAGATAAAACGTCAGTCAACTCCAGCAAGCGTACGTTCAGTAGTTTGCCATTGGTTTCTAAGTGACCTGCACTTATACCATTGTGTGAAAATCAGCTCATGGTAGCCTGCTTTCAAAACGTCCGCAGCTGTGTTTTGAACGCAGTATGCGGGATTAGGAACTGCGTTTGTAACTCCTGTGCCGAAACGCCGGCGCACGATACTGAAGTGAGATGGGAAACAGTTGGAGTTAAAAGGGGACAGAGATGAATTGCGAGTAAAAACAGACTGAGTGGGTTGGAGGGGATGGGGGGGGGGGGGCAGAGTGAGAAGAGACGGGGGGGGGGATTTTCGGCTGGATGACATGAGTGACAGGCTTGTTGAGATGGAGAGAGAGAGAGAGAGAGAGAGAGAGAGAGAGAGAGAGAGAGAGAGAGAGAGAGAGAGAGAGAGAGAGAGAGAGAGAGAGCAAGTGGAATGGAGACAGGAAAGAAATGAGATGGGAAACACACGGAGTAAGATAAGGAGAGACGTGAAATAATATTCCAGGCAAAACAAGTGAGGTGGTAGAAAGGGGGTGAGATGGTTGAAAGATGGGAAGAGAAACGAAGTTAGAATGGTAGGCGTTCGTAACGTGATCAAGAGAAAAACTGAGTGAGATTATTGAGAGTGGAGAGAGAGAGAGAGCGAGAGAGAGAGAGAGAGAGAGAGAGAGAGAGAGAGAGAGAGAGAGAGAGAGAGAGAGAGAGAGAGAGAGAGAGAGAGAGAGAGAATCGGGCGACAGACAGAGTGAGATGGAGAAAAGCGACGAAGTGAGATGGAGACAGACATGGGAAGAGAGACTAGGGTGGAAGTCGAGAGAGATATAGTCCGATTTAGAGACAGAGAAGGAGTGAAATGTTGAGAGACGCGGAGTGAGGTGAGTGTGAAATTTATAGAGAAACACGAATGAGATGGGTAGAGAAACGAAATTATATGTGGGCAGAGGCCGAGTGCGATAGAAGACAGAAAGAGTGAGATGGAGAGACAGAGATAGAGAGGAAGAGAGACGGAGTAAGGTGTGTGTGTGTGTGTGTGTGTGTGAGAGAGAGAGAGAGAGAGAGAGAGAGAGAGAGAGAGAGAGAGAGAGAGAATGAAAGAGAGGAAGATAAAGGGCGACTTTGGTAGGGAAACAAAGTGATATGTGGCGAGAGGCCGAGTGTGATGAGACCGAGGGTGATGAGACAAAGTGGGATGAGATAGTGTGATGAGACCGGGTGTGATAAGGCCGAGTGAGATGAGACAGGGTGTGATGAGACAGAGTATGATGAGACAGAGTGTGATGAGACAGAGTATGATGAGACCGAGTGTGATGAGACCGAGTGTGATGAGACAGAGTGTGATGAGACCGAGTGTGATGAGACCGAGCATGAAGAGACCGAGCATGATGAGACCGAGTGTGATGAGACCGAGTGTGATGAGACCGAGTGTGATGAGACCGAGTGTGATGAGACAGTGTGATTAGACCCAGTATGATGAGACATGGTTGATGAGACAGAGTGTGATGAGACAGAGTGTGATGAGACAGAGTGTGATGAGACCGAGTATGATGAGACCGAGTGTGATGAGACCGAGCATGAAGAGACAGAGCATGATGTGACCGAGTGTGATGAGACCGAGTGTGATGAGACCGAGTGTGATGAGACAGTGTGATTAGACCCAGTATGATGAGACATGGTTGATGAGACAGAGTGTGATGAGACAGAGTGTGATGAGACCGAGTATGATGAGACCGAGTGTGATGAGACCGAGCATGAAGAGACCGAGCATGATGAGACCGAGTGTGATGAGACCGAGTGTGATGAGACCGAGTGTGATGAGACAGTGTGATTAGACCCAGTATGATAAGACATGGTTGATGAGACAGAGTGTGATGAGACAGCGTATGATGAGACCGAGCGTGATGAGGCCGAGTGTGATGTGACCGAGTGTGATGAGACAGAGTGTGATGAGACAGAATGTGATGTGGAGATAGGCGTGCTGAGATAGAGATGATGAGTAGAGAGACAAATTGAGAGTGGAGACGGACTAAGTGAGATGATGAAGGAAGTCAAACAAAGAGAGGTACGGAGTGTAACTGGACAATTCCGCAAGATCAGTATCTAAGGATGAGTACCCAGGTTTATCATACGAGTAACTATCCATAAACGGGAGACGTCTGTAGACAACCACTAACAAACAAGTTATGTTTTCTTTATCATCATCATGTGCCATGCCGATAAGCGTGGACGCCATGGAGTTCTTCATGTCACACGATACTTAGAACCTCTGTTGAGGTATATGTTTTTGTTTTGATAGTACCACGTGGTCAAATCATCCAGATATGTATCTCATTGTCTTCTTCTTATTCGTGTCCCACTAAGTTGCCGTTGTAACCAAGTTATTTTTAAAGTTTATTTCTCCTCATTAAAAAAAAAGCTAATTGCATGCCCTTTGTAGAATATAGCAATCAACCTAGGCATTTATTGCCTCTTTGAGGCGTCAACCCCAGTTTGACTTTATATTTTACGTTGCGTAGTATGCCACTGCTTTCTGAACGAGAAGTTAATGTTTAAGGCCAACGTGACTTCAGCGCACAGAAAGTTTCGCCCTTTCGGCCACTATTACCCACGTTCATTATATTGTGAAAATTAACGTAAAGCGATCTACTCCCAAATCGGCTGCGGCTGTCTTCAAACCCGGTATGTCGGAATTGTGAAACTCCTCATTGCCCATAAGCCACAGAGGCGGGCTTCTCCTGATAACATGTCCCTCAGTCTTGACGGGCTACATCTAATTTGTCTAATGAATGTATGCCATGGACGCCCGATGATCGTGTTTCGCTTCGTCATATTCCTCTTGGTTGCTGTGACATGTTGATGGACCGGGTGTCTCAAGTTATGCTCCTCCATGCTCATTTGTAACCTAAACACCTGTACATGCTTACATTTCTGTGCACACCTGAGCGTGTGTGTATACACATACGCTTGCACGACCGCACACAGACTCACAACACGACAGGAGATGGCTAGGGAGGGAATGAGATGGAGAGAGAGAGAGAGTGAGAGAGAGAGAGAGAAAGAGAGTGAGAGAGAGAGAGAGAGAGAGAGAGAGAGAGAGAGAGAGAGAGAGAGAGAGAGAGAGAAAGAGAGAGAGAGAAAGGGGGAGAGGCGAAATAAGATTTAAAGAAGAAGTGAGATGGAGAAGACAGGGAGTGAGATGGGGAGAGAGACGAAGTGCGACAGACAGACAGACAGATAGATAGATAGACAGACAGACAGACAGACAGACAGACAGACAGACAGACGAACGGACGTTAGGACGGACGGACGGACGGAAGGAGGGACGGACGGGCGGACGGACGGACAAACAGACAGACATGTTTTGCCTTCTTCCTAAATTCTGGTGTCACAGTCATCATTCGTTGCCATCTGGATTTGCATTCATCCCTGTATAACAATGCCATTCTGAAATAACTTCTTGTTATTCTTATAGTCCGTATCGTGGGACACAGGTGATCTTGTCGGACCTCAACCTTCTATCTTGCACGTTGCCAATCATTTCTGATACTGATGTTCCTCCATGCCATGACGTCAGACTGTCCAGCATCTTCTCTGTTGGTCTCCCCCTTCCAACTTTCCTGTTGTCACAATGTACTTTAGCTTTCCCTTCTCATAACATGCTCAAAGAATGTAGACTGTCCTCTTCTGAAACGAGTAACCAGTTCTCTTTGTCAGTTATTCTCCCACTATATCTTCATTACTCTTTCTATCCGTCCACTGTATTCTCATCATTATTCTGTAAAACCACATCTCCACAGGTTCCATATAATTCCTCACTTGTCAGCTAATTATCCACGATTTGCTTCCGTACCTTAGGATATGCTCAATATATCCCTATTAGGCACTCTTACCCTCACCGCCAATGACAAAGATCAATTGCAGAGAATATTCTTCATCTCGGGAAACGGTGCCTTTGCGTGGACTATTCTACATTTAACTTCCTTAATACATCATCATCTACTATAATTAAGTTACCCAGATATTTAAATAAACATTGACTTGTTTCAAACAGGCTTCATTCACTTTGACGTTGCACTTGGGAAAGCATTTAACATTTCCCACCCACCTACACACACACACACACACACACACACACACACTCACACACTCACACACACACTCACACACACACACACACACACTCACACACACACACATGCACACACAACGATAACAGCATACTTAAATTCTTCTACTTCTGCCCATTATCCCACATTGGAGAATAATCCATCAGACAGCTCAAGCAAATCCGTCCTGTCTTTTGCTATCTCATTTTTTTTTTTAAATGTTAGTAGTTGCATATCCTTTACAGGACGTAGCAGTTAACCCCAGCATTTTTGTTTTTTGTTTTTTGGCTTTTCATAATCTCTTGGCAAGTTTACATTCAGTATTTTGCCATTGGATATGGCAGATTGGACAGAGAAATCGAAATCAGATGTCAAATAGCTAGTGCACTTACATATCAACTATCACCCTTACTGAAACATCCAAATATACCCATGTCCGCAAAACGATAGATAATAAACAGCATATTCACACCAACCCTATGCTACCAATCTCAAACCTGGACTTTATCCAAATTACACCTTCGCAAAATCAACATATGCGAAATGTGATGCCCGAGGAGAACTGCCGACTTAACAATCCGAGACCGAGTAAGAAATGCTGTTATCAGACAGACTGTGGGATCAACACCTTGTGCCACATTTATTGAAAGACAGACGGTCAAGTGGTTTGGCCATGACGTTAGAACTACCATCACTGGCCTTACATCAAAGATCATCTACGACGAGACCACGAAGACGTCCAAGAAGAAAATGGATTGACGACATCAAAGACATTGTACAGCCACACGGAATGACACTATCCAGTGCCGCCCAACGGGCGCTTGGAACGCAAATTAAGTTCTGTTGTGTTATAAATACGGTGTGTTGAGACCGAGGTAGCGGGTTCAACCCCCTACATCGGTCAGTGGGACTAATATGTTGACTTCTTGTCCTTGACTTGGGGTCATAAATGACAAGTACCTCAGATCTCGGAGTGGGTTCGCCTGACGGCGAGGGACACTAGTGTAATTCACACGCAAAAATAAGTCAAGTGCACGTGTATGTTGACAATAGCTTGTTTAAAGCTAGCGAGTTAAACAACAAACAATAAAAATAAAAGTGATTCGAGTTGTGTTATTATTTGAGAGACTGAAATGCACGAGTCATCTGGTGCACGAACAGAAGGAGGATGTCTGTGGCCGTCTTCATGGGTTAGATCAGACTCACCCATGTGATCCACATTCAATGGAAACCCATAGAAATTTCGTGGGAATTTCAGCAACAAATATTACCTTCAAAAGGTCTGTTGGATCTGGTCCCCGGAGCGTGCTTGTGTCATGGGAAGCGTGCTGGTGTGGGTGACAGCTAGCTGGTGGGCGGATTGGCTGGGTCTGGGCAGCTGGAGTGGGTGTTGGTGCACGATGGGGCAGATATGGTCGGGGCCTATTGGATCGTGTGTGTGGTGTGGATAAACAAGTGGATCACCGTGGCCTAGATGGAGTGGTGCGGCCAGGGGTGGCCGGAGGATTTGGCCGAAGTTCGGGGCTCCGAGGGCGGGGTGGTGGCTGCCTGGTAATGTTGCAACTGGTACCATTAGCACTGGGACTCTTTGCTTTTGAAGATGAGGACAAAGCACGTATGGGAATATCCCGAGTGCTATAATACCTGTTGTTGACTCAACTCAGCTATATCAGATGACGCCTGACACCCTTTATGGGCTGAACAGAGAGAATAACAAGAGTCAGAATACTGACTTATTATGATGTCTTTCCTGTGGCAATATGCAGGTGTTCAATTTCAACAATAAACAAATCCACCGAAAAACACATATCCCTCTTGAAAAATAAGCGTTAAAGAAGGGTATTATCAATGACCAAGTACTACAGGAGACAAATGAAAATAATAAATTGATTAGAGAAATTAGACGCAGATAGGAAAAAATTTTTGGACATGTTATGACAGTGGTTCTCAACTTTTTTTGGCCCGTGCCCCCCTTCACCATATTTTCAGAACGTCATCCCCCCCCCCCCCCTCTTTCCTATCAAAAATTTGGCCCGTGCCCCCCTTCACCGTATTTTCAGAACGTCATTCCCCCCCCCCCCCCTTTCATATTTCCTATCTGAAAACCCCCAACCCCTACACAGTATACGTAAAAATGGAAGGTAAATTTAATAGCATATACTAAAACAAGTCTAGACATCCACATAAAACATGATTTGTGGGTATATTTACTTTATAAAATGAATTTTAGAAGGATGAGACGTACATAACTGTAAAGTATGAAGGGAAAAACAATATCAAGTAATCGGTTCTTGTATTAACGCGATCTTGAAATGGTCTTCATTCCCGCCTGGAAACCCTAAAATTCCCCCCTGGGTGTGTGTGTGTGTGTGTGTGGGGGGGGGGGGGGTTGAGAACCACTGTGTTATGAGAAGAAATGAACTGGAGAACTCGGTGACAACTGGCAATATTGAAGGGAACAGATCAAGGGGAAGACCGAGAAGTAAATATCTGGATGGCTTGGCCACATGACATGGTCGAGACAGGAACACTGAGCTGATCCACGACTCTGGTGATGGAGTGAAATGGTGAGTCATGACCGACCACGCTTTCCGGCATGGCACATGATTGATTGATTGAAAACGAGAACAAGAAGGTCTATCCAACAAGAACTTAATAAAAAAGAAAAGAATTCAGTGCCGAGAGAGGTGTGAGACAGGGATGTGTAATGTCCTACAAAAATGTCCATATACAGTGAAAATATGTTCAGAAATATAGAAGATATAAATTGGATCATCATTGGGGGGGGGGGGGGGGGCATCAATAATATTAGATACGCAGATGATACAGTATTGACTGCAGACAATGAGCAGGATCTGCAACATATTGTAGATGCGGTTTTTGCACACAGTGAACAGCTAGGGTTAGAATTGAATTGTAAGAAGACACAGATTATGGTCGTCACTAGGACGAAGGAAATACCACAATGTAAGTAGTAGTAAATGGGAAGGTTCTTCAACAAGTGAATCGGTACAATTATCTCGGAACAGTTATAACATCTGATGGGAGATGCCTTGTAGAGATTAGAACAAGAATCGCCATCGTGAAAGCAGCCTTTTGCAAGATGAAAAACATACTGCCCAATTTTAAAAAAAATGTCAATTGAAACGAGAAAAAGAGTGTTGAGGTGCTACATAGAGCCTGTAGTTTTGTATGGATGTGAAGCCTGGACAATGAACAAACAAGCTGAAAAACACATTATGGCTGTGGAAATGTGTTTTCTGAGGGGAATGCAAAGAATATAGTGGACAGGAAAAAAAAAGATCGAGTCCTACAAGAAACAAATGAAAATCGTAAACTGATTAAGACACGAATATTTGTTAAGGATAACTATGTGGGGACATGTACCGGGGAATCGAAAGAGAGGATATTACAAAGTGGATGTATACAAGATGTGGTAGACAGTTTACACATATAGCAACAGAAGCAGGGTACTTTGGTTGTGATAGAGAGAATTGTCGAACAACTGTTCTGGTAGAAAAGTGATGCAAAGGACAGGTCACTGGATGACTATGATGTTATACATAGTTTAAAGAGACGACTATACAGACTATAATCAAGACAGGTCCCTGGATGACAACGATGTTATTTTTTTTTTAACGTTACAGATGGGGATGGTCGTCAGCCAAGATAGGACAGAGTGTGTGGTGGTTTCGGGAGAGGGAATGGCTGGGAACTCTGGCCACATGCAAATGGATAATGTGACCATTGGGAGAACGGAGGCATGCAAGTTCCTGGGTGCAGTCTTCGGCTGCTCCAACGTCATAGGGGAAGAGGTGCAGGCTGGGGTCAATTCTGGAAATGGGATGTGCTATGCGCTACAACATCTGCTGAAGTCAGGTGGGCTGTCTCGTAGCACCAGGGTCACAGTATGCAGGGCACTGATCGGACCAGTTGTGCTGTGTGGCTCTGAGGCATGGAGCGCAGCGAAAGGAGGCAGGGCCTTGTTACAAACCTTTGGGAGCAAAGTTTTAGGAAGCATCTTTGGATCCATTGGGGATGCACGGAGTGGAGAGTGGAAAAGAAGAAGTAACAAAGACATTTATGATCTGTTTAAGTCCCCGCTAATCACTGTATCATGAAGGCTAATAGACTACAATGGCTGGGGCACATAGAAAGAATGGAAGATGGTGGGGAAACAAAGCTCGCTTGCACTCAGGAAATAAATGACCGTGGACCCCGGGGTGGACCGGGAAGACGGTGGAGAGATAATATATATATATTCTTCTTCTTCTTCTTCTTCTTCTTCTTCTTCTTCTTCTTCAGCGCTCCGAGCCATTGAGGTTCTTTGCAGGAGATACAATCCGTCTCTATTCGTCTCTCTGGTTGACCTTCACTTGCCAGTCGTTGATTCCAAGTGCTTATGGGTCTGTGTAGCATGATGGAACAGAATCCCCATTTCCAGTCCGACACATTTCATAAATATACTTTAAGTCTTAACGGGAACCATCCCAAATAGAAAGGCTATTATTAGATCGTAGGTTCCAGAACGAGTTGGGGGTGGCGGCGGTATGCGCTTGTCTTTTGATTGGCTAATAGGTAATGAGCCCACGCTATTCCTGGGCCATATTTTAAAATCTAATTAGTAGGAGCGGGAATTTCACCAAGAGCGGTCGCTAGTGTGATGTGATGACCCAACAATGCCCTTAAAGATCTGATAATATATTGTTCTCTGGACAACAGGTACCACTTTAAAACATACTTTAATGTTGTAGTGTGCCTAGTGAACGAATGA
Source organism: Cepaea nemoralis (assembly GCA_014155875.1). Classification (NCBI taxonomy): domain Eukaryota; kingdom Metazoa; phylum Mollusca; class Gastropoda; order Stylommatophora; family Helicidae; genus Cepaea; species Cepaea nemoralis. The sequence continues at coordinate 192,448 of JACEFZ010009142.1, forward strand.
GAAGAATATAAGAGTATTTTATGAATAAAATGTGAAAGTGGAAAACCTAACTTCTGTGCGCCAGTATTCTGAATACTGCTTCTTCAACCTTGACATGTCTTTCACGCTGTATACTCCAAGTGCATATCAATCCCTTGTTGTGACTGGTTGCGTATGCTTGATGAATGTGTGGTACACTCAGGCAAATTCGCAAACCCAAACCCCTTGTGCATTCTTCATGCCTAGGATGACTTATTCTTAAACCAACTGTACCTTTGCTCTCGCGAGTTAACAAATGGCAGTCTGGATTGGAATGAGTGATGTAAACATGTACAAGTTCCTTTGTAAAACGCTGAGAATGTTGGAGGAATGAGCTGGTGCTTTGATAAATAGCCTCTCACATCTAGTAGAAAGGAAAGATGCTTCAATATCCATCTGTAAACAGGTTGTATGTGGCACGCCAGAATTGCTAAGTCCATGTGATGCCTGGTCGCTATAAGCTCAAGAGAATTACTATAATTTCTCTTTGAAGTATTACACTGTTACCTCTACTGTTGGATGGTTCATATAAACTAGTTCCTAAGAGAACCATAGGTGTGTGAACCTGTGTCTTAGTTGGCTGAATATAATGTATGGCTCATGCAAACTTACAAGGACTAAACATGTTTTCCACATATGTGCTTGGTGCATATGTGAACCTATTGCTATGCAATTGAGCTTCTGTTACCTACTGTGGACATTACTCAGTGGGGAAAGAGCATATGATGATGATGATGTACCTGTGAGACAAGTCTGGTGAAAAAGGGGTGAGGTCTGGCATTGCTGTGTAAGTGTATATGGAATAGGACATTCATGCACCAACATCACAGCTATAGGAATGGATGTCTGGTCTGCTAATTTGGTAAATGCCATTAGTTAATACATAATGCAGATTGCAGTTGTAAATGCCTATTTTCCATTTCCCTTCACAATGCCTGTCCCATGTTGCTATGTCACAATGATTGCTGTACTGTGTCTGGTCCTCCTTGTGCCCAGGTCTACTGTGGTTCAAACATGGTGGAACTTAGACCACATAAATGCTTGTAATTGTGTTAAGCTACCCTGTCTCAGCATATGGTCTTGTGATTACCACAGTACATCAGAGTGAAATTCACTACATCATCAACCTTAACCTTCCCCATCTCCATCTGTGTATGTTAATGTATGATAACATCATCTTTTAACACATGTGAAGAGATGTTGTGCCATTCTATATATCAACAGAGAACAGGAGGATGGAGGAGAGGCATCCATATATCATCTGGGAAAACTAACCAGTAGTCCCAGAATCCAGAACCAACTCTCTATAAGTGAAATCTTCTAGAACCCACAATATGGGAATTTCTTAGAGACTTTCAGCTCAGCTCTCAAACAGCTGGATATAAATAAGGGAGAAAAATAGTTCTGATGACTTCAGTGATCTTGAGTCAGTCAGGGATCAACTGAGACTAACATCAAATCTTGTTCTATGAACCACATTCATGGAGAACTGTGGGGTAGCTTGGAGTGTTTGTTTATCTAAGACTAAACTTAGAAAATATCCAGCCGGATGCTCACACAGTGATTCTTGAAGAATGTGACTGAACAGTAGGGAAGTTGATCTGGCTAAGTGAGTAGCTGCAATGTATGGGACATTAAGTGTGTCATTATTGAAGTACCCAGTGACAGCCTTCACTAACAGCCTGATCAAACGTGAGATGCAGTACCATATCATCATACCAAATCTTGTCTTCAAGAGGAATGAATCTGCCATGAAGCTTATTATGGGAAAGCTGCTAACTGGAGCTAGTCCAACATCCATGCTGATGATAAAAGGATTCAACAGACCCAGAACAGTAGTTTCTTCCTTGAGTTGCCCATGGATAGGATTTCCTAAATTCCCAAGAGACAGGAAATGATGATATAGACTGATACTGTAACGGAATGGTGTAGTGGTGATTAGAGAGGAGAGGCGGAGGAGAGTTATTAGCTGGAGGAGGGTGTAGGAGTGTTGTATCATGTTTATCTGCATGCATGTTAGCATATTTGTACATTTTGTATGTACCCTGTTGAGGTGTTGACATGACAAATGGGATGAACAATGGTCATCACTAGACTCACCATCAGCTCAATAAACAGTATGATTGAACCAGTGTTTCAAGTACATGTCCCCAGTGAATTTCTTGTACAGTTGCTGTCAAGTGTTGTCTCTGGTGACTGTCTTAAGTGCTGTGGTTGGTTATACATATTGTGAAAAGTCCTGTATAGATGTTGTCAGGTATCTCATGATGTCTATCTTGTACACTTGTGGTGTAACAATTCCTTGTGAATGTATGTTCCACTTTTGTCAAGAAACTGTCATGTAGATGTCCTGTCCAACAGATGTAATGTACAGTTATTGTTGAAGTTTATTTGTCTGCAAAAATTGAAGGACTACTTGAACTGATATAGGTCATACTGACAAAATAAAGAAAGAAAAGATCTATGTGACGGACGAACAGCACACTGTCAACAGTATAATGAGTGAGAGGGATCCTCAGTTGTACAGGCGCTAATAGTTCAGATCTTCTCTGGCCTTGGGTGAACTAGTTACTTCTTTTATAAATTTCTGTGTAGATACATAGTGGTCTCACAGTGGGGGTTTGAGCCAAAGAAAAATGTTCTCCAAAAAGGCTATTGCGGGAATGATTAGCTCATTTGAGTGACCTCTAGACAAAACGTGCTAAATCATATCCTTTATCTTGGTATTTATTATTCAAGATATATCTCCAGAGAACACTACAAACTAGGTCCTCTGGCAACTCAATCAAACATGTCACATAACTGGGTGGCTCTTTTCGGGATATAGACCCTGGGAAAACCTGGTCACATAACTGGGTTTGCTCTTTCCAGGACTATAAACCCTGGGAAAAAGAACACTCGTCTCGGATTTAAACCCTGGTAATAACCTGCTAGGGGCTCACATACCTGTTGCCCTGATGACGGGATACAAACTTTGGCTATACCCTGCATAAGGACTCACTTTTGGGATCTCTATGTTGGTATTAAAATCCGGGGTGACCTCTCGCAAATCAGACCCAATTCTTGAAGGTTTTATGGTGTTGTTTAATGGACCCTGTCTCTTATATGAGGGCAACTGTCCAGACATGTAAACCCACAATAAATCTCTAGAAGGTTTGATTTCATTAATAGTGATAATATTGCATGTATCACTGTTTTAATATATCAGTTAGGATTCAATGTAGCAGACTGAAGATGGTGTATAAATATCCTATGGGTCAACATAAATTCCTTGTATCCATGATATTTGTTTTTCTCAGAATGATATGACTTATTAGCTTGTCAATATTGTTGTATAATTTTGTGCATGCTGGTTGTTCAATATATGTATCCAAAAATTAAGGTACCTGAAACACCAGAGAACACAAATTATTTTAAATATAACTGAGACAGCTATTACAGGGGAAAATTCATTTTTGTCCCTGAAATTAGGACACTTGATCCAGTAAATGAATATGGGGCCTACTCCATCTCCAAAATTAATTGCTGGCATGGGTGAGAGAGGGGGAATATTGTTGTAACTACAACATTTTTAATGTCACCACATCACATAAAATAACAACTCCCTATATTCTCTTCTCCCCATAACATGCTTGCAACACTGAGAGCAGAGAGTGTGAACCCTGATGGAAAATTTGGGCAACCATTAAGACACCTCACTGACAATCTCTCTCGGTGATAGTCAGTATTCGTACCGGCTAATGTCCAGGGTCGATTCGACGTTGGATATATTCTTCAGTTGTGTAATCTTTACGGTAGCCCTGATCAAGCTGCTGAGAAAGTGAAGCACAATTGAAATCTCCAGGAGAAACATCCTTATCAACTCAGTCACTTGCCATCAAAAGTAGTGGTATTATTAAGCGTACTTGATACGTGATGGACGAGATGAAGGGAAAATTCTACCTGATGTCATGGGCGGTCATACAAAACCGACCACAGTCTGGTGTCTATAAGACATTAGTCTATTGTTCGATGGTGTAATCTCTCTGGTGTACTAGGATCCACGTCACCAGGAGTTAACTCATTGAATCTCCAGGAAGGCCATCAAAATAACTGGACCCCTAGCCATTCATATGGAAGTGGAGAGCATACGCAAAGTATGTGTCCAGGAAACGATGGATAACCAACCTGATGTCATTGGCGTATCATACGACTAGGAGCATAACGTGGACAACCTGAAAAATTTCATGAAGAGATAAAACAGGATCCGTCTCCGACGTCCGCCGTCAATTTATCCCCAGTTGAGAAAGCGTTTCTGCCTTTAAAATGGTGGAGATTAAAGGGAGGACAAAGTTGAGTACAACTGATGTCATTCCCCTTTTTCATTCTCAATGGGAAGACTTTTCTGCCGGAAGAATGGTAGGAATGTAATAAGGATTACTGTCTCCAAACAGTTAACTCTTATATGGTAGAGATCACTGCAACTCCAGCAGCTGACACTCTATACACAATGTCTGCGAAAGTGGACTAACGAAAGATCAGTTTCAAACAGCTGACTCCTTTCAAGATAAAGATCCCTGCACTCCAGCAGTCGACTCTTTATATAATAAGAACAATGCATTAAGCAGTGGAATCTTATATTATTACTGAGATGCGAGGTATATTCACAAGACCTGGCCAGGCCTATCCTCAAAGTCAGTAAAAATTGGCTTCCAAAATTCCAGTCAATATTGGTAACTAAGAAGCTAACCCACATAATCACACACCTTCAAAGGTAGCTGTGATAATGACGGACTTCTCTATGGATGAGAAGAAACGCCTTATATTCGCCATATGTAAACGTTTTGCTCATGTGGGAGAGAAAGAACGGATACTTGCCAGTCACTCAAAAGCACTTAGCTAAAGCATGGCTGAAGACAACTAGTTGGAATCTCCACCTGGACTTCTATATTAGTAGTAGTAGATGTTAGTCTAACTGCATCTACAAACTCAGTTGCGGCGTTGGAAACAGCTTAATTAGCAACTAAGGAGAGAAAATGCTGTCACTTCTCACAACAAATCAAAATAGAGGCATAACGGAATGAGAGAATCTCAACCGACTAAGTGCACCTCTAAATCTATGGTAAGACTACAGAAATAAGTCAAAGGAAATATAATGGGAAATTGCTACCATCTGCAAACACAAGAGGCTTATTGGAAAGGTAGACCCTGTGTCCAACGCTAACCAAATTTACAATAGTAGATTTTAGCCTTGACAAGTTTTGCAGCGGCTGCTATACAGTTCACCCGGAATGTGATTGTCTTTGCTCCGGTGATGATCAAAAATTTTAACCCAGTTCCAAATGCCAAGATTACTGTTGGAGAAAGTGTTCAGTTAAATACACTCTCACAGGATTATCATTCTCCAGTGGCGATGAGAAGAATGAAGTTCTGATAAGGTGAAATGTTGAGAGATACATGGAATGCAACCATTCTCTCTAAACGTCATCTGGAAGTTGGCTTAATTGCAAGGCCATTACTTCACATAATGAATCTCTATGGTCCATTCATACATTACGAAATGGTGTGACTCAGAGAGATCATTTATCACAACAGGAAATATAGCAAGGATGTCAGCAGTGGAACACTGTCAGAGGTAAATAGAAGAGCAGTTCACAGATGAGTGGAGTCAGGACTCCTGATGCTCCCAGTGACTTAAAGGAACATAATGCAGGGCTAACTTCATGGTCTTTGCGTTTGCCACCAAATTCATCAACAGATGCAATGTTGGGGCAGTTTTTTTTTAAAGGAGAAAAATCACTTAGTTCCAAAATGTACTACTCTAGTAGGGTAAAGGGAGACAGGGAGTAATTGACAAAACCACCTAAGGGATCTGGGAACTGTGGATTCTGCGATCATCTGTCATACCTATGAAAGATCTAAGAGAGGGGCCATGTAGCATGATGGAACAGAATCCCCATTTCCAGTCCGACACATTTCATAAATATACTTTAAGTCTTAACGGGGACCATCCCAAATAGAAAGGCTATTATTAGATCGTAGGTTCCAGAACGAGTTGGGGGAGGCGGCGGTATGCGCTTGTCTTTTGATTGGCTAATAGGTAATGAGCCCACGCTATTCCTGGGCCATATTTTAAAATCTAATTAGTAGGAGCGGGAATTTCACCAAGAGCGGTCGCTAGTGTGATGTGATGACCCAACAATGCCCTTAAAGATCTGATAATATATTGTTCTCTGGACAACAGGTACCACTTAAAAACATACTTTAATGTTGTAGTGTGCCTAGAGAACGAATGAGAAGAATATAAGAGTATTTTATGAATAAAATGTGAAAGTGGAAAACCTAACTTCTGTGCGCCAGTATTCTGAATACTGCTTCTTCAACCTTGACATGTCTTTCACGCTGTATACTCCAAGTGCATATCAATCCCTTGTTGTGACTGGGTGCGTATGCTTGATGAATGTATGGTACCCTCAGGCAGATTCGCAAACCCAAACCCCTATGCATTCTTCATGCCTAGGATGACTTATTCTTAAACCAACTGTACCTTTGCTCTCGCGAGTTAACAAATGGCAGTCTGGATTGGAATGAGTGATGTAAACATGTACAAGTTCCTTTGTAAAACGCTGAGAATGTTGGAGGAATGAGCTGGTGCTTTGATAAATAGCCTCTCACATCTAGTGGAAGGAAAGATGCTTCAATATCCATCTGTAAACAGGTTGTATGTGGCACGCCAGAATTGCTAAGTCCATGGGATGCCTGGTCGCTATAAGCTCAAGAGAATTACTATAATTTCTCTTTGAAGTATTACACTGTTACCTCTACTGTTGGATGGTTCATATAAACTAGTTCCTAAGAGAACCATAGGTGTGTGAACCTGTGTCTTAGTTGGCTGAATATAATGTATGGCTCATGCAAACTTACAAGGACTAAACATGTTTTCCACATATGTGCTTGGTGCATATGTGAACCATTGCTATGCAATTGAGCTTCTGTTACCTACTGTGGACATTACTCAGTGGGGAAAGAGCACATGATGATAGATGATGTACCTGTGAGACAAGTCTGGTGAAAAAGGGGTGAGGTCTGGCATTGCTGTGTAAGTGTATATGGAATAGGACATTCATGCACCAACATCACAGCTATAGGAATGGATGTCTGGTCTGCTAATTGGGTAAATGCCATTAGTTAATACATAATGCATATTGCAGTTGTAAATGCCTATTTTCCATTTCCCTTCACAATGCCTGTCCCATGTTGCTATGTCACAATGATTGCTGTACTGTGTCTGGTCCTCCTTGTGCCCAGGTCTACTGTGGTTCAAACATGGTGGAACTTAGACCACATAAATGCTTGTAATTGTGTTAAGCTACCCTGTCTCAGCATATGGTCTTGTGATTACCACAGTACATCAGAGTGAAATTCACTACATCATCAACCTTAACCTTCCCCATCTCCATCTGTGTATGTTAATGTATGATAACATCATCTTTTAACACATGTGAAGAGATGTTGTGCCATTCTATATATCAACAGAGAACAGGAGGATGGAGGAGAGGCATCCATATATCATCTGGGAAAACTAACCAGTAGTCCCAGAATCCAGAACCAACTCTCTATAAGTGAAATCTTCTAGAACCCACAATATGGGAATTTCTTAGAGACTTTCAGCTCAGCTCTCAAACAGCTGGATATAAATAAGGGAGAAAAATAGTTCTGATGACTTCAGTGATCTTGAGTCAGTCAGGGATCAACTGAGACTAACATCAAATCTTGTTCTATGAACCACATTCATGGAGAACTGTGGGGTAGCTTGGAGTGTTTGTTTATCTAAGACTAAACTTAGAAAATATCCAGCCGGATGCTCACACAGTGATTCTTGAAGAATGTGATTGAACAGTAGGGAAGTTGATCTGGCTAAGTGAGTAGCTGCAATGTATGGGACATTAAGTGTGTCATTATTGAAGTACCCAGTGACAGCCTTCACTAACAGCCTGATCAAACGTGAGATGCAGTACCATATCATCATACCAAATCTTGTCTTCAAGAGGAATGAATCTGCCATGAAGCTTATTCTGGGAAAGCTGCTAACTGGAGCTAGTCCAACATCCATGCTGATGATAAAAGGATCCAACAGACCCAGAACAGTAGTTTCTTCCTTGAGTTGCCCATGGATAGGATTTCCTAAATTCCCAAGAGACAGGAAATGATGATATAGACTGATACTGTAACGGAATGGTGTAGTGGTGATTAGAGAGGAGAGGCGGAGGAGAGTTATTAGCTGGAGGAGGGTGTAGGAGTGTTGTATCATGTTTATCTGCATGCATGTTAGCATATTTGTACATTTTGTATGTACCCTGTTGAGGTGTTGACATGACAAATGGGATGAACAATGGTCATCACTAGACTCACCATCAGCTCAATAAACAGTATGATTGAACCAGTGTTTCAAGTACATGTCCCCAGTGAATTTCTTGTACAGTTGCTGTCAAGTGTTGTCTCTGGTGACTGTCTTAAGTGCTGTGGTTGGTTATACATATTGTGAAAAGTCCTGTATAGATGTTGTCAGGTATCTCATGATGTCTATCTTGTACACTTGTGGTGTAACAATTCCTTGTGAATGTATGTTCCACTTTTGTCAAGAAACTGTCATGTAGATGTCCTGTCCAACAGATGTAATGTACAGTTATTGTTGAAGTTTATTTGTCTGCAAAAATTGAAGGACTACTTGAACTGATATAGGTCATACTGACAAAATAAAGAAAGAAAAGATCTATGTGACGGACGAACAGCACACTGTCAACAGTATAATGAGTGAGAGGGATCCTCAGTTGTACAGGCGCTAATAGTTCAGATCTTTTCTGGCCTTAAGGGAACCTTTTACTTCTTTTATCAACTGGATCTCGCGCATCTGTTTTCCCCACGTGGATATACGGGATTACGAACAACGTCGTTAACTTCTTGGCCAAGTTAAAGAGGTGGCTATACAAACTATAACCGGGACAAACGGAGAGAACAAACCATGCCTGTCATAAGAGGCGACTATTGGGGGTTGGCTTGACACTGACTACGTCATCCCGTAGAAAACTAGCTGCAGAATCCAGTCAGTCATTAACCAGGCTACATATGGTTCGGCCTTAGTTGGCTGAGGGCCTAGGCTCAGGTAGGATACGAAAGGCAGGAGCATAGGAAGACACTGACCTCTCACCCTGTAGGTGTTCAACTTTGACCTCTATGGGCTGTGAGTTGGTCTCCTGCCTTCTACAACAACAGAACGCGCAGCCCAACCCGCCACAGTTCACGTATGAACTAGTTTCAAACACCGAATTGACTGACCTTGTATACGAAATAACGCCTTCTTATTACTTTCCCACATTTATAAACTAAACAAGGGTTGCAAGCCCTTTGTAGAACGTTGACACCACCACTCCTAGCAGTTTGTGATTTACTATGAAATTTTATGTTGAGTAGTTTGCCATTGCCTTATGAAAGAGAAGTCAAAATGTGAGTCTAACTGACCGGCATGTGGAACGAAACCACTACCCCAGTCACCAGAGATAGTTTAAGCGCGTGAGCGTTAATCCTTTCGGCCATATCGATCCCTATATCTAGACTAAATACTTGTTTTTATCTACTCAACGTTCATTTTTAGCTTAGTTAGTTAGTTAGTTAGTCGACAGATCATCCTCATTGCACATCGAACCATTCAGTCCATAAGTGCTCGGATCCCCTCCTCAGCAAATCCCGCTGCATGTAGCGGCTAACGACACCAGTTCTGTGTTGGTTTATCAATCCTCTTTGGGCGTTTTAGAACTAGCTGCAGAATCCAGCCATTCATTAACCAGGCTGCATATGGTTCGGCCTGTGTTTTTAGATTAGGGCCTAGGCCTAAGGTAGGTAGTCAGGTAGGAGCATAAGGTATGTAGTCATTTTTAGTTTATTAATATTCAGGTTTTTATTTTTACTCTATATTCATACGTGATTTATTTATATAGTGTTAACACTAATAATAATATACTATTGACATATTCCTCAATTATTTAAGGCCTCATTATAGACAATACTCCTCATTTTCAGGTTCCATATATAGTTCATACAAACAAACGTATGAGGGCGGTGCTTAACTGGTTCTCTTCGTCCTCATCTTTCTTTTCCTGTTGTTTAGAAGACCCATTGGAGGTCGGCATGGCCGAATGTATAAGATTGCTCGCTCTTAAACTTCCAGTTTGCTGATGCCACGGTAGCGGGTTCAACCCCTACACCGGTCATTTGGATTAAAATGTTGACTCCTCGTCCTTGACTTTGGGATGTGAATTATGAGTACCTCCGGAGTCGGAGTGGGTTGGCTTGATGGCGATGGAGGCTGATAATAGGGAAAGCTAATCCACACGCAACAGTTGGTCCAGTCAACTGGAAGTAGTAGCACGAGTATGGACTAAGTTTGAGTTCACAGCGAGCGGGGGTGGGGTAGACGGGGAGCATATCCATTTTACCAGGCTGGATTAGCCTATTGCAATTGTTGGTTGGAAATTTTCAAAACAAAAATATCCCACAACTAGGATTAAACCTGGATTAAAATTGGAGGTGGTGGAAAATTTTGAATATCTTGGATCATTGATTACCAACAATGGTAACACAATGAAAGAAATTAAACGACGACTATCAATTGCTCTTCAAAGACTAAAACAACTGAATAAATTATGGAGTGGGACAGATAGAACTACACAAATTAGATTTTTGGAAGCATACATCTTTTACATACGCCTGTGAGACCTGGACGCATACTAAACAAGCTGAACAGCGCATAAATGCCTTTGAATATAAATGTTACAGACGACCTATAAGAATATCTTGGCTAAAGAAAAGAACAAATGCATCCATACTTCAAGAGCTGAATATTGAAGAAGGTTGGCTATTAAAGACGATAAAACAAAGAACATTGAAATATTTTAGTCCCTTGAAGCGTCTCGAAAGTTTGGAGAGAACAATAATGGAGGGGTATATGCTGGGAAGAGAGGAAGAGGAAGGCCAAAGAGAAGATGGGTGCAGGATGTGGCGGATGATCTCCAGATGGGTGTATCGGACGCGGGACATCTTGCTTTTGAATGAATGAGGATTAAACCCCCGACCATGTGTTGGTAATCTGTCGCACTATCCACTAGGACAGGGGTGGGCAAACATTTAGTGAGAAGGGCCGCATTGACAAATGTAAATCTATTGGCGGGCCGCATATATATATATATATATATATATATATATATATATATATATATATATATATATATATATATATATATATATATATATATATATATATATATATATCTTCTTCTTCTTCAGCTTTCCGAGCCATTGAGGTTCTTTGCTGCAAATACAATCCGTCTCAGTACAGACAGACAGACAGACAGACAGACAGACAGACAGACAGACAGACAGACAGATAGTCGGTAACGGGAACGAGAACTTATATGACTATTTATATGAATTAAATGAGATGCTCCCCACCAGGGACTGGGCGAAGCCGGGCCGTGTGAGCTAGGATATATATATCCATTTTGTTTACAGCAACCTATCACAATAAGTAATTATTAATATTTATAGGTTATTAAGCAGTATAAATAACTAATTATTGCAATTTTATTTTACTTATACACTTATACATTATATTTGACAATATGGACAAAATCTTTTACTAATTTGTTAACAAGATTTTACAACTTGTTATTATAACAAATTTTCTTTATTATCTATCAATCGCTTTAATTTAGACACCCAGCGACTACATTGTCACTACAGTTGTTGATTTCTAATGATATGTATGTAACTGCTTGCAATTTTTGACAATATTCTTGAAATCTGGAGCAAGTTTACTTGTTGAAATTCGCATGACAGCATGCAAGTTGCAGCCCGACAATAAAGACCTATTCTTAGATTTGTTGATCTTTAAGCAAGAGAATGCTTGTTCGCAAATGTATGTTGATCCAAATAATTATAAAAGTTTAGCTGCGAAGTTTTTCACGTTGGGAAATGATTCTTGTGATAAAGATCCATAGAAATCCAGCAAACCATCTGTCTTGAATTTCTCTTTCAGGTCATGATCTGCTTGTAAGTCAAGCAGCTCCAACTGTATGTCCTATGTGGCTGTATCAGATTCTGCACTAAAAGATGAACTGAGAATATTGAACTATGGCTCTAAGTTCTTGAAATATTGGAATCTCCATCCAAATTCTTCAATCATTGCATCTAATTGGGCTTTGTGTTTTTCAGTCATTTCGCCAGAAATGGTTTCTTGTTTCAGCAAAGGGAAGTGACAAAATCTTTTTTCACTTGCTTGTCGGTAGAACAGTGAGAGTTTTGCCTGACATGATTTTACATATACATACAATTCATGTGCAAACACACCATTACCCTGAAGTTTGACATTCAGTTCATTTAACTTTTCCATAATTTCAATGGCAAACATAAAGTCTAACTGCCACTCTTTATTGACAATGTTAGTATTAACGTCACATGCAATGCCCTTCATCTCTAGGAACATTACTATTTCTTCTCTGAGTTCCCACACTCGCCTCAACACCTTGCCGAGACTCAGCCATCAATCATTGATGTGGTTCAGGTCATCGGAATGTTCAGTTTCAAAATCGTCAAGTAATGCCTTGAACTGTTTGTGATTAAGTCCTCTTGATCTGATGAGGTTGATGACACTGACAACTGGGTCAATAACATGCTTGACATTCAAAACAGTTTTACACAGACTTTCTTGATGAATCACACAGTGAAGTGGTAATAATGTGTGGTCTGGATATTCTGCTTTTATCTTATCACTTATCAACTTTACCAGACCTACATTTTTTTCCAGTCAAAGCACGAGCTCCGTCAGTTGTAACACTTGCCATCTTGTTCCAAACCAACCCAGTTCTTTCAATACAGTTAGTAACAGCATTGAATATATCATGGCCTGTGGTTGTGTCTTTGAGTGACTCAACACTCAGTAACTCTTTAGTGAGTTTGAAAGAAGTGTTTATTCCACGTATAAATATCAATAATTGGGCAGTATCATGTACATCGGTACTCTCATCCAATGCAAGAGAATACCACAAAAATTGTTTACTTGCATCTTGAAGTTTATGCATCAAATTGTCACTGATCTTGTCAACACGTCTGACCACAGTTCTCTTTCGTAACGTAATGTTGTCAAATCTTTTTCTTTTTTTTTGGGTTCTGGACACATAATGTTTGCTGCATCTAGCAAACATTCCTTGACGAACTCGCCATCAGAAAATGGCTTGTTCTGTTTTACAATTCTGTGTGACAGCACAAGACTAGCTTCAGTTGCAGCATCTTAAATTGAAGACTGTTTAATCAAAACAGTTTGCTGTTTCTCCAAATTTTTCACCAACTCAAGGCATTTCCTTTCCTTCTCTTCGGTCGTTAAATTGTATCCGAAATCGGAATGTTTTGTTTGAGAATCTCTTTTTAAATTGTACTCCTTGAAGACAGCCACTGACTGACGACACAACAAGCAAACTGATTTGCTACCAACTTTTATAAAACAGTACTTAGTTGTCCATTCATCATTAAAAACACGGCATTCATCTTCAATCTTACATTTGGTATTGACACTCATCATAACGGTACATGAAATTCTGTAAAATTCAACAAAATAACTTAAAAACGAATTAAAATTTTTTATTTCTAAATGCCCACGCGGGCCGCATAAAATCACTTGGCGGGCCGCATGCGGCCCGCGGGCCGTAGTTTGCCCACCCCTGCACTAGGATATCAAGAAGCTAGTAACTGAGCTGAGAGAGGCAGTAGTGGCTTTTTATCTTCTTAAAGACGTCTCCCACTATGTAACGTAATGAACTTGCAACGCAACGGAATTTCCCGAGTAATGTGTTGTTGACATGAATGTTGGGTGGGCCAGGATTTCTGTTGACATTTATTGCTTCTGTTCCTGCCACTGATCTTTACGTGCCTTCCTGGCACATGGGACCAAGAGCGTTATTGTTGTTGTCGCATTTTATTTCATCTGTGCTGATCGTTTGAAACATGATATTACGCGGGCGAGTCAATAAGGAAGTCGCACAGTTCTGTGGGATGGCAGGTAAATGTAGATGGTGTTTTCTTCAGGTGTCATTAGGTGACAGCAACATCGAACTTTATATTCCCGTTCGTCATGTGGCGCTAGGTGTCTCACGCGCATGTGCAGCGCATAAACAAAATGGCGACTGAACTTACGTATTGTACAACCAAAGCGCAACGTGCTGTTGTGCGTTTGTGTGTGTGTGTGTGTGTGTGGGTGTGTGTGTGTGGGTGTGTGTGTGTGTGTGTGTGTGTGTGCAATAGGACTGCCTGCAAACGACATTCATAAGGAAATGCTTTCTGTTTATGCTGACAAATGTTTGTCCCGTAAAGCGGTGCATAGCTGGGTAGAAATTGTTTCTTAAGTCAGTTCTAAAATTGTTGATGAAATCCGATCTGGTCGTCCTGTTGAGATCCGTGCAGCGGGTGGAGGAGATGATTAGAGATGACAGGCGAATAACGATAAACTCTGTAGCATCTGCAATCGGGTGCTCACATGGTTCAGCATACAGCATAATGCATGATAGATTGAAATGTAAGAAAGTGTGCTCAAGGTGGGTACCCAGACAATTAAAGGAGGAACACAAAATGAATCGATTTGGCCTGTCCTTGCATCATCTCTGTCAATACGGAGATGAAGGAGAAGGCACGCTGAACAGGATTGTTATTGGGGACGAATCATGGATGCATCACTACCAGCCCGAATCAAAGCGTACTTCAATGCAATGGAAACATCCTTCTTCGCCTTGTGTCCAAAAATTCAAGGTTACGCCATCATCAGGGAAGGTTATGCTGACAGTGTTCTGGGATTGTCAAGGAGTGATTTTAACCAATTTCAAGAAGAAAGGTGGCAATGTGAATTCTGAATCGTACTGTGAAGTTCTATCGATGCTTCATGATGCAATTCGAAGAAAACGCCCAGGACTGCTGACTAGAGAAGTGTTGCCTCTTCATGACAATGCCAGACCACATACGGCTTGATTAACTCAGGAGAAAATTAACCAACTAAGGTGGGAAGTTCTGGAACATCCACCTTACAGCCCCGACGTAGCCCCTAGCGATTTCCACCTTTTTGGTCCACTGAAAACCTACCTTAACGGGAGACATTTCGCGAATGACGCCGAAGTTGAATGTGATGTGAAAACGTGGTTTAGAAAACAGAGCACGCAGTTCTATGCAGCCGGTTTTGGGACGACTGATAAAACCATAAGATAAGTGCATCAATGTTGGTGGAAGTTATGTTTAGAAATAAAGGGACAATGTATGTATAAAAATAAACTCGTTTCAATTTGTTATCGTATTTAGTTATTTTTCTGCAGCCAATTGTGACTTACTTATTGACTTCCACACGTATATTGCTTTAAAAAAAATCTTGTTCGTATTATTTATTAACCAATTTTTACTTGCATTTCATATAGTAGGCATTGGTGATATTAATCTGTAGACATGTATAGTAATTTTTAAACTTTGCATAATCGACCTGCCCTTTCAAATTTTCGAACTGCCTATGGGTTTTTAAAAGTGCGTTCATGTAGTTTAGCCAGATGGCCAAGGCTGCTACTCCTTGTGTGGCCAAATTCAGACAGAAGCTGTATTCATGAAGCCATTTATGAGCTAGGGAAAGAAATCGAAATCAAATAGGATCATTGACAAACAACGAAGGGGATGAACTTGTGAACAAACTGCTCCTGCACTGATCAAATTGCCACATCACGAATACTGCCATAGCAAGGCATTGAACTGAACTAGGCACTTGATACTGGATTTGTGGATTATGAAAAAGGCCTTTGATAGAATTGATATGGAATCCCTTTGTAAATTGATGAGGGACTATGGGATCCCACAGAAATCAACAACTTAATAAAGGCAATATAAGTAAAAACATGAAATGCAGAGGGAACAACTAACAGATACATTTGAAATATGAACACACGTGAGACAGGGTTGCTTCTTGTCATTTTGTATAATTCTTACTGACCATAGACTGGATTATGAAGACAACAGTAACTACCGTCGTAAATGGACTTTACTGGACTCTGACAGAGCAGCTTGATGATGTGGAGTTCTCTGACGACATGACCTTTCTGTAACACATACGAATTCCCTTGCATGATAAACTAAAAACACCTGATTGAGGTAACAACAATTAAGTCTAAACATGGTCAGCATTGCCGAATGGATTAGAGTGCGTGTTCTTAAATATCCAGTGTGCTGATGGAGACGGAAGTGGTTCAAGCCCTACACTAGACAGTTGGATTAAAATGTTGACTTCTCGTCCTTGACTTGGGGACGTAAATTACAAGTACCTCTGAAGTCGGAGTGGATTCGCCTGATGGCGAGGGACACTGGCAATAGGGAAAGATAATCCACACGAAAAATTCAGTCCAGTACTACTAGACATAGCGTGTATGGACTAACCTTGAGTTCCAAAGCGAACGAGTGCCAAAATAAAAAAAAGTCTTAACATTCATACTGTGCAGGTAAAGACAATGGGAATTCATCAAGCAAACGATAATGTCATCTCCGTTGGTGAAACCTCAATTCAAGTGGTATAATCATAGACGTCAGTAGTTAGCAGTGTAGATAAAGGTGTAGGGTGGAACAGATAGAAGTAATGCAATACGAATACAAGAGGCAAGAGGAGTGTCATGGAAATTTGTGGAAGTCAAAAGATATGAAAACTACGATCATACTTAGAGTATTTCACCTTAACGTTAAATTAGTACTAATATAGAGATCAGAAATAGGAAAGCAACTACAACATTTTTTAATCGACTATAAACATGCATTAACTCGATCCTGTACAGAATGGAAAGACTAAGCTTATGCTGAAGAATTACTCATGCGAAGCCTACCGATAAAACTAAACATATTTCAGTGAATCAAGAGGTGAGAAAAATACACTGGTGCCGGATTGGACGTTAAAAAAAAGTTAGTTGCATATCCTTTACAGGACGTGGCGGTCAACACCAGCATTTTTTGCTGTGGTGAACTCTTGGCAAGTTTACGTTTAGTAGTTTGTCATTGCGTTCTGAGTGACCGTCACCCATACCATTTCGCTCTTACTCTCCACGACATTTCGTGGTACCCAGTTTAGGGTTGGGCTGACCTGGTAGCCAGGTCAATGTTAAATATCCACGCTGATGCGGATTCAAATCCGTGACCACCAGTCCGGCAGGTGAACGTCGAGCCTCTGCGCTACCGTGACTTCTAAACAAAGTAGAGCAGACAAAACACACACACACACACACACACACACACACACACACACACACACACACACACTCTCTCTCTCTCTCTCACATAGAAAAAAGATACAGAGACAGATATTAATATGAATAATATGCCGAGGAGACTGAGCGCGCTGCAGCAGATTACAAAAAAAAAATATAAAAATATAACGGCTTAGGGTGAGTTGGCTGAGGGTGTTCCAGCGTGGAATAAAGAGCATACGAAAAGAGTATAGTTGTTGCAACGTTTTGTACATGAACCGCTAGCATCTCTCCGGCGCCAGAAGGAGACAGTCTTCCCGTTTAACCTGAGGGACAGTCGGAGTATGAATGTTACTAAACGAAAGGCATGCACCTCCCCCAGAAAGACACAAGATATGATACAAAATTGTTTAGAAGTCGAGGTATCTCTTGGGAATATTGAACAGGACAGGCGTTGGGCTCAAGATTGCTTTCAAAGGTCGCCATTGAGATAATTTATCTGTTACCGAACACTGTATATGTAGATCTATAGTGCATGATTTGTCAGAGGTTGGTGGAGTCAGACAGCCAGCACGTAGCAGGGAGATTTGGAGTGCTAGCATGTCGAGCATCGAAGTGCACTTGCTCTTCTAGCGTCGTCATCAGAGTTTCTCCTTGTCGTGAGTTTCTCCAGAATCTCCCGTCTCATGATAAAAGTACATGCTAATCGGACAAGTATAGATACACATAAAACATGACTAGGTTGCAACTGTGTACGTGTATGAATGATATAAGGGTATGTGCGCGTGTATCTATACTTTGGGACACACACCAGTAAACTTCATTAGGTAATAGGAATATTACGAATACATTTTTACAGTAGTGCGAACCAGAAATTGTGTGAGTGTGTGTGCACGCGCGCGCGCGTGCGTGCGTGTGTGTGTGTGTGGAAGAACCAGATGTAATTAACCATTTAAACCCGTCCGTATCAATATTCTTCCTTTGTATATTGAACTCTTATTTTTCTTTTGTTTCATGTTCCGCAATTGCTGGTATTTGTTTTTATTTAAAGTCAATGTTTGATGCTAGTTAGTTAGTCGACAGATCATCCTCATTGCACATCGAACCATTCAGTCCATAAGTGCTCGGATCCCCTCCTCAGCAAATTCCACAGCGTGTAGCGGCTCACGACACCAGTTCTGTGTTGATTTATCAATCTTCTTTGGCTTCCTGCGTAGAGTTCTTGTTTGGCCACACCTCTTTTAATTTGCAGTTCTCGCAGTCAGACCATGGTTGTAGATTCACAGTCATCACTTGGTTCTCGCAACAGTCTTACTTCTCGTAGAGCATTCAGAATGTCAGCCTGGTCTATGGCGCGTCCGTCCTCCACAGTAGCCTTACCTGCGAGCTTGTCAGCCCGCTCATTTCCTTGTACTCCCGCATGCCCTGGCACGAAGATGAAACTAATGTTTGCCAGCCGAGACCGCTCCAGAGACAGCAACCACTCTCTTCGGATCCACCCCATCTCTATCCTCTTGAGCATGCTCATTGTGTCGCTAAGGAAACATGCCCTAGTGAATGTTGGATGTCTTTTCTTCTGCCTTTCATCTCTCCAGGAAGTATAGGCCGTCAACCAGCTCACGTCAACCCTCTTGTAGACTTGGTCAGGGTTGGTTGGAGTTTGCATCTAGTTTTCTATGGAATAAGGTAGTCAGCTGACGCCAACCCTTCTTAGTAACCTTTTACAATGCTACTATTTTTTACTTCCTTCATGGACAACTGAAACACCAGGGCTGATGTTTGGGTTACTTCTGTTATATTTTGGGTGTGATGTTGTCAGTGACGTTGTTTTTATTTGCGGATATTTATCTGTTGAAAAATATTTGTGTAAAATGTGCGTGTATGGCTCATATAGAGTCTGTATGACTCGTAAAGTGTCTGTATGATTCAGAAAGTGTCTGTATGACTCACAAAGTGTCTGTATGACTCGTAAAGTGTATGACTCGTAAAGTGTCTGTATGACTCATAAAGTGTCGGTTTGATTCATAAAACGTATGACTCGTAAAGTATCTGTATGACTCGCAAAGTGTCTGTATGGCTCGTAAAGTGTCTGTATGGCTCGTAAGGTGTCCGTATGATTCAAAAAGTGTCTGTATTACTCATAAAACGTATGACTCGTAAAGTATCTGTATGACTCGTAAAGTATCTGTATGACTCGCAAAGTGTCTGTATGGCTCGTAAAGTGTCTGTATGGCTCGTAAGGTGTCCGTATGATTCAAAAAGTGTCTGTATTACTCATAAAGCGTATGACTCGTAAAGTGTCTGAAACACACACAACAAGTATCTGAATAACACAGAAAGTGTCTGAATCACACAGAAAGTGTCTGAATCATACAGGAAGTGTCTGAATAACACAGGAAGTGTCTGAAAAACACAGAAACTGATATTCCACTTTGATTTCACACAAAACAATAATGTATCAATTCCTTACAAACATTTGAGCACACGAAGTGCTCGCATAAAAGATCACCAAGACTGAAACGAAAATTATCATCAAGATTGAAAGCAATGCAATGCTCATGAGATATAACATCTTTATTGTTGAATACTAGAAGCTATACACTAATGAATACACAATAACATAATGTGAATGACAGCAACTGTCACATAAAAAGCTACTTGAATGTCCTTTACAGGATGGTGTAATCAACCCCAGCAATTTATTGGCCGTTTATGATTTACTTGGCATTTTTTACGTAAAGTAGTTTGCCGTTGCTTTCTGAACGACCGACGCCTCATACTGTTGAAATCACAGCAAAGCAACATGTTTCCCAATCGCCTGCAGCTGATTTCGTACACTTGACACGGTATGTTGGGGAATTATGAAATATGTTCATCGTCCCTAAACCATAGCGCCCGCATAACTGTCACATAAACAATAAACCATGCGCATCGATTGTTGTCTTCTCTTTCTGCCCATTATACTCATCTTCTCCTTCTGCCCATTATCCTCATCTTCTCCTTCTGCCCATTATCCTCATCTTCTCCTTCTGTCCATTACCCGCATCTTCTTTTCCTGCCCATTATCCATCTTCTCATTCTGCCCACTATCCTCATCTTCTCCTTCTGTCCATTACCCTCCTATTGGAGTATAGTCACCAGGCCAGCTAACGGCAGGCCATATCTAATCTTTTAACATCTCCAGTGGCTCACTGCCTTTCCTCTACATATTATTCACCTCTGTCTCTAGTTTTCTTCTACATGTGTTTATGGTCCGCCTCTATTCGTGTGCCCTGTGGGTTTCAGAGACAGAAGTTTCTATTTATACTATTCTCAGTTGTTGTCAATGTGTTTCCTGTCCAACGACAGCGTTTAATCCGGTGGTTCTCAACCGGTGTGGAATTCCCTCCAGGGGGAATTTTAGGGTTTCCAGGGTGGGGGGGGGGGGGGGGGGGGAGGAATGAAGACCATTTCAAAATCGCGTTAATACAAGAACCGATAATTTGATATTATTTTTCCCTTCATACTTTACAGTTATGTACGTCTCATCCTTCTAAAATTCATTTTATAAAGTAAGTAGACCCACAAATAATGTTTTATGTGGATGTCTAGACTTGTTTTAGTATATGCTATTAAATTTACCTTCCATTTTTACGTATACTGTGTAGGGGTGGGGGGATTTTTAGATAGGAAATATGAAAGGGAGGGAATGACGTTCTGAAATTACGGCGAAGGGGGGCACGGGCCAAATTTTTTAGAGGAAAGGGGGGGGGGGGGGAATGACGTTCTGAAAATATGATGAAGGGGGGGGCACGGGCCAAAAAAGGTTGAGAACCACTGGTCTAATCTCTCACCTGTTGATTGGAAGGAATTTGTCAGGTACTCTCCCTACGCTTCACATTAATAATTCTGTTATACCAAGGTAATTCTTCTATTCTGCGCATGCACCAGTTAATGGAAGTTTGTAGTAAATTAGTATTTTGTTTAGCCGTTCTTCATGTTTCTCATCCATACGGCGCTACTGATTTTTTGTATTAATGTTTGCTCGCTCGGAACTCAAGCTTAGTCCATACACGTGCTATTACTTTTTTAGTGCGTGTGAATTAGCTGTCCCTATTACCAGAGCCTTCGCCATGAGGCGAACTCACTACGACTTCAGAGGTACTTGTAATTTACGTCCTCGAGTTAAGGAAGAGAAGTCAACACTATAGTCCAACTGACCGATGTAGAGGTTGAACTCGCAATCTCGGCTTCAGCACACCGGATGTTTAAGAACGAGCTATCTTATCCATTCAGCCATGCTGACCATCACTACTGATTTAACATTGTTTAGTTTAGTTTAGTCGTTGGATCAACATCAAGGCACACGGTTTAACCCATAAGTGCTCCGTTTTCCTCCTAACTCAAACCTGAGTCTGGAGAAACTCAGCTCAATGCACGAACTCCGTTGCATCGGTGAGAATCCTGAAATACTTTGGGTAGATTTTTAACTCGAAATTTTGCCCGGGCAGCGCCGTTAGGCTAATCTTTTTCGATTTCCAACTGCCAAGGGATTTTTTACGTGCGCAACAATACACACGCTCAATATTCTAAGTTTGGTGTTAAGTTTCATTTCTTTTCACTTCAACAAATCTCCTAGAGTGCTACGGAAGCTCCTCACGACTTGTGTATTCTTATGTTAATATCTCTGTCTGTACTCCCTTCTTGGTATACATTGCTACCTTGTGTATGATTCCATCACTTGAATGAGGTTTCACCGGGGAGATCGGGTTATCATCTCCTTCATCTATTACCATTATCTGTGACTTTTCCGCATGCATTTTTAGACCTAGCTGTATTGCGGATATAAAGGTGGCTAAACTGTGGCTGACACCATGAACTGAACTCTAGATACAGCTGTAAAGTAGTCGTTGCAGTTAACGTATTTCCTGGTGCACGCTGGTAAGCATGATTTGCTTTCTGGAACTATTTGCTTTGTATTTTGCTCATTTTTCAACTGCTTTTTTCCGTTGCCACCATTATTACTGTAACTACCAATACTACTAAAACTATTGATGCGCTGTTGCTACTACTACTACTACTACTACTACTACTACTACTACTACTACTACTACTACTACTACTACTACTACTACTACTACTACTACTACTACTACTATTTAATTTTCTTTGCCGTCTCTTCCTCATCGTCGTTATGTATCCTAGTCTTTAACAATAGCTATTAATATCAGTATATTTATTTAATTCATTTCTGCTGAGACATGGAAGAACCATACTCTCTCTCTCTCTCTCTCTCTCTCTCTCTCTCTCTTTCTCTCTCATACACAACACACACACACCTTCCAACCCCCGTTTGTATTTCCACATTACATAAGGTACTGGTACAATAAGTAGCATGTCATTCTTCAACACACTCTGCCAACCGTATTACGAAACTACAACTTTCACATGGAAACAACCAATGCACAATAACGTGAAATACTTCGCCAATGGTTTCCACACCTTAATATAGTTACAAGGACGAAACCCATTGTTCCGGCAGATCATGAGTTCATCATCATTAGAATGTGTCAAGCCTCACAAGCGTGCGCGGTCATCGTTCGCCATCTCGCACGATCACCAGAGTTTTGAGTAAGGTCTTGGGGATAATGAGCCATTGTGCCGTTGATAACTGCTGCAGTATTTGTCTATTCATCTCTCTCACTGTCATCCATGTTGACATCTTGAAACAAAACTTATTTGTGGGGTAATCTGTGACGTTAATCACAAATAATACTCTTATGTCCTACCCATTATTGCTTCGACTGAGAAATTCGTGGGGTGATTTGTGACATATATATCACACTATATCTTTCAAGTCCGACTCATTATTGCTTCGATTGAGAAATTCGTGGGGTGATTTGTGACATATATGACACACTAAATCTTTCATATCCGACCCATTATTGCTTCGACTGAGAAATTCGTGGGGTGATTTGTGACATTTATCACACACTAAATCTTTCATGTCCGACCCATTATTGCTTCGACTGAGAAATTCGTGGGGGGATTTGTGACATACATAACACACTAAATCTTTCATGTCCGACCCATTATTGCTTCGACTGAGAAATTCGTGGGGGGGGGGGGATTTGTGACATATATAACACACTAAATCTTTCATGTCCGACCCATTATTGCTTCGACTGAGAAGTTCGTTGGGTGATGTGTGATATATATCACACACGTCTTTCATGTCCGACCCATTATTGCTTCGACTGAAAACTTTAAGTATGGCGCTTTTCTAATTGTCTGCTCAGTTTGTCTTTCTGCAATGCAGTTTAAAGGAGGGACTGAGATGGATGGACTTTCTTTATCAGGCAGATGTGTATGGGAATTCGTCTGCTTTCCCCAGGAAGCTGAATGTTCTGGTTTGTCAACGTCTGCTTGTTGGTTGGCGGAGAATGGTTTGCAAGTTCGCCGATATCTAACGTCTATGACGCCCATTGTCGCTTTTGAGGATGAAGACAACAGCGACGTCGGGAGAACTGACTCCAACTCTGCTGATGATACGGAAGATGTACTCGAAGACGGCGACAACAGTTCAGGAGCAGCAGGTGATGCGGGGCATTTGTCACTTCTATCACAATGATCTATGGAACCGACAGGCAGGGAATTATGTGGTGGTGAGTCCGAACATGCCCGGTGTTCGTGGTCAGATACTTTGGAGTTAAGCACTCTGCAGATGTTTTTCGCTGTCTTCCGAGTGTCTATGCTCAGATCATCTGCTGTTTCGGATGGACGAAGATCGGAATTGCCTCGGATTGACTGAGGAAATATAAGTGGACCTGGAAACATCAAAGGGTACACGCTGAAGAACTTCGCCGAATTTGCAGAATCATGTATTGACGACAATACCGCCGACGGCGACGCCATCGCACTAGATTGAAAACTTTGACATATTGGCGATGGGCGGGTACCAAACAGATTTGGACTAAGCGCAGACACGACTGGATGAGAAGCTTTTACTTCTGAAGCCAACTGCTCAATAGCCCTTTCCAAATTACCTCCACATCCTTGCCAGACTAATTCAAGAAGGTTGGGGTTATGGGTAGGGAAGACTCTTTGTAAGAATTCTCTGGGCGACATGTTGCCTAACAACAGCCTCGACTTAGCTATATCAAAGTCTGTTTGACATTGCTGTAAACTTCGGTCTAGAAGAGCTTGCCGCTGCGCGTGCTGGAAAGCCAGTTGTTGGTTCTTTAACTCTGTCTGACGTTCCCGCTCTAACATGACCATCTCCAGCTCTTTATCTGCGAAGCATCGCCGTTTGCGCATGCGCTCGTTGACCAAAGGCGACATGGACTTGACCATTTCAGGAGAAGGGAGTGCATGTAAGCGAGATCTGTAACCTGAAATACAGAATATGAGAGATAAGCGCCTTAGTAACAACGTCAAATATTTCATAGATATGTCACATCAGCTTGGAGATTTTGCTAAAACATATGTTACCAGTTGTTTAATGTTTTCTGTACAAGAAAGAGGAGTACGGCAGGGACGTGTACTGTCCCCAAGCCTCTTCAACCTAGACGCAGAAAGAATTTTTAAACAAGTTGAAATGCCTGGACTCAGCATCAATGGAAGAATCATCAACAATCTTAGGTATGCTGACGATACAGTGTTAATAGCAGAAAGTGAGCAAGAGTTACAAGACCTAGTGGAACAAGTAAACAGACACAGTGCAGAATGTGGCTTAGATATTAACATCCAAAGAAACAAAAACTATGATAATTAGCAGTGAA
The DNA here is from genome assembly GCA_014155875.1 of Cepaea nemoralis. Lineage (NCBI taxonomy): Eukaryota > Metazoa > Mollusca > Gastropoda > Stylommatophora > Helicidae > Cepaea > Cepaea nemoralis. The sequence goes on from JACEFZ010009142.1 coordinate 217,502, forward strand.
AAGGAAAGGTCATCGATGAACATCACAGTAACCGGGGAGATACTAGAACAAGTAACAAGTTTCTCCTATCTTGAACATATAATAACAGATGATGGCAGAAGTGAAATAGAAATCAAAAAGAGAATAGGAATGGCCAAAAATGCTTTCAACGGCATGAAATCAGTATTAACATCTAGAGAGATTAATAACGCATTAAAAATGAGAATTGTCAAATGCTACGTATATTCAACGCTAGTGTATGGCTCGGAAGCCTGGACATTGAACAAGCAACTAGAAAGTCGCATAGAAGCCGTAGAGATGTGGATATACAGACGAATAGGTCGTATTTCATGGAAACAAAAACAATCAAATGCAGAGGTTCTAGAAAAACTGGGAATGAAGAGAGAGTTGATGAAAGAAATAAAGAGGCGGCAAGTGAAATATTTCGGCCACGTTAAAAGACTCTTATAAAAATCATACTCCAAGACAAGGTTAAGGGCAAGCGAGCAAGAGGTAGACAACGATACAAGTGGGAAGATAACATCAAGAGATGGACGAACATCAGCCTGATAGAATGTACAGTCAAGGCGAGAGACAGACGGTGTTGGAGATCCATTGCAGCCAACCTTTATTGTGGAGACGGCACCTGATTTATTGATTGATACAAGAATACTACACTGAAATACTGTTGACTGTTACGCACTTACATTGCTAATACACATATTTTAATAGTTGTTCATGTAAGTGAAATATCAAGTGGATTAAATACCAAGTGAGTGACATTTCTTACAGTGAAGATAGTCATTTTGAAAGTAATATTTTCTCTTCTGGAGTGTCACATCATATAAGATTTTATTTTATTAAAGCGTAGAAGTCGATATAAAAGATTAATTAATGAAATACACGGTCGGCTACATTCTTATATAATCTGTGAAATGTTCGGTTGTCTTGATTCTAATATTATCTGTGAAATATTCGGTCGTCTAGATTCAAATATTATCTGTGAAATATTCGGTCGGCTAGATTATAATATTATCTGTGAAATATTCGGGCGTCTAGTTTATAATATTATATGTGAAATATTTGGTTCCCTAGTTTCTAATATTATCTGTGAAATATTTAGTCGTCTCGATTATGATATTATCTGTGAAATTTTCGGCCGGCTAGGTTCTAATATTATCTGTGAAATATTTGGTCGTCTAGATTCTTAAATTACCTGTGAAATATTCGGTCGTCTAGTTTCTAATATTATCTGTGAAATATTTGGTCGTCTAGATTATGATATTATCTGTTAAATTTTCAGTCGTCTAGATTCTAATATTATCTGTGAAATATGTGGTCGTCTAGATGCTAATATTACATGTGAAATATTTGGTCGTCTAGATGCTAATATTACATGTGAAATATTTGGTCATCTAGATTCTAACATTGTGCATGAAGTTATATTGTATATATTACGTTTGTTATGAGTTCGTGGTAAAAGAAATCACGATTTAATTTCGTTGGTTTCACAATCCCGACATACCGGGTCCGAAGTCAGTTTTGGGAGCAGAATGTTTATCGTTGATTTCCATAATGGTAAGAACGTCGGCCATTCAGAAAGCAATAACAAACTGCTGAACGCAACATTGCCTAGAACATCACAGACGGCCAAAAAATAATGGGCTAATTTCCACGTCCTGTAAAAGGCATGCAACTCACTTTTATTAACTTACTATCACACTTAGGCAGTTCTGCTTAGTGCTATAAAAGCTTCTCGTGCCTTTTGTTTACATCTTTTTTTTTTAAATATCTTCATCTGTTCCTCATCTTTTCCTAATTGCTACTTAAATATTCGTATTTTCCAGTTCCTGTGGTGAGATTTCAGCAAGAAAAATTGGGTTATCATGTGCATAATTGATCCTCATTATATAAAATAAATAAATAAAATTAAGAGGACTGAGCCGGCTCCCTGGCCGAGAAGTTGGCAGCTTTCTCCGTTAACCCTGAATACTCTCGTGGTTGACGTGAGCTCACGAGAATTATAAGTGGTTCAAGTCGCGCCAGTGACTTATGACAGTATGGAGCCGGTCGCTCAGAGAGCCGTGGCGTGCTGATGAGCGTAATCTAGCCTAGGAATCAACATACAGCTGAAGTATGCTGGTGTTGACGGCAATATCCTGAAACAGGATGGAAACGCGGGAAAAAAAAAAGAGGTCTGACGTATACAGTTGATACTTCCCTTAGTTTGCCAACCCAACCGATACCCCAATCCCGACCCTGCTCCTGAATGTAATTATTACACATAGGTTAACTGGCAGATTAGAACAACCGATACCCCAATGCCTACCCTGGTCCTGAATGTAATTATTAAACATAGGTTAACTGGCAGATTAGAACAACCGATACCCCAGTCCCTACCCTGGTCCTGAATGTAATTATTACACATAGGTTAACTGGCAGATTAGAACAACCGATACCCCAATCCCTACCCTGGTCCTGAATGTAATTATTACACATAGGTTAACTGGCAGATTAGAACAACCGATACCCCAATCCCTACCCTGGTCCTGAATGTAATTATTACACATAGGTTAACTGGCAGATTAGAACAACCGATACCCCAATGCCTACCCTGGTCCTGAATGTAATTATTACACATAGGTTAACTGGCAGATTAGAACAACCGATACCCCAGTCCCTACCCTGGTCCTGAATGTAATTATTACACATAGGTTAACTGGCAGATTAGAACAACCGATACCCCAATGCCTACCCTGGTCCTGAATGTAATTATTACACATAGGTTAACTGGCAGATTAGAACAACCGATACCCCAATGCCTACCCTGGTCCTGAATGTAATTATTACACATAGGTTAACTGGCAGATTAGAACAACCGATACCCCAATGCCTACCCTGGTCCTGAATGTAATTATTACACATAGGTTAACTGGCAGATTAGAATAAGAATGGCCATGTCGAAGGTAGCCCTGTCGCAAGATGGAAAACATTCTGATAAATAAAAAGATGTCATCTGCAAGAGTTTTGAGATGCTACTCAGAACCTGTACTTGTATATGGATGTGAAGTGTGGACAATGAGCAAACAGGCTGAAAAACATCTGATGGCTGTGGAAATGTGGTTTCTGAGTAAAATGCAAATAATACAATGGACAGACAGAATATCCAATGACCAAGTCCTACAAGAAACAAATGAAAGTCGTAAACTAATTAGAGAAGTCAATTAGAAGTAGTCAGTCACAACATTTTGGTCACGTTATGAGAAGAAACAGCCTAGAGAACTGGCAAGATTGAGGGGAAGAGAGCAAGGGGAAGGTAGAGAAGTAAATACCTGGATGGCATGGTCAAGTGACATGGTCGAGACAAGAACAATGGGCTGATTCACGACTCTGATGATCGAGTGAGATGGCGAAACATGACCGCCCATGCTTATCGGCATGGCAGATGATGATGATGATGATGATGATGATGATGATGATGATGATGATGATGATGATGATGATGATGATGATGATGATGATGATGATGATGAACTGATTGATCAGATTTAAAAAAAAGCATCTGCATCTACATTGTAAAGAAAATTAAAATTAATGTTCCATCTGATCCTTCATACCAGACCAGGAGGTCTTCAGCACTGTCCGCAAACTCAGTAGCAAGGCGATGATCTGTTGTGTCACCATAATCCACACATGCAATATTCTGTTGTTAGTAAATTGTCTCAGTTAGAAATTGGCCCAGAGCAGTGGTCGTAACGTCTACTCCTCATTATTTTTAACGACTGATGCATTTTAATGGTCGCAACACTGGGCTTCTTCATTTCTTCTTCCTTATCTAAGAATGTCGGGCTTCAGGCCCAGCGTTAAACTTTCTATTATGTTTATTATCTCAGTAGCAGTGAGATGTTATTGGCAGCCCATCTCAAACTTGGCGCTGTTATCATTTATATTTGCCCGAACCCAGAGTGAACAAACAGGCAAGTGTTAGGAGCATCACATTCTGTTGGCCTGAGCGCACGAAGGAATAGGTGTCCAACCTTATTAATTTGTACTTCACCATTGTACTTCTCATCATGGGGGATGAGTGGTCTCGAGGTATGGTATCCGCCTCTAGCTCTGGAGGTCCCGGGTTCAAGTCCCGGTTAGGGCCGGGATTTTTTCACATGGACTTCTAGTAACAAAATGTCCCCTGGTCTCTGGGTAGTGAGATCGGACGCCCATGTGTATTGTTGCGCACATTAAAAAAAATCCTTTGGCAGTTGGAAATCGAAAAAGAGTAGCCTAATGGCGCTTCCCGGGCAAAATTTCGAGTTACAAATATCTCCAAAATATTTCAGGATCCTCACCAGTGCTACGAAAGTTCGTGAGCTGATATTCTCCAGACTCAGGTTTGAGTTAGGAGTAGAACGGAGCACTTATGGGTTACACCCGTGTGCCGTGATGTTGATCCGTCGACTAAACTAAACTTCTCATCATATGTGTTCTCGGTGATGCAATGTGCATAATCCGAAATGTCGAGGTGGATTCTGAACGTAGACAGTGCACTGATAAACTTGATGGCTCTGTATCTCCTGCAGATGGCCAGCCCATGGATCGTGCTGATGTTGTTAATACCTTTAGAGAGATGTAGGGGCGGATGACTTATGACGCCAGTGAATCCACATCGCTGTCCAAAATGAGAGACTCGGGAGTAAGTATTGGTACGGCCAGACATTCGAGGGACATCCGGAGAACGAGGGGCCTTTTCAGCCAAAACAGAACTAGCACTATTAGCAGACAGATGCTAATGCATGTGTTCGGGGGAGGGGTGGGGGATCTGAGCACCTATGGGCTTGTCTGGAGTGCAAGGATAATACCCAAACATATAACTGATAATTTTATTATCATTAGCATTTTCACACGACAATGGTGTTGTTGTATATTGAGATGTTCCTACCTCAGTTACACATGTCAATGGTGTTGTTGTATACTGAGATGTTCCTACCCCAGTCACACATGTCAATGATGTAGTTGTATATTGAGATTTTCCTGCCTCAGTTACACATGTCAATGCTGTAGTTATATATTGAGATTTTCCTACCCCAGTCACACATGTCAATGCTGTAGTTATATATTGAGATTTTCCTACCTCAGTCACACACGGCAATGCTGTAGTTGTTGTATATTGAGATGTTCCTACCTCAGTCACACACGGCAATGGTGTTGTTGTATATTGAGATGTTCCTACCTCAGTCACACACGGCAATGGTGTTGTTGTATGCTGAGATGTTCCTACCTCAGTCACACACGGCAATGGTGTTGTTGTATACTGAGATGTTCCTACCTCAGTCACACACGGCAATGGTGTTGTTGTATACTGAGATGTTCCTACCTCAGTCACACACGGCAATGGTGTTGTTGTATATTGAGATGTTCCTACCTCAGTCACACACGGCAATGATGTTGTTGTATATTGAGATGTTCCTACCTCAGTCACACACGGCAATGCTGTAGTTGGTGTATACTGAGATGTTCCTTCCTCATTCACACACGGCAATGCTGTAGTTGTTGTATATTGAGATGTTCCTACCTCAGTCACACACGGCAATGCTGTAGTTGTATACTGAGATGTTCCTACCTCAGTCACACACGGCAATGCTGTAGTTGTATACTGAGATGTTCCTACCTCAGTCACACACGGCAATGCTGTAGTTGTATACTGAGATGTTCCTACCTCAGTCACACACGGCAATGCTGTAGTTGTATACTGAGATGTTCCTACCTCAGTCACACACGGCAATGCTGTAGTTGTATACTGAGATGTTCCTATCTCATTCACACACGGCAATGGTGTTGTTGTATACTGAGATGTTCCTACCTCAGTCACACACGGCAATGCTGTAGTTGTTGTATATTGAGATGTTCCTACCTCAGTCACACACGGCAATGCTGTAGTTGTATACTGAGATGTTCCTACCTCAGTCACACACGGCAATGCTGTAGTTGTATACTGAGATGTTCCTACCTCAGTCACACACGGCAATGATGTAGTTGTATATTGAGATGTTCCTACTTCAGTCACACACGGCAATGGTGTTGTTGTATATTGAGATGTTCCTACCTCGGTTATACACGGCAATGCTGTAGTTGTTGTATATTGAGATGTTCCTACATTAGTTACATACGGCAATGGTGTTGTTGTATATTGAGATGTTCCTACCTCGGTTATACACGGTAATGCTGTAGTTGTTGTATATTGAGATGTTCCTACTTCAGTCACACACGGCAATGGTGTTGTTGTATATTGAGATGTTCCTACCTCGGTTATACACGGCAATGCTGTAGTTGTTGTATATTGAGATGTTCCTACATTAGTTACACACGGCAATGCTATAGTTGTTATATATTGAGATGTTCCTACCTCGGTTATACACGGTAATGCTGTAGTTGTTGTATATTGAGATGTTCCTACTTCAGTCACACACGGCAATGGTGTTGTTGTATATTGAGATGTTCCTACATCAGTTACACACGGCAATGCTGTAGTTGTTGTATATTGAGATGTTCCTACATTAGTTACACACGGCAATGCTATAGTTGTTATATATTGAGATGTTCCTACCTCAGTCACACACGTCAATGCTATAGTTGTTTTACTTACTCGACAGAATCTCCCTGGATAAGGAATGCTGCTGTAAGCTGCGAAGATTCCGCTGTAACATCTTCCTCTGTTGCAGCAAGGTCGCTGCTGATTTAACTTTCGCTTTGAGCGCGCTTGTCATCTCGCTGGCTTGATGTCTAACAGAGAAATAACGGGGCCATCATTAGAACTACCCCAAACAACATAATCTGGCGTAACTGAGACACGAACATAGAGCTGATCCAAGAATGATGATCGTTTGAGATGACGAACCATTAGCGTCCAGGCTAATCGACATGGCACATGATGACACTGATACAATATAATGACGCAACAAAAGAATTAAAAAAAAAAAAAAAACAAGCAATCACGTCACTGTATAGGGTGTATTTTTAATGACTGTGCAGTGTTTGAAAATATTGCCGGTCCAAGTTTTGTATTCACCTTTGTAAAGTTCATGCAACATAATAGGTACATACAAAACTTGGACCGGAAATATTTTCAAACACTGCACAGTCATTAAAAATACACCTTGTATAAGGTCATACGTCCATTGCAGGAGGTTGCCGTCAATTCAGATCCTAGGTACATTTTCTAGGCAATTTTACTATTAGTAGTTTGCCATTGTTTTCTGAACGAGAAGGCAACATTGAAGTCCAACTGACCGCAAAGGGATTTATCCTGGCCCACAGCCGTCAGCGCACCGGAAATTTAAGTGCTGCAGCACTCTTATCCTGTCGGCCAAGACGACTTAAGACCAATGCATATTAACTGCTTCAGTGCGATACAAAAAGTAGGTTTGGACAAAATAAGGTACACAATCAAATGAACAAATCTCCCCCGATGTGTCTCCACCTTGACGTGGTGGGGGAGCTTGCGTGTCCCATCGACCCCATTCGCTTGCCTATGGATGAAAAACTACATATCGGACAGCTTATGGGATAGGGACCAGACCAAGAGAGACACAACCTGCTGCTCTGCAGGTTAGACTGAGGATAGCAGTCAAAAATTTAAAACAGGCGCACGAAGGCAAAAGATCTGGTCCGGACAATACTCTAAGGCTCTCTGTCGAGGGTTGAGGCTGAACGCCTCTAAGCCACAAACCCTCGGATCTGAGAGCCGGGCCCATACCCACCCTCCGAAAAATAGAGGTGAGATACTGTGCAAGCTACATGCCCAGTTCTGATACTTGTTCGAAGGCTCTCAGCTGGAGGATATGAGGGATTCCCGGAAGAGAGGGCCTGGCCGTTTCTCGTTCACTGCTGCACGGAGGTAAGGTGCTGAGCCGGCAGCACATGTAGCCTACCTCTTGAGCGAGTACAAAAAAGTCAGAGAAGTGCCCCAGTCGAATGGAATGGTTACGAAAACTGTCTGTATCTAACTCATAGAGAGTAGACAAAAGTGGAAAAAACGTCTCAATAACACGAAATGGAACGCAAGGCTAGCGAACCCATTGCGTGGTCCGAAGTCAAAAGCAAAGCTTACCGAGTGGATGACGCCCACAGTCTGACCGATCCTGGTGTGTGCTTGAGCGGAGGAGCTACAGGAGGTATACTTTGATACGGGCGGCATCACAACAATAAGTCTAACGTGCCTCGAAACCCGAGAACCTCATTAAAAAATGCCCGCCGAAGCCGGAAGTGCTGGCCTACGGGTGGCAAAATAAAAACTGGCACTACGCATTTACGTCCGAGTGAAATGTCTCGTCCGAATGTCTCTCGTGCTAGGAACAGCTCTGACTACCTAGTTTCCGAATGCCGCTCTTGCTCGGAACAGTTCTGACTAGGTAGTTTTCCTAATGTCCGCCGTGCCTGGAACAGCTCTGAAGGGCACAAGGACAAGCACATGTCCGAAAACTCGCTGGGTGGATACCATCTGCAGACTTGTCTGGTTTGTGCAGGAATGGCCCGGGGCGAACGAAATGCCCAATATATTGAAGTGAGGAATCAAAGCAGCCATGAGCAGGACGTGACGATTCCCTCGGTAAGCCCAGCATCAGGGCGCTATGTGTCGGCCCTGCAACCATGGAAGCAACCTTGGATGGCGGAAAATGCTATGGACTGTCCCTGCCTTCCTTTGAGGGATGACCGTTGTCTTCGACCGTTCCAACTTGGCCAGCGGTGTAGCAGATGGCACCGCAAAAGTGAGAGTCTCCCAGGAATGCTACCTGGTCAAAAATGCACGCTAAAGTCGATGTGTTGGCCTACGGGTTTCGGCCCAAGGGCGCATAACAGACACACCGCAATCACATCTGAAAAAACACTCCGGATGAACGAAAAGAAGAAAGAAATGAACAAATATTAAAATGTAAAGTTCCTCTCCCTGAGCATTGAAATAAAAAATGTCTCAAATGTCATCTGCAAACCTCTGACCCGGCAATTGTTCATTCAAGGGTCCAAACAAGTGAAGTCCGAAGCGACGAGTCTATAGCTCGATATTTTAAGACCTCAAGTTTCAGAGCATGTAGTCATCATATGCCCATGCACTCTATAATAACAATCATGTTATAGTCTGTTTACTTCTGTCTGCCCCGATATAAAATTCCATATTTCAGTAACCAACTGAGGGAATATGATGAGATTTAGCATATAACCTTATCATTATGTCCACCCAACAAAATTGTTTTTTTGTTCTGGAGATTGTACAGCAGATTTCAATGTTTGTTTATATGCGGTATATAATTTACGGGTCAGAGATTAAGTCCACATTTTTAAATGTATTACACCTTCACCCAGACACATCCGCGCTTTTTTCAAAATTTCCTCGTGGAAACGTTTTGGCACGAACGGCGCGCAGTTAAATGAGAGTGTTCAGAGGTGTCGTCGTAATGTGGGTCCTTTCGTGAAACGTGATTATTTTATGAATCTTACCATTTATCGCAAACATGGGAATGTGTGAATATTGTTGAATGGGATTGATTGTGAAATTTTGTACACTTCAAAGCATCGCTATGAAGTTGTACACATATTTTTGTCAAGAAGCTGATCGCAGGAAACTGTTTCATACTGTTACAAATCCCGAAAAAAAGAACAGTGCATGCATTGGGTTTGAGTAAACGGTCATTTCGTCGATGGGTGCAAGAATCTGGAATGAAACCAACACGCGATAAGCAAACGGTAGGTAGAAAGGCAATTGTAGACAGCTTTGACAAGGATGTCATAAGGCGAGCTATTATAAAAATGCTGGATGCCAAAGAAACAGTGACTGTAAGAAAACTTAGGGTTTGGTTGAGAAAGAACAATAACATAGAGCTATCCAAAACAACTTTGTGGAAAATTATAAGGACATTAGGCTTCACTTTTAGAAAGTACAAGGGAGGTAGAAATATCCTTTGCGAGCAACCGCATTTAGGAGCCATGAGAAGCAGATACCTACGTGAAATAAGGGAAATGCGCAAAGAAAATTATGACATAGTGTATTTGGATGAGACGTGGATCAATGCGCACCACACAAGTGAAAAGGAATGGCAATCAGTGGATGGAAAGATAAAGCGATATGTGCCCAGTAGTAAAGGACAGCGTTTGGTCATAGCCTATGCTGGTAGTACTCATAATGGCTTACTACAGAATGCTGGACTCGTGTTCGTATCAAAGCATACAGACAATAGGGATTATCATAATGAGATGAATGGTAATGTATTTAGAGATTGGCTCGAGAATACAGTACTTCCATCCCTTGATAGACCGTCTTGTCTAATCATGGACAATGCATCATATCACAATGTTGTTGCCCAAGAAGACAAAATACCTACGGCATCGAGCACAAAGGAAGCAATAAAGATATGGCTCCGAAGGGAAAATATACCATTTCCAGAAACATATTTCAAGCTACAGTTGTTGTCCCTTGTAAAACAGGCGCAAAAAAGCAAGAAATATCAAATCGACAAGTTGATAGAAGAGCATGGCCATAGGTGCTTGAGACTTCCGCCGTACCATTCTCATTTAAACCCTATAGAACTTGTGTGGGCTAAAATTAAAGGACAGGTGGCAGCTGACAATACTACATTCAAATTGTCTGACGTCAAGATACTAACCCAGTCCACGCTATTAAATATTGATAAAAGTTACTGGAAAAAATGTGAGGACCATGTGTTGAAAGAGGAAGAGGACTATTGGAGAAAGGATGGATTGAATTTTATGCAACCGAGAGCAGTCATCAACCTACTGGAATCGTCCGACACAGATTAAGGTCTGGGCAGATCGCAGACCTTAATCCACGTGCACACTTACTGGGATATTTTGCTCCAACTATTCAGACGAATTGCAGGCCCTAAACATTACAGCATCAGCACAATGTCAATGGCAACAGTTTGTATTCCACAGTGATGAATTTTCAATTCCGCAAGCCCTCAGCGGTGACAAACAACTGGTATTGAAAAAAAAACACACTAAACGCATTGAATACCAACAGAAGAGTAATATTGCGGTGGAAACTGACATAGTGTGGCATTCCAAGAAACGTGAGAACAAACACGTTGTCAAATGAGGGGACAACACACGAACATACGAATCAATCTATAAACTTCAATGAAAAGAGGGCCAACAGCTTGGCCGTTAAGAAGGAAGCCCACTACAGAGACATTGACAACTATTTTCATAGTGCAAAACAGGTAATAATCATGTTCCGTCTCTGAACGGTAAACAGCAGAGTAGACAATCTTTCACGAAGACTCAAAGCGGGTCTGTCACCCATGTGTACGTGTGAACAAACTACACAGACAGCTGAACAGATCCTTAAAAATTGACACATGATGACTAAATTGCGGTATCATTTCTGGTCACTCCATACGCACATTAACGCACAGCTATTTGGAAGCTTTCACGAACTCAATATAAAAAGCTAAATGCATCCTAGTAACATGACTCCTTGTGTAAAAAAAAAAGTCGCTTAAATGTCGACAGGGTCGACTTTGCTGCACCGGGCCCTATCCCATATGGCTCGGTCCACCTCCACAGCGCGGAAAGCGTCGCAAAAAGCACGAACTCCGTAGCTCCAGCGACGACCCACAGGAGTCTCCGAAAAATTTAACTCGTGAACCGAAGGACGCGGCCCGGAATCGAACCCACAACCTTCGGAGCCCGAGTAAAACGGCTTGACCACTTCGCCACGAAGACTCCCTACATTATTAACCAGCAGCTGAAGAAACAAGAAGGAAATGAAAAATAAGGTAAGAAATATATTCCTTCTACTTTCCTGTCAATTTACACATTATTTACCCCATGCCTCTGTAAATTCTCTGTCTTTACTAATATTACACATTGCACCCCTCTCGGGAGTCTCCGTGGTGAAGTGGTCAAGCCGTCTGACTCGGGCTCCGAAGGTTGTGTGTTCGATTCCGGGCCGCGTCCTTCATTTCACGAGTGCATTTTTTCGGAGACTCCCGAGGGTCGTCGCTGGAGCTACGGAGTTCGTGCTCTGTGCGACGCCTTTCCGCGCTGCGGAAAGAGACTGAGCCATATGGGATAAAAACCCGGTGCAATGCAGTCGACCCTGTCGACTTTTAAGCGACTTTTTTTTATTGCACCCACTCCCATACGAATCTGGCTACGCCTTGTACTTGTGTCGTTACCCGAAATGACGTGCTTTACTGTAAAGCTAGTTTGTTAGCATGAATTCACTACATTTTCGCCAAAACATCAAAGAAATGTCGCCGCTTTCGATGATTTAAGTTGCCTTTGGACCTATCAAAGACATATTCCTTGGGTGGGGGTAAATATAAGACGGCAGGAAAACTTTCATAATGATGCAACAGACAGTTTTCATAAAAATTGATCGTGAATGAAGGCATTCTTTTCTGAACAGACTAAAGATATGACTTGCCCTTGTACAAACAGAGGGAGCACGCAAGCATAGTGGCTAGACTGTCGCCTGCTGATGGCCATGGGTTCGATCCACAGCAGGACGAATTCGATTTTTTTAAAACAGACCCGTGCTGCTCGATCCAGCCTAAAATGGGTACCAAGAATGTGTTGGAAAGTAAAGGCGGCCGGCATGATACCGACCAGATAACCCACCGGATGCTGACTCGTCTATAAAAAGATGATCATATAAATATTTAAACCCGGGATGTTGAGCTTCTGAAACTGCTTTCACTACCCCCAGATCAGAGACGCCAACCCTCGTCGAGTATAGGCCCCCAGCAAGACATGCCAAGCCATTTGTGTTCCAGTACATGGCTGGCTGGCTGTCTGTTGGCTCATTCTGTATCTATGGAGGGAGATAGCAGTCACAGACCAACCTTCTTTATTGGCCTTTTACGACATGCTCAGGAGGTATACTTTGATGCTATTGTTTACCTCCTCTTGGGGGTCGCTGTAACATACGGGCGAAGCACATACATTAGCCAGCCACACAAATGTAGTATTCATAAACAAATTCACAAATATTGATTGACGCTCACAGAAGTAGAAGAAACAAGTAGATATTAGAGGACACGGTTAGTTGCATATCCTTTACAGGACGTAGCAGTCAACGTAGCATTTGTTGGCTGTTCGTGATGCATGTGAAAGTTTGCGTTCAGTAGTTTGCCATTGCTTTCTGAACGACCCGCACCCATACCATTGCATAAAAGACTAACGCAATACTATCTGCTGCCAAATCGCGGTATGCAGGATTACGAACTACGTCGGAGCACCTTCGCCACGGAGCCGGCAGAGGAAGAGGACACACTAGACAACATATAAATTGAAAGCTGTAATTACCATACCGGGATTCGAGCCTGTCACCTCCAATTGACGACAGGGCTTCGCTAAAGCTTCATTTGATTTATTTTGTCTAGTTTGTCCTCTGCAAACTATTAAATGTAACATTGTCTAGAAATTCAACCTGGGGTTGATCGCAGCGTTCTGCAAAGGACATGCGACATGTATAGTTTGTCATCTAATCTCTACTTGATTCTTTTCCTTCTATAAACGCCATACAATACTTGTTTATTTGTTGATGAGCCGCCTTAATGGCCTTAGAGGGATCCCCATTTGACATTACTGTATTACCATGGAGAGATAAATAATTATCTCCGCTCCCGACAGTAATAAAGTAACCGAATCTCTACGACCTAATATGACATGTAAATGTAACAAAAGTTGTAGTAGATGAGTAGATGGGCAAGTAAACATAACGAGTGCGTGATATCCTACACCTAACGATAACTGAATTCCAAATTTACGCATTTGCAATCTGTTCTAATGGAAATTAAGATAGCATTACTAATTAGCTGCAATGTATAGCTTATTAAAGCTGATATTTTACTTGCAGTTTCAGAGGGCTAACCACCTTTGACCTGCTGCACTGGCTGTGAGAATGTTAATTTGACGTCTTGGGTTTCCCGCGGGACGACAGAGTATACGCGGCTGATAAGACAAGAGCTGTAGGTGTAGGACTTGGCGCTTCTGCCGTTTCATAATGCACGTGTGTATGATTATAGTTGTAATATATTGAACGGGCATCTATGCCCAGGAGATGCTTCTACCCTTGAGCAAGAGATTGATATGAATAGACCATGACCTTTACATGCAGTCCTTCTTCTTCTTCTTCTTCTTCTTCTTCTTCTTCTTCTTCTTCTTCTTCTTCTTCCTCTTCTTCTTCGTCTTCTTCTTCACTTTCCCCTTACCCATCTGCTTCTTGTGTCACAAAATTTCTTCCCATTTCTCTTCTCCCAATCTTCCCTTTCCTCCTCCCCCTCTCCCGTTCCTCACCTCTATTATTTTTCACTTTCTCTTTCCTCTTATCAAACTGTTTTTTTTTTGTCCTCTCCATTCATTTCCTCCTACCTCACTTCCTCACAATGTTCCTTTTCCTTCTCCTCCTCTTCCGTTTCCTCCCCTCTTTCTCCGCTCCACTTTTTTTTTTCCTTTCTCTTCTTCGAGCGCGCGCGTGTGTATCTGTTAGTAGTTTGTGCATTAATGTGTCCACATGTCTAAATAGTTACTGAATTTACTTTCCAGTATATAGATTTGAGTTCAACCCAACCTAATAGTTGGAAGATATTATAGAAATCACCATCGCGAGATGTAACATCAATAACATTAGATATGCAGATGATACAGTGTTAATTGCAGACAATGAGCTGGATCTGCAATATTTAGTAGATACGGTTGATGCACAAAGTGAACAACTAGGGTTAGAACTGGATATTAAGAAGACACAGATTATGGTCGTCACTGAGAAGAAGGAAATATCACAATGTGATATACATTAAATGGGCATATTCTTCAGCAAGTGAATCGATACAGTTTTCTCGGAACAACACTAAGATGAAGCTGATTTACTAGACAATTTTACGTTCCGTAGATTGCCATTGATTTCTGAACGAGAAGTCAACGTTACAGTCCAGCTGACCGTTGTAGTGAATGATCTTGATAAACTGCTGTCGGCGCACATGAATTTTAAGAGTGAGGGGTATTATCCATTGGACCAGGTTTACCTCCTTATGGAGGGCATACACTGGTAATGAATACTTCTCAAGCTAGAGGTGGATTGACAGAACTTAACCACCCCACTCCCGAGGCCGGGGACTTTTTTGTGTTATATATCTAAACGTTACCATTATATTCCATACCGATCAGAGTGAGCGGTCATAGTTCGCCATCTCACATGATCACCGTCTTAGATAAGTTCTGTATACTTATCCAGATAACTCCACGTGACCAAGCCAACGCGATATTTATGAATTGTTAAATGATAATGAACTAGGCATCAGTAATGAAGTTTGCTTGACTTCTTGAGTACTTAGTCACTAGTGGCCATATTGGTCACTGACCGTAGCCCTTGAAGGTTGGAGCCGAAAGTATCAACTTCGTTGCAGTGGGTTTTACATATTGGCAAGTATACCTCTGAAGAACAGTAAGCCGCCCGCTGAGAGCATCGCCCACGGCACGAACTCTGTAGCACCAGCGATGACCTCCAGAGGTCTCAGGAAAAATTGTATATTTCCGAAAACTACCCCATTACTTTCAGAGCGCAAGGTGGGCGGCTTGGCCGTGGAAAGTTGAGACCATAACCAATCTGTCGGCTGCTCTAAAGCTCAATCGTCCCGTTGACATGGTTTCGCGTTACCTTGCTCGATGGAGCTAAGCGGGTACCATGCCGTGCCCAAGGACCTCCGTGGTCAGGGGAGGGAAGGAAGATCCTTAATTTCCCGCAAGAGTACCTCTACACCGTTATTTACAAAGTTCATGGATAGAAACAGTTAAATATTAAGTTTTAAATAAAACATCAAACACTTACCTTCTGAGCGCCACCTGAGCGGCCATAATTCGCTGTCTTTCCACAACCAATAAACAGTTAGCACACTGACAGTCGCGCCATCTACAATATCGCTTGTGGCCTTTCAAACAAGAAACGACGCCATGGTTTCGACACCGAGCACATTTTGGCGTCCTTAGCAACCGCTTGTTAGAAGATGTGGGTTTACTGTTATGTTTGCTGGTTGTATTCTGGCTCCGCCCACCAGCATCGTTCCTGGGGTCACCGGTGCCATCGGGACTGTTTCCTGTAGCCAGGTTGGTGCTGTCTGTCAGCTCATCGTCACTTTGAAAGGAGTCATCAATATTTAGAATTGCGTCATCGTCGGCATCGTCTTCGTCTAGGCTGTCGTCACTCAAGTCAGACTGGTGACATGTCATATCGGATGGCATTTGGTGTATCTCGGATGTCATGTGGTGTATATCTTCTTGTGACATCCTGAATGCAAATGAAATAATTATCGTTAGAATACAGATGCTTCGACGGAGCTGGTATTGTTTGCTTTATTATTTGTTGTTAAGCTGTTTATAAGTCTTCCACCTCTCTCTCTCTCTCTCTCTCTCTCTCTCTCTCTCTCTCTCTCTCTCTCTCTCTCTCTCTCTCTCTCTCTCTCTCTCTCTCTCTCTCTCTCTCTCTCTCTCTCTCAACATCTCTTCTTTCTTTCTTTATTTTTTCTCCCTTTCCTTCCTGTGACATCCAAGTAATATCATATTGTCTTGACCAATCGGCACTCACTATATGATATAATCGCCATGGTACCGGTAATCTTACTTTACTTAACATTATCTGGTCTCCATTTTATGAAGCTGGATCTTTTTCAGAGTTATATTAAGCCCTACCTCAATGAGGGTTTAAACACGGGGTCACCAGACTGGTAGTTTCGAGTCACAAACCTACTGCCACGCCACAGGGACAGAATTTTTTTTTAAATGTTGCATACACCTTACAGGACGTTGCAGTCAACACCAGCATTTTTTCAGCTGCTGTTGATGTACTAGGCAAGTTTTTACGTTCAGTAGTTTGCCATTGATTTCTGAACGACCGGCTCATATACCCCCGTAAGTTACCAGCGCGGCGAGAACCGCTGCCTATTCTCGCAGTTACTGTTTTCCCCAATTACGAACAATGTCGTTTAACTCCTTGGACAGGGAGACCAGACAGAATTACAAAGAATCAGTTGTATACCCCAAGTCGACCCAGCTTAAAATGGGTACCAGGAAATATAATGGGAAGTGAATGGGGCCTGCATTACGTTGACCCAATAACGGATCGAGTGCCGAACGGCCTAGACAAATGTCGGGCCAACACCATATACCCGGGACATAGCAATATGTGTACACACGTCCGTCATATGACTTTTCAATATTTCGTACGACCGAGCTCGGCACAGATTCTCACCACCGTATTCTAGATATGTCTCTGTGTGCTTCACGCTCCTACACAATAGACCCATCGACACTCGGGAGTAAGTAAGGAAGTAAGTAAGTAAGGAAGAAAGTAAGTAAGGAAGGAAGAAATAAAGAAAGAAAGTAAGTAAGGAAGTAAGTAAATAAGTTCTGAAGTAATTAAGCAAATAGGTAAGTAAGGAAGTAAGTAAGAAAGTAAGTAAGTAATCAAGTAAAAACAAGTAAGCAAGTACGTAAGTAAGTAAATAAGTACGTAAGTAAGGAAGGAAGGAAGTAAGCAGGCAAGTAATCAAGTAAGTAACAAAGTAAGTAAGAAACGAAGCAAGTAAGTAAGCAAGCATGTAAGCAAGTAAGTAAGCAAGCAAGTATAGGTTTCTTTTTACCTGGCTTAAAGGCGCATTAGGCATGTATTATTAGATTCACATTTTCTTAGACCAACCTGCACTTGGTGGCTGATGTGGTCAGTATCAAGAGGCAGCCTTTACTTCCCAAAACATTTTCTGGTTACCATTTTATGCTGGGTCGACCCATGAGCCCAATTTTTAAAATTCGAATCCACCCTGATGTTGGTTCGAACCCTGACTACCGTGCCGGAACGCGAGTCCACCGCGTCTCCCATTATAATGTGTGGACAATTTTTTAGACAACTAGTAATAAAATAATATCAATGAAATATGTCATAAATAGATAAACTACACCTAAACATCCGACGTCTTGGTCAAATGACCTTTTTTTTTTTTTTTTTGTCTTTACAAGAACAGGAGCAATGAAAGAATATTATTGTAACTAAAACACACACATGATAAATTATCTGGCAAAATCGTATTGAAAAACATATTGTGTTCAATACGGTTCTGTCCGACCATTTATGTTTTATTTCCGACGTTTCGATCATGAAAACCTTCGTCAGCTTTCCAGACATTTTATTTATATTATTGTTTTACATTATTATTATTCATGTTTGTGTTGTTGTTTACGAAGGTTTTAATCACCGAAACGTAGGTCAGAATGGCCGAATGGATAAAGAACGTGTCTTCTCAATCATCCGGTGTGCTGATGCCGAAGTAAGGGGTTCAACCCCTACACCGGACATTTCATCTCATCTCATCATGTTCTTCTTGTACCTTGCGGTGTCGGACACCGGACAACTGAACTAAACTGTTGACCTACCGTCCTTGACTTTGGGACGTAAACTACAAGTACCTCTGAAGTCGGAGTGGGTTCGCCTGATGGCGAGGGACACTGTTAATAGGGAAAGTTAATCCACGCGCAAAATTCAGTCCAGCACTACTAGACGTAGTGTGTATGGACTAAGCGGGAGTTCAAAGCGAGCGAGAGCCAAAAAAAAAAAAAAAAATAAGTTTAAAAACAAATTACCGAAACGTCGGACACTGTGTGTTGTGTCTTATCTTACTTATTAATATTTGATTTAGTAATTATTATATTATTACGTTATTTTCGTCTATTTATTGTTCCTTCTGGAGGTGCATGATCTCTAGCATACATTGACTCCCCGATCCTCTCTGTCATGTGATATGCTGATGAAGTTGGTGCTCCGTATATTATTGTTGTTTGTCTACTAGATGTTTAAACTGTCCGCAAACACCTTTCTCTGTTTTCATTGTATTTTCTTTGAATATAAGCTCTTTGTTGCTCTTGCCTAGTATTTTTACACTTGAGGCTGACTTCTCTATTCCACTTTTTCTGATGGTACGCCTGTTGGTACATTTGTCTTTTGCATGTGGTTTTGGGACCGTCTCGCGATGATATTTTCATGCGATGGTATGAACGTCGGTCGGTCAGAAAGCAATGGCAAACTACTCAACGTAAACTTGCCAAGACATCATACACAGTTTTAAAAATGCTGGAGTTGACAGCGACGCTCTGTAAAGGATATACAACTAGCTGTTTATGTGGTTTTGATGGAGATATTCTAAACAGACTGCTTGTACATCTAGGAGCTGTGTTGGACGTGTGGTGCTAGCGTCCTTATTTTAAACCAAACGGGCGCTTTTACTTCCCAGAAAATATCATGGTACCCATTTTAGGCTGGGTCGACCTGGGTTAATAAAAATAAAAAACCCGACGACTCGTGGGGGATTCAAACACATGACCACCGTGCCGGCAGGCGCAGCGTGCTAGCCACAAGGTCACCGCGGCTCCCTCTCATATCCAATCAAGGTACAGTAAGGGCCAAATGTACACGATCTGCCGCCTATTGGACATAAAGTACTCGCTCCAGCTCAAAATGTACGCCATGAAATGTCGTGGCAAGTAAAGACGTCCGGAGGGGTATTAATCATATCCCCACCCCCACCATTCGAGTGCCTATGGGTCTGTAAAAACGAAGATAACACCATATATCCAATGCACTTCAAATCGTGTAAACTGGTCCCTTTAATTATAAAATAGAAGGAGCTGCTGTATCCTAATGCCTAGCATACTTGCCTATGGCACAGTGTTAATGTTTCTGAACCCCTCTTGTGTCATTAACCAGGGCGACCCAACCTAAAATGCGTACCGGGAAATGTTATGGAAAGTAAAGGCGATCAATTTGTCTTTAAAACATGGGAGCTAGCACCACATATCTAATTCAAGTCGTGGCTTTAAAAGCGGCCCGTTTACAACAGCACACAGACTGGAATGGGTACCTGGGAGGTAAAGTATATGTGATATCAGAATACATTCAATAGGCCTCATGGCGTGGACACAGAGTGTTGACGTTTACACTTTACATATAGACTATATAAGAGCTGCGGTAGCGTGGTCGCCAACCGCTGACCTGGCGGCCTTGGGGTTTGACCCGCAGCTGAGCGGATACCGATGTTTTTGTTATAAATGACGTGGACTTTCAGGTCGATCCTGCCTAAAATAGATACCACGAATGTACTGAAAAGTAAAGTCGACCACATGACCCACCGGAAGCCAAAAGGTCTATACAAATTTGGGTCGAGCACCATTTACCCGATACGCTTTAATAGATCTAACCTGCTCCCTGACTTTACTGTGGCTTAGGGGATAGTGACACGGTATTGTATAAATCCCCGACACACCGTGTCCAGGGTTCTAAATCAACCGCGAGCAGTTTGGAAGCAGACCGCTTTGCGTTGATTTCGACGGTATGAGGCGACTAAAGCAATGTCAAACTACTGAACTAACATTGCCTTGTACAGCACAAACAGCGAATAAATGCAGGGGTTGATTGCAACACACTGTAAAAGACATGCAAATAACTTTTTGTTTGGTTGAAAATATAAGTCAGATAATTTCCCCCATGATAGACTCCAATTAAGTATGTACAGATTTTGTTTCAATATAAAATAGCAAGTATTGTTTTCCATAATACAGTATTGAAATTTCTGTTAACAAGCAGAATATACATTCTTTTTAAAAAGTTTTAAAGGTCACTTAAAAGTCGACAGGGTCGACTTCATTGCACAGGGTCGTTATCGCATATGGCTCATTCTCTTTCCGCAGCGCGGAAAGCTTCGCACAAAGCCGGAACTCCTTAGCTCCAGCGACGACCCACTGGGGTCTCCGAAATAAATTCACTCGTGAACCGAAAAACACGGCTCGGATTCGAACCCACAACCTTCGGAGCCCGAGGCAGACGGCTTGACTACTTCGCCACGGAGACTCCCAAACCGTTCTTTTGATCTCTCCTTGTTTATCAGTCCACTTAGTTAATTATATCTCTGCAATTTTCTTTGTGTTTTCTTTTCTTTTTTAAGTTTTACGTAATAGCAAAACCAGAGCTTGTAAAGTCAACGACCATGGAAAATACAAAGAAGCTAATAAAATAGTTAGGAACAGGATCATCATCACCATTTAGTGCCCTGCCAGCTGGCGTCGGCGTTTATGGCTCTCCACAGATCTCGGTCTTTGGTGGTCTGGATCAACTCTGCTGATGATATCTCCATGCCACTCTTTCATTCCACTCAGCATCATTTCTCTTGGTCTGCCTCTACCTCTCTTCCCCTCAATCTTTCCAGTTGTCACGATGTTTTCCAATGCCTTTCTTCTCATCACATGACCGAAAAAGCTGTTTGTCTCTTTCTTATTGTTGTATATAATGTTCTAGTTTCATTAGCCTGCCTCAGGCAGTCGTTGTTAGTTACTCTGGCAGTCCAAGGAATTCGCAACATTCGTCTCAGGAACCACATCTTTTTTGCTTCTATTTCTTCTTAATTTGTTCATTTACATTCCACGATTCACTGCCATACAGCAAAACTAGTTCTACGTAGCATTTCAGCACTCTCTTTCCTACATTCAGTGATAGTGACTTAATGCATAATATACTCTTCATTTTCTGAAATGTGGCTTTTTCTTGCCCTATTCTCCTCTTAATCTCTGTTGTACATCTTCCATCTGATGTTATAAATGCCCTTAGATATTTAAAATTATCCACTTGGTTAAGAATTGTCCCTTCTATTCCTATGTCACATTTTGGTTTCACCATTTTCTTTGATATCACCATTGTTACTATTTTCTTGATATTCAAGGAGAGTCCTTTCCGTGCACTCTCTGTTACTACAGTGTCCAACAATTGTTGTAGGTCTGTTGATTTATCCGCCACCAATACTGTGTCATCTGCATAGCGTATATTATTTATATTATAACGGTAGAGGATAAGGGCGGATAAAATACAATATGTAGATGGCCTAGCAAGAGAGGCAGTATTAGCAGCAGTACAAGGAAACTTCAGAAACCTTTACAGCACCATAAAGAAAACAGCAGAGAGTATAATTAACTAAGTAGACTGATAAACAAGTAAAGATCACAGGAACAGACGACCGCAATTTTTGAGAAACTTCTAAATAGATCAGCCAAATCAGACCCTCCTAATACGCAACCAGCAGAAGTGGAGATGGAGATCGGTATCAACTGTGATAAGTAATTTTTCACACACACACACACACACACGCACGCACGCGCGCACGCACGCACGCACACACTCAAAGTATAGAAATTAGCGAAGCGATTTGGCTTCAGAATGATTATGAAAATGCCGATTCAGAGGGTATCCGAGCAGAAACTGTTAAACTTAATATAGTCTGGGCAGCCGAAGATATATAAGCGCGCTGGAGAGAGGAATACCAAGTGACCCAGCCAAAGTAAGTGGACCGCAGATGTGCGACAATTATAGAGAAATAATGTTATTGTCATTTCTGTGAAAAGTATTTAAAAGAATCATTCACGAGAGATTAATAGATGCCATTAACAAACCACTAGTGGTGTACTTCTGCCCACATCGATCTTGCCCTGACCATATAACCACATTACGCACACAAAAAATAGCCCAAAGCATTGAACTGAATTCGTCACTCTATATTGGATTCATGAATTATAAAAAGGACTTTTGCAGCATTGATAGGGAATCACTTCGGAAATCAACGAGACACCTTTGAAATAAGATCAGGAGAGCGACCGGGATATCTATATTATTTCTTACCGACTGTCGACTGGATTGCACAGACAATAATAGCAACCGATTAAACAGTAATGGAATTCGATTGACTCTGAAAACGCAACTTAAGGATCTGGTTTTCACTGATGACATTGCACTGTACCACACACGAAATCAGATACAAGATCAACTAAACACACTTGATTAAAGGTCACAATAATTAGGTCTATATATTAATAGAGAAAAGTCAAATTTAAAGAATAAATACATCTGATGATATCCTGAGATCCCTTGGTGAAACTTCACTTCAAGATGCGAACTCATGCACTTATTTATATAGTAAAGTTGATGGGACAATATGGAGAGATATTAAAATAAGAATACAAAAAGACAAGAGGAACCGTCATTGCACTAGAATAAAGAAGTAGGGATTATAGGACGCACTAATCCCCACTTGTTTCTTCTACTTCTGTGAGGGGCAACCAATACATGTGTGTTTATTTATGAACTGTCTTATTGACCTCACAGGGTTCCCCAATTCATATTTCTGTGTTACAGCACTAGGAAACCCCTAGAAGTCAAAAGGAAATTAAAACTAGCGCAAATCATAAAATGTACCTCTAATGTTAAATCAATACATGGATCGAAACACGGAGAACAAATACATCAATTACAAATAAGCAACACACATTCATTGATTAGTGTCTGAAAAGAAGGACTAACACGTTTTGAAAGAATCCTTAACTTGGAGAATACGGTTATAATTGTTGTTAATGGCCCGAACCCCAGGTCGATCCAGCCTAAAATGGGTCCAGGGAATGTCCAGGAAAGTAAAGGCGGCGATGTGATACTGACCACTTCACTCGCCGAGTGTCCAACTGTCAACTGTCACTTACTGCCAATATGCGGTGTATGGCAGGGGGTCTTTGAGCCTGAGGAATTAAGGCCGCCTGGTTGGTGCAGTCGCCGCGAACTGTGCAGGTTAGGATTCTCTTTTTGCCCCCGACAGAAAAAAATCCCACACCTTACCGAGGATTCGAACTCGGTCTCCCGAAGGAGACTTCGGCGTTATAGGCACTCGGCCTCCACTGGCCTAAAGACATATGGACCATTCACTATATGCACTCTTTGCCTTAGGTGTATAAAAGGGATCTTTACTTCTATTGGAAGAACAAGACATGATTCCAGGAAATCGCGAATTTGTGGAGAGAGTTGTTGGCCCTGGATCAGATAAACCTCAGAATGTTTTTTTTTTCTTTTTTCTTTTATATATATATATATATATATATATATATATATATATATATATATATATATATATATATATATATATATATATATATATATATATATATATATATATATATATTCTTCTTCTTCTTCTTCTTCAGCGTTCCGAGCCACTGAGGTTCTTTGCTGCAGATACAAACCGTCTCCATTCGTCTCTCTGGTGGACCTTCTCTTGCCAGATATATATATATATATCTTATTTAGAGGACATGGCTGTCAACACCAGCATTTTACTGATGTTGTTGATGATGTCTTGGCAAGTTTACGTTCAGTAGTTTGCCACTGCTTTCTGAACGACTGGCTCCCATACCAACACGTTAAAACCCAGTGCGATGTGGTCTGCTGCTAAATCGATCGCAGCTGTGTTTCAAACGTAGGTAAGCGGGCTCACGAATCGCATCCGCAAGTCCTTAGCCAGGGAGACCGGCAAGCCCGAGAATAGCTTAACTAAACACTCCTTTCATTGTAACCCAGAGACGGAGACCAACGACAGAGTTGAATAATATGGGGGCGACATGGGCGAGCTACAGGAGATAGTCACAAGACTTGGAGTGAGTTAGTAGAGGGTCTTTTGCTCCAAAAGGGGTAAAGGTAATATGAAGATAATGCAATACTTGCTGCCTTTCATTTGTAAAAGCAATGACTTGTTCTGCCGAATGATACAAAAATTAATTACTTTGTTTGACGAAAACCTATCGTTGACTCCCTAATGAAATCTTATCTTTCTTTATGTACTTAAATAGTCATTGTTAACTACCTATTATAGAAGGCATAACATAGTAACAAAATCCTATAATAGAAGGCACCACATAGTAACAACATCCTATTATAGAATACATCATATAGTAACAAAATCCTATTATAGAATACATCATATAGTAACAACATCCTATTATAGAATACATCATATAGTAACAACATCCTATTATAGAATACATCATATAGTAACAACATCCTATTATAGAATACATCACATAGTAACAGCATCCTATTATAGAAGACATCATATAGTAACAACATCCTATTATAGAAGACACCACATAGTAACAACATCCTATTATAGAAGATATCATATAGTAACAACATCCTATTATAGAAGACACCACATAGTAACAACATCCTATTATAGAATACATCACATAGTAATAACATCCTATTATAGAAGACATCATATAGTAATAACATCCTATTATAGAAGACACCACATAGTAACAACATACTATTAGAGAATGCATCATATAGTAACAACATCCTATTATAGAATACATCACATAGTAACAACATCCTATTATAGAAGACATCATATAGTAACAACATCCTATTATAGAATACATCACATAGTAACAACATCCTATTATAGAATACATCATATACTAACAACATCCTATCATAGAATACATCATATAGTAACAACATCCTATTATAGAATACATTATATAGTAACAACATCCTATTATAGAATACATCACATAGTAACAACATCCTATTATAGAAGACATCATATAGTAATAACATCCTATTATAGAAGACACCACATAGTAACAACATACTATTAGAGAATGCATCATATAGTAACAACATCCTATTATATAATACATCATATAGTAACAACATCCTATCATAGAATACATCATATAGTAACAACATCCTATTATAGAAGACATCATATAGTAACAACATCCTATTACAGAAGGCATCACGTATTATCAACATCCTATTATAGACGACATCACATAATAACAACATCCTCTTATAGAATACATCATATAGTAACAACATCCTATTATAGAATACATCACATAGTAACAACATCCTATTATAGAAGACATCATATAGTAACAACATCCTATTACAGAAGGCATCACGTATTATCAACATCCTATTATAGACGACATCACATAATAACAGAATCCTCTTATAGAATACATCATATAGTAACAACATCCTATTATAGAATACATCATATAGTAACAATATCCTATTATAGAATACATCACATAGTAATAACATCCTATTATAGAAGACATCATATAGTAATAACATCCTATTATAGAAGACACCACATAGTAACAACATACTATTAGAGAATGCATCATATAGTAACAACATCCTATTATAGAATACATCACATAGTAACAACATCCTATTATAGAAGACATCATATAGTAACAACATCCTATTATAGAATACATCACATAGTAACAACATCCTATTATAGAATACATCATATACTAACAACATCCTATCATAGAATACATCATATAGTAACAACATCCTATTATAGAATGCATTATATAGTAACAACATCCTATTATAGAATACATCACATAGTAACAACATCCTATTATAGAAGACATCATATAGTAATAACATCCTATTATAGAAGACACCACATAGTAACAACATACTATTAGAGAATGCATCATATAGTAACAACATCCTATTATATAATACATCATATAGTAACAACATCCTATCATAGAATACATCATATAGTAACAACATCCTATTATAGAAGACATCATATAGTAACAACATCCTATTACAGAAGGCATCACGTATTATCAACATCCTATTATAGACGACATCACATAATAACAACATCCTCTTATAGAATACATCATATAGTAACAACATCCTATTATAGAATACATCATATAGTAACAACATCCTATTATAGAATACATCACATAGTAACAACATCCTATTATAGAAGACATCATATAGTAATAACATCCTATTATAGAAGACACCACATAGTAACAACATACTATTATAGAATACATCATATAGTAACAACATCCTATTATAGAAGACATCATATAGTAACAACATCTTATTATAGAATACATCATACATCCCGTGTGTTGCCGGGGCCCATAAGGAAAGCAAAGAATAGCAACACTGCAGCCTACCACGCATGTCGTAAGAGGCGACAAAGGAGGCTTGATGGTTCCGTCGCCCTGCTACTGAGTGAGTGCGTGGCGCGACACTGTGAGCTGTGAGTTTCGTGTGAAATGCTTTTGAATCTGCCCGAGGTCTTTTGGAACGTGACTGCATGTTTGGAGCGATGGCAGATGGCTATGTCCCAGAGTTGACCGGTTTTTGCCTTATGCAGAAATGCGTGGCTGCTGGGCTTCTGGTTGACTGCCACTACCATCGACGATGAACTGTATTTCGTGGACTGTGTGGGTGAACATCTAGGAAACATCCAGATGGGAAAATGACTGCCGATTCCATCAGAAATTAACTGGGTATTTTGTGGGGGACTATTGTGTTGACATTCTGGTGGCGGCATTATGCACAGTGTATCTGTGCGGTCTGTTATTTGTCGAGACTCCTGTCTTTTCCACTTTTCACACTGGGCAGTGGGGAGCATTTTGTGTGATATTCACTGGCACAGGAACGGAGCATAATGGGGACGACCCGTTGCTGTGAAGTTGGAACTGTGACTAACTAACTAACTAACTAACATCATATAGTAACAACATCCTATTATAGAAGACACCACATAGTAACAACATCCTATTATAGAATACATCATATAGTAACAACATCCTATTATAGAATACATCATATAGTAACAACATCCTATTATAGAAGACATCATATGGTAACAACATCCTATTATAGAAGGCATCACGTATTATCAACATCCTATTATAGAAGGCATCACGTATAATCAACATCCTATTATAGACGACATGACATAGTAACACCATCCTATTATAGAAGGCATCACACAGTAACAACATCCTATTATAGAAGACATCATATAGTAACAACATCCTAATATAGAAGACACTACATAGTAACAACATCATATTATAGAATACATCAAATAGTAACAACATCCTATTTTAGAATACATCATATAGTATCAACATCCTATTATAGAAGACATCATATAGTAACAACATCCTATTTTAGAAGGCATCACGTATTATCAACATCCTATTATAGATGACATCACATAGTAACAAAATCCTATTATAGAAGACACCACATAGTAACAATATCCTATTATAGAAGACATCACATAGTAACAGCATCCTATTATAGAAGGCATCATGTACTAACAACTATTATAGAAGACGGCATGTAGTAACAACAACCTATTATAGAAGACATTACGTAGTAACAACTACCTGTTATATAAAATGCCGAGGAGTAACAACTACCTATTATAGAAGACGCCATATAGTAGCATATACCTATTATACAAGAAGTCAAGTATTAACAACTACCTATTATAGATAAAGTCATGTGGTAACAGATAACTATTATAGAAGACATCGCGTATTAACAAATACCTAGTATAGATGACGTCCTTTAGTATGTCATACCTATTATAGAAGACATCATATAGTAACAAGTACCTGTTATAAAAGAAGCCAAATATTCACAACTACCTATTATAGATGACTTCGTGTAGTTAAAAACTACTTATTATAGTAGACGGCATCAAAACTATTTATTATGGATTAACTCATGTAATAACAACTATCTATTATAGAAAACGTCATTATTAGAGAAGATATTATGTAGTAACAACCAGCTATTACAGAAGAGATTATGTAGTAACAACCACCTATTATAGAAGATATTATGTAGTAACAACCAGCTATTATAGAAGATATCGTGTAGTAACAACCACCTATTATAGAAGACGCTTTTGATACAGTGAGACACGTTGATATGATAAAAATGCTTTGCAGATCTCATTGTAAAGAATGTATATAAAAATATATGGCTCCATAGCTCCAGCGACGAACCCCAGGAGAAAAATGTACTCGTTAACCGAAAGACTATCACGGAATCGAACCCACAACCTTAGGAGCGCGAGTCAGACGGCTTGACCATTTCGCCACTGAGACTTCCAAATATATTCGAAACAACAAGTTTGCCATAAAAAATTGATACCTTTGTGGGTCAAGCTGGTCAGTCGAGAGATGTGTGCGACAAGCATGTATAGTGTCTGCAGGTTTTTATGTTCGTATATATTGATAAGCCGTCTCCCTGGCGAAGAGGTTAACGACTTTCACCGTAATCCGGTATATCCACGTGAGGAACATATATATATATATATATATATATATATATATATATATATATATATATATATATATATATATATATATATATATATATATATATATATATATATAAAATTATCTCTCTCTCTCTCTCTCTCTCTATATATATATATATATATATATATATATATATATATATATATATATATATATATATATATATATATATATATATATATATATATATATATATCATTACATGAAACATTTAGAAGAGAAGAGAGGAAAACATAATATCAATAATTTAAGACATGCATATGCTTTAGTATTGATTACCGACTATGTACTGGTCTACTGCATTTAGTAGAACCTGTTATTGTATACAATGAGCAGTTAGGATTAGAATTACATTTTAAGAAAACACAGATTGTGGTCGATTCCAAGAAGGAAGAATTGTCACAGTGTAACATCCAAGTAAATGGGAACTTTCTTAAGCTATGAAATCGGCATAATTATCTTGGAACAGTCATAACATCTCATGAAAAGTGTCTTGTAGAGCTTAGGACACGATTCGGTATGGTAAATATAGCCCATGGCAAGGTGGAAAAACAAAACATGCCAATAAAAAGCTGTCAAAGGCGGTGAGAAAAAGAGTGTTGAAGTACAGTATAGATACTATAATGTCGTATGGTGAAACAGTGGCAATGATCAGACAAGCTGTGAAACTTCGAATGGCAGCGAAATATGGTTTTTGAAGAAAATGCAAAGAATGCCATGGATGGACAGACAAACGAATGAGACCATTCTACATGAAACAAATGAAAACCGTAAACTGATTAGAGAAATTAAATATCGACAGTCACGATTTTAGGGCACGTCGTGAGGAAAGTAAACCAGAAAACATAGTGACAAATGGAAAAACTTCAGGAGAAAAGTGTAAGCAGGGGAAGAAAAAAGATATCAATATCTGGATGGCTTCACCACATGGTATAATGGTGACCAGAACACAGACCTGATCCAACAATGGTGATGGTATGAAATGGCGAACCACGACTGCCCACGCTTGTCGGCATGGCAGGTGATGATGATGATAACAACAACCTGTTATAGAAGGCGCCATGAAGCGGCAACTACCTACCTTGTTATAGGAGGCTTCTTGTAAAGGTCTGTAACTAGATGTTTCAATTAGATGTCTGACGGCGTAAATGACCCCACGAGTCACGATGAATATGCATGCGCTCATATGGCAATCTTGCAGGCTGCGACACCATATATTACCAATACGTTATTGTTGTGGTTATGCGTTTATGTTCTTATAATCCATTGAAATAACAGCCTCGCTCGTTTCATCAAGATCAGTTCCTACGGAATTTCATAGGCAACAAGTCTATCCTTCCTCTGCAGAGCATTCTGAGGGACAAAAGGTTCTGCTTGTGCATGAAGCAGATCAAGTGTTAGTTTAATATCTGTTTGTATTAACGCCCTGAACCCGTTAACGTGATTCTACGACTTTTATTGGCGCAGTTGTTTGCACGTGCTTCTCCATTAAGAACGTTTCTCTGTTTCCAGGGTTTTGGGAAACGAACATTCTCATTGGATGGTGAGTAGACGGGTAGCCACGCCTGCTCATCGCTTCAAGCCGCGCGTTCTGTTTTCTTTTCCTGATATTTCTTTTATACACTGGAGAATGGCGAGTACCATTTGTAAAACATGAACAGGCCAGATCATGATTGTGTTGTGTTTCCACTCACGCCAGGAATGAGCCAGCAAAAGGTGGCAGTGCGGCGTGAGCAGTCCTGCATTTACAAGACCTTTTCTTCTTTCAGTGCCACTGTTTTCTTTATGCTCGTTTGATCTTGAATAATGATATTATAGAGCACGCTTGGCTTACTTGTGCTTGACACGGCGAATGGTCATCTGGCCAAATACTGCTGGAACTAGTAAATAACAGCTGCTGTTCTGTTCTATAAACACTCAAGGCACTGACTTTACAGAGAAGAAAATTTGTTATCTGTATTATCTTAGTATACAGTTTCAGCTTGTTTATCTCATTCTCTGTCCGCCTGTCTTTGGTATGCCTGTCTATCTGTCTGTCATGTATTCCTATTTATCTTGATTAGTGCGCGTGTGGTGTGTGTGTGGGGGGGGGGGGAGGAGATGGGAGAGGTGCGTGTGTGTGTTTGAGTAAGAAAATTTAAGGACTCTATTACACACATTAAAGCGCATTTGGTATATGGTGCTAGATCTACGTTTGTATCAACTAATGGGACTCAGTGGGTGATGTGGTAAGTATCACGACGGTAGCCTTTATTTCCCAAGACCCTTCCTAATGCCCAGTATAGGCTGGGTCCCCCTGGGGGTCCCGGGTCACTTGTTAGAATCCGCCCTAGCCAGCGGCTAGCACTTTACCGTAGCTCCAGCGTTCGTGCACTGTATCGGAATGATTTTCTTACGCTTAATAACGTAGGAGTGATCGTTTTAAAGTGGTGGGGTAGGGAAATCCCTTATCCAAGGAGAAGCAAGATGTTCCCTTCTCTCCGTTAGCCTACGGGACACCCCTGGTAAAGTACACGTTTAGCCTCCCGACCAGGTTCACATGAAGCCATCGAGCAGATGGATTGAGCAGGAGAGCGACCGACAGATAGTTGTTGCTTATGTTCTCAAGTTTCGCGACTGTAGGCAGAGGATCTCTTTATAGAGACAATGGCTACGATCTCCGAACAATATGGTCACTGCCAAAAAGCGAAAGCAATGGCAAGGTCCTTTCTTCACAGATGCCTTCAAGCTGGAGTATATCGTCACAACGGGAAGGCTGGAGGGGAGGAGAGGCAGGGATAGCCCAAGAGGGAAGATGCTGGACAGTCTGACATCAGGACACGGAGGTACGTTGGAATCAGAAATAATTGGCAGTTCAATTAACAGAAGGCTGTGGGTGAATATGATCACTAACATGGAGTATACAAAGAAACACTGCTATATGATTGTGAAACCTGGACTGCTTACCAGCAACACGTCAGGAAATTAGACCACTTCCACACAGTCTGTCTTAGGAAGCTATTCAAGATTAAATGGCAAGACAAGATCTTAGGCACTGAAGGCTTATAAAGAGCGTCTATACTCAGTTTTCACACTTTATTAATGAAGAATCAGATTCGCTGGGCTGGTCACTTAACTCGCATGCCAGTTCACAGGCTCCCTTACCGAATTTTTTTTTTTTACAGTGAAGCTGCGCTGTGGCAAACGCTCCCAGGACGGCTAGGAGAAACGCTTTAAAGACACTCTGAAGATCTCACTAAAAGCTTTTGGAATTCATCACGACACTTGAGAGACTGTTGGCAAAGACCGAAATTCGTAGCGTAATCATTACGCAAGGGGGTAGTCACTTGTGAACCAAACAGTACTGCAAGGGCTGTGCAAAAGAGGCTCGGCAAAACAAAAACAAACAAACAAAAAAAACACTTCAGGAGATCCTCCTCTTGGAACATCAGGCATTCTTTGCCCACATTATTAAAGAATATTTCAAGCCAACATAGGCCTTATCAGCCATCTCAGAACTCACGGCTGCAAATTTTCAACCACACTGGATGAAATGAATGGTCATCATCATTCTTGATGGACAAACACCATAAAAAGAAAAACAAGAGACGGTTGTATCACAGAACAGAATGTTAGGCGAGTCTACGTGTTTAATTCTCCACCTTTTAAAATTGTTGACTTCAGTAAGTGACATGTGATGGCAACAGTGGCGAAAATTTACTTGTCAAGCTTGAGTATATAAACATGATATTTAACTAAGACCTGGGTTAGAACACTGGCATGTCAACAAGCAGTCCTGGTTCAAATACGTGTCCCTATTCCAGGTGGCTCTCGTATCGACCCATCTTCATAAAGTGGGAATCAGCCATGTATATGTCTACGTTCTGTAGAAGTAAACAAAGATCTACCCCTTTGCTTTATTGACTACACAAAGGCTTTTGATAAAGTGAGACATGTCAACATGATAAGGATGCTTGAAGATCTACAAATTGTTGGAAAAGATCTTAGATTTGTAAAAAACATATATTGGAAACAACAAGCTGCCATAAGAGTTGATAATGAAGTAAGCCAATATCAGCCTATTAAGAGAGGTGTGAGACAGAGATGTGTAATGTCTCCAGATCTGTTTTCCCTGTACAGTGAAAGTATTTTCAGAAATATTGAAGATATGGAAGGAATCAACATTGGGGGACGATGCATCAATAACATTAGATATGCAGATGATACAGTCTTGATTGCAGACAATGAACAGGACCTGCAAAATTTAGTAGATGCGATTGTTACACACAGTGAACAACTAGGGTTAGAATTAAATTGTAAAAAGACACAGATTATGGTCGTCACTAGGAAGGGCGTAATACCACAATGTAATATACAAGTAAATGGGAATATTCTTCAACAAGTGAGTAGGTACAATTATCTCGGAACAGTAATAACATCTGATGGGAGATGCCTTGAAGAGATTAGAACAAGAGTCGCCATGGCAAAAGTAGCCTTTAGCAAGATGAAAAACATATTGACCAATAAAAAGATGTCAATTGAAACGAGAAAAAGAGTGTCGAGATGCTACATAGAACCTGTACTTTTATATGGATGTGAAGCGTGGACAATGAGCAGTCAGGCTGAAAAACATCTGATGGCTGTAGAGATGTGGTTTCTGAGGAAAATGCAAAGAATACCATGGACAGCCAGAAAGACCAATGAACAAGTCCTTCAAGAAACAAATGAAGATCGTAAATTGATTAGAGAAATTAGACGTAGACAGTCAGAATTCTTTGGGCATGTTATGAGAAGAAATGGATTGGAGAATTTGGTGACAACTGGTTAGATCGAGGGGAACAGACCAAGGGGAAGACCTAGAAGCAAGTACCTGGATGGCTTGGCCTTGTGGCATGGTGTCACAGGATAAAGTAACTTGTCAGTCGATCAATGATAACCAAACCCGACATTATTTTGCTAACACAATTGACTCTGTTATGGTGAACAAACTGAGGGAAATACGTCGGTACAGATTCTCGACACCTGGTCAACAGTGTGTATGAGATCAAAGGGAGTCACGTAGAGTTGTCTACACACAGTCGACAAGTTGATGACAGGATGTTGTTCGAGAGGTGTGTACTGGCGACATTTGTCTACAAAACGGAAGTTGGTCGTTGCAAGTGATAGACAGAATGCCTGCTAGAGGTCAGAAGGATTCTGTAATGGGAGAAAGGTCTCCGGCTTACAGACAACCCGGATATTTGTTGGATGAGACAAAGAACTCTCCAGATGAAAAGGAAACTTGACAGCTAATTGACTCTGGTTAGTCTGGAAACAGGAGGACAAAGCCAGATTCTGGATTGATTGGCGTCTGGACTTCCTGGTGACTCACTCAAGCACCCATATAAAACCCAGTGCAGTAAACAGGTGGATGGAGTCGAGGAAAACATTCTGTAGTGTTAGAATTGGGGATAATCCCGAGTTGTGTTATATTAGAGGGACTAGCCTATCTTAGTAGTGATAGTTATCCATGGACATAGATCCAATCGGATTGCCTAGTTTCTCGAGTAACAACAGGAATAGACATATGGTAGGCAATTAATTATATCTAACTTAAGAGTATGATTAGGAATAGAATGCAGTACTGTGTAGTGATATAATGTATTAGGATTAGTGATAGAATGTTCTATAAGTGCGGTGCTAGAAAGTATCATAGGAGCGTCGGCACTAGTATTCTATTGTGTGGCTTCAAGTAGCTTGTGTTATATATCATTTTACTCGGGAAGTTGAGGACAATGTAGTGGAATAATAATTAGAGAGATTACGGATGGTTGAGAGGGAGGAGGGGAATGTGTAATGGTAGGATCTTCAGTAGGGCATCTGCTGGGTTTCTACCCGTTCCTTTATTCTTTCCTGGTGTTGCCATGTCTCAGATCATATGATTGAGTTATTTGGCCGTATGACAGAGATCGGATCTCTGTTATAGATCTGAGTGCTGTTATTGGCCTACAATCACCTAATTACGGTCAGGACTGAGTTGCCCTCACCATGATGTTATCTGCTCTACAGGTTCCATGTACAGTTCCCCTTGAGTGTTCCACGTGAGTGGGAGAGGGTTTACTTCGAAGAAGCAGTTTCAAAGTTTGACAATGATGGCTCAGCATCTGAAGAAAGAGGTTGCTGAGAGGCCGCTACATAGGGCTTATACCCAAGTTGGTTTGCGGGAACCTGGCTTCTGCTGAGCAGGACATGTTGACGAGAGGGAGGTTTAGCCAAGTGATAGATGTACCAATAAACAGTCAGAACATTGCATAATTTATACTGATACCCAGAACAGTTAGATTGTGGTGTTAATATGAGGAATCTTTAGAACCAGTGACTCTAGATCCATTAAGATTTCTCCACTAACAGTGACAATAGGATTAGAATTTCCTGATTAACAATCCGTTAAATAACCGAGGAAGTTCATAGTGTGAATCAGACTCTAATTAGACAGTGTTTGTCAGGGGTGTCCAAGCATCCTAGTGGTTCCAGAGACAACGGAGGAAGTCTTCACGTGACCGGAGGAGCATCACCTGGGTGAGGCTACCTGTATGGGATACATGGTGCTGGTGTGTCTTCAGCACAGGGATGAGAATGAACTACTCTTGAACACTGATCTGAGTCTATAGACGATTTAGAATACACGTCACACATTCTACACCTTATACACACATACACTTCTCCTACATATACTCTTTGCTTTAATAAATTTCTTGTTTTTATTTGTTGAAGCGAGAGCTGTCAAGTGTGTTATCTTGGAGAAGAATGAGAGGGGGCATGATCCAGGGGTGAGTAAGAGTGAGAGGAAGGCGTCTTCAGATTGAGGGAGTGTGTGGACGGAGTCTGCTGGATATCTCCAGAATAGAGATATTGACTTAAAACAAAATGTGGGTATCGATTCTCTTCACTCCAGGGACGACACTAAAGTGGTAAAGAAGAACAAGTAACTAATACGACATTCATTCTTTACACACACTACACATGGTCGAGACAGAAACACGGAGCTGATCCATGACTCTGGTGATCGAGTGAGATGGCAGAACATGACCGCCCACACTTACCGGCATGGCACATGATGGATGGATGGATGTATATGGGGATGAGAAGTGCCAAAACGATCTCATCTTGTGGTATTATGTATAACACACAGTCTACATTTTCACACGTCCATGGCTAAATCTGTTATGAAATTTCTGAACTGCTAAGGGATTTTGTACGTGCGCAACAGGGCATCCGATCTCACTACCCAGAGACAAGGGGACATTTTTGTTACTAGAAATCCACGTGAGAAAAGTCCCGACCCTCACCGGGGCTTGAACCCGGGACCCCCAGCACTCGAGGCGGACACCATACCTCAAGACCACACAGCCTCTAACGGCGCTGCCCGGGCACAATTTCAAGTTAAAAATCTACCCAAAATATTTCAGGACCCTTGCCGTTGCTACGGAGTTCGTGCACTGAGCTGAGATTCTCCGGACTCAGGCTTGAGTTAGTAGTAGAACGGAGGCACTTATGGGTTACACCCGTGTGCCGTGATGTTGATCCGTCTACTAAACTAAACAAAGCTAAACTGACATTTCTGAACACTGGTATCCTAGAAAAGGAAGAGACAGTGATCTAAGATGTGATGTAACTTACAAGGACAGTGTCACCTGTACCCACCCCATAATACGATATTGCAAGGAAGCTTTGCAGGTCTCCCTGGCGAAGGGATTACGGACGTTGTTCGTAATCCCGTATACTCTCGTTAGAAACACAGCTGCGCGAGATTCGGCAGCGGATCGCGTCTCTTTGGTTACTTATGGAGGTATGTGAGCCGGTCGTTCAGAAAGCAATGGCAAACTACTGAAAGTAAAACTTGCCAAGACATCAACGGCAGCTGAAACATGCTGGTGTTGACTGCAATGTCATGTAAAGGATATGCGAAAAAAGGGCAGTTTCACATCTAAGCCATAATGTGATATTGTAATTTGCGGAGAGATAATAAATATACAGACCTACAAGCACTTGGATTCAACGACTGGCAAGAGAAAGTCAACCAGAGAGACGAATGGAGACGGATTGTATCTGCAGCAAAGAACCTCAATGGCTCGGAACGCTGAAGAAGAAGTCACATTTAAGCCATTTTTTTAAAATATTATAAAGACAGTGTCACATTTAAGCCTAAATGTAATAAGGACGATGAAAATGTAATATTATTCTTCTTCTTCTTCTTCTGCAAATGTCTAAAGAGCAAACTCAGTTCAGAACTAGCAGATCTAAGAGCAGTAATCTATTGACTGTCATAATTGCAAAAGAGTTGTACATTTGACTCCATCGAGTTACAACATACCTGGAAATAAATAGGCTGACAGATTGGCAAAGAAAGGTGGACGTCTACCTCATAGTATATACAGCACTTGTAAGAGTTAATGACAGGTGTCTTTTTCTTCTATGTGATGAGGTCGTCAACCTCTCTTATATGATAAAACTGCAGCATTATATGTTGAATGTAATTTATGGGGCATATTTACAGAAAAGGTGGAATATAAGAGTGTTGACCTGGTCCAGTGATTCTCTGTAAGTTGAAGGGAGAATGCTAGCATGGACCCATTGGTCTCTTAATTGGAGACAGCATGTTAGCTTTGTCTCATGATTCTCTCAATTGGAAAGCGAATGTTAGGGTTGTCTCATGGTTCTCACGGTTGGAGAGAGAATTCTAGCTTTGTCTCAAGGTTCTCTCAATTGGAGGGAGAATGTCAGCCTAGTATCATGGTTCTCTTAGTTGGGGGGGGGGGGGGAATGCTAGCTTAGCGTTATGATTCTTTTAGTTGGAGGAAGAATGCTAGCTTTTTCTCGAGATTCTCATTGTTGGAGGGGAATGCTAGCCTGGTCTCATGATTCTCACAGGGGGGAGAATGCTAGCATTATCATGATTCTCTCACTTGGTGGGAGAATGCTAGTCTGGTCTCATGATTTTCTCTGTTGGAGGAAGAATACTAGCTTTGTCTCGAGATCCTTTTTGTTGGAGGGGAATGCTAGCCTGGTCTCATGATTCTCCCAGTTGGGGGGAGAATGCTAGCCAGGTCTCATGATTTTCTCTGTTTGAGGGAGAATGCTAGCTTTCTCTCATGATTCTTTCAGTTGTAGGGAGAATGCTAGCTTGGTGTCATGATTCTCTCAGCTGGAGGGAGAATGCTAGCATTGTCTCATGATTCTCTCAGTTGGGGGGAAAATGCGAGCTCGGTGTCAAGATTTTCTTAATTGGAGGGAGAATGCTAGCTTGGTGTCATGATTCTCTCAGTTGGAGGGAGAATACTAGCTTGGTGTCATGGTTCTCTCAGTTGGAGGGAGAATACTAGCTTGGTGTCATGATTCTCTCAGTTGGAGGGAGAATATTAGCTTGGTGTCATGATTCTCTCAGTTGGAGGGAGAATGCTAGCTTGGTGTCATAGTTCTCTTAGTTGGAGGGAGAATACTAGCTTGGTGTCATGATTCTCTCAGTTGGA
Organism: Cepaea nemoralis; assembly: GCA_014155875.1. Taxonomy (NCBI): domain Eukaryota; kingdom Metazoa; phylum Mollusca; class Gastropoda; order Stylommatophora; family Helicidae; genus Cepaea; species Cepaea nemoralis. The sequence continues at coordinate 256,027 of JACEFZ010009142.1, forward strand.
GGGAGAATACTAGCTTGGTGTCATGATTCTCTCAGTTGGAGGGAGAATACTAGCTTGGTGTCATGACTCTCTCAGTTGGAGGGAGAATACTAGCTTGATGTCATGACTCTCTCAGTTGGAGGGAGAATACTAGCTTGGTGTCATGATTCTCTCAGTTGGAGGGAGAATACTAGCTTGGTGTCATGATTCTCTCAGTTGGAGGGAGAATACTAGCTTGGTGTCATGACTCTCTCAGTTGGAGGGAGAATACTAGCTTGGTGTCATGACTCTCTCAGTTGGAGGGAGAATACTAACCTGGTCTCACGATTTTCTAAATAGTGGGTTTGTTCCATACCTCGGTCGGTTGAACTTTAATGTTGACTTCTCGTCCTTGACTTGGGTACGTACATTACAAGTACCCTAGAAGTCAGAGAGGGTTTGCCTGATATCCAGGGACACTAGTAATGTGGAACGCTAACCCTCACACAAAAAGCACTCACAAGTAGCAGCAGTTACCAGTAGTAGTAGTAGTTTATGTGTGTACTACGCTCGAATTCAAAGCGAGCAAACGCATAAATCATATCACATAAATCATATCACATATATTATAACACATAAATCATATCACATATATTATATCACATAAATCATATCACATATATTATAACACATAAATCATATCACATATATTATAACACATAAATCATATCACATATATTATAACACATAAATCATATCACATATATTATAACACATAAATCATATCACATATATTATATCACATAAATCATATCACATATATTATAACACATAAATCATATCACATATATTATAACACATAAATCATATCACATATATTATAACACATAAATCATATCACATATATTATAACACATATATTATCAACCGATGTTCGTCCATCATGAATGACGTTGGCCATTCATTGACGATGACCATTCATTGCACTACATCTTTGATTTGATGAGGAACGAATGACTTGCGCTTTGGTTTTGTATAGCGAGGAGGTGGTCGCGCAACACCCTCGTCCCCGCTCCCTCGTCTGTGACCGTCTAGCTCCAGTGGCGAGCATGGCAAGACGACTGGAAGACGGACACAGATGCAGTGGACGTTAGGCTAACACATAAATCATAACACATAAATCATATCACATATATTATAACACATAAATCATATCACATATATTATAACACATAAATCATATCACATAAATCATATCACATATATTATAACACATAAATCATATCACATATATTATAACACATAAACCATATCACATAAATCATATCACATATATTATATCACATAAATCATATCACATTTATTATAACACATAAATCATATCACATATATTATAACACATAAATCATATCACATATATTATAACACATAAATCATATCACATATATTATAACACATAAATCATATCACATATATTATATCACATAAATCATATCACATATATTATAACACATAAATCATATCACATATATTATAACACATAAATCATATCACATATATTATAACACATAAATCATATCACATATATTATAACACATAAATCATATCACATATATCATAACACATAAATCATATCACATATATCATAACACATAAATCATACCACATATATCATAACACATAAATCATATCACATATATCATAACACATAAATCATATCACATATATCATAACACATAAATCATATCACATATATCATCAAAATAAAAAGGGCAGCCATATAACATTGCCTGTAATTTCTCTCGCTTGACAGTAGATTTCCCTGATATACAAGCATTTATGGAAGCATATAACAACGAAAAGCCACTGTTAATTTGTTATCATTTGTCTCAGGTATAAAGACCTTTCATCCTTTTACAAGCTCTATCCCTCACCTTTAAGACGCGCTGCTGTTTTCTGGGTTGTTGATTTACGGAGATCTGTTTTATATTTCTGGCTTTATACACAGAGGATTTGGGTGTGTGTCCTGCCCTGGTTAGACGTGGAACCTGAGCGGTAGATGCACCTGAAGCCCCCCAGTAGGCAGAATAGAACATTCCGTGGTTAAACTTTAGGGGAAGAGTATATGCCAGTGACATTTCATGCAGTGAGGAATGCCTCTTTGTTTATAGGTAGGAGTGTTTATGATACTGCAACACCGTACCAATAAGAATGCATGTGTTTCTTTGCTATAAGGATATGAAGAATGTTAAGGAACCTCCTAAGACCATCACAAAGATAAGACTGATTTCGTATACACTGTCGGTCACTTGAGGATGCATTCATTATGGGACAAATACATTCAACAGATTTGACGACTGAAACAACTTGAAAGTAACAAATGTAAAGGACACATTTTCACACCATGAATCGTTTCACTAACCTCGACTCCGTAAGTCGTTACATTGTGAAACTGCGTTTCACTAACCTCAACTCTGTAAGTCGTTACATTGTGAAACTGCATTTCACTAACTTCGACTCCGAAAGTCGTTACATTGTGAAACTGCGTTTCACTAACCTCGACCGTGTGACGTTACATTGTGAAACTGCGTTTCCCTGACCCCGAGTCCATAGACAGTTAATGAGTACTATAGTGCGTTCACAAATGTTGGCCTTGTATAAAATCCATAACTCAGTAACCAACTGAGGGGAAATGATGAGATTTAGCATATAATCTTATCATTATGTACACCTAAAAAAATCATGTTTGTTCTGGAGATTGTATAACAGATCTCAATGTTTATTTATATGCGGTATATAATTTACGGGCAGTCAGGTCTTAGTCAGATATGACTGAGCTACCGTATGACAGTAGACGGTACTACCTGCTTTCTGTCAGCGCCGAATGTTGGGCGGCGCTTACCAAACCCGACACCCCACATTGTGCCAACGGCTTCGGGCGGAAGAGTGCAATTGGGAGGGTACTAGCCTTATCCTGGTGCGAGGAAATGCAACCCAAAGACAAAATAAGTCATGGCAGGGCAGACCAGGCCCTAAGCCTTGGTGGGCAGCTGGTCTAGGATCGAAGCTCCGACAGGCGGACAGTTAGAGCATTGCTTTGCTGATCCGGCAGCTTCTGCAGCTTGTCTTGTTCCAGGTTATAGGTGTCAACCTTCCTCTGGAGTGAACTAGGCAGGCCGAGAGAGGGATCATGCTGCATGGGCAACACATGGTTTCTTTATTTTAGCCCAGGCTTTGTGCTATGGAGAGGCAATAACTCCATCCCTGGTCTTAACCGGTCTCGGAATCAAAGCGAGAGGCAACTGTTACGGGTTATAAGTCCTTGTCAGTTGGCGTAGACATGGGGCGCCACGCGTTGCCTCTGACGGTGGGAGATACCTACAGGTGTCACTGATCAGCTACCGCCCGCCTCAAGCTGGGCAGCCCCCAGCCAATTGGGTGCTGATCCGCCACAGCCTGCCTGCTTCAATGGGTGCTTGGGGCTAGGACAAAATCTGAATCGCAGGCTGTAAAACCAATGCACCAGGTACTAATAAAAAGAATAGAAACCTCAAGCTACAGCTTGCAACCTGGAATGTGAGAACCATGTGTCCAGGATTTTCCACTGACTTGACAAATATTGACGATGTGAGAAAAACGGCTGTGATTGATGCTGAACTCAATCGTCTTAACATTGATATTGCTGGCCTGCAGGAGACTCGCCTCGCTGAGGAAGGGTCATTCAGGGAAAACAATTACACCTTTTTTTGGAAGGGAAGAGGGCAGGCAGAAAAAAGGCAACATGGTGTGGGCTTTGCAGTGAAGAATTCGCTACTGGGAATGATTGATATCCCAACTGGAGGTAATGAAAGATTATTATCACTGCGCTTGGCAACCTCTTGTGGATTTGCCACCATTCTCACTGGATATGCACCGACACTCGCTTCCTCTGATGATGTGAAGGATACGTTCTATGAGCAGCTAGACTCTGCGATCAAGGCAGTTCCAAAATCCGACTACATTTATATGCTCGGTGATTTCAATGCTCGTGTGGGCAAGGACTCGAGTTCATGGCCAGTGTGCCTTGGAAAATACAACATCGGTCGCATGAATGATAATGGGCAAAGGCTGCTGGAGCATTGCACTAGAAATGACCTATGTATTACAAACTCCTTTTTTAAAACAAAAGAGATGCATAAGGTCACATGGAAACATCCAAGATCCAGCCATTGGCATCAGCTGGACTTCATTATCACACGGAGACAACATCTGAACCATACATCATTAACTCGAAGTTACCACAGTGCTGACTGTGATACAGATCATTCTTTGGTTGTTGCAAGGGTTAGACTGAGATCAAAGAGAATCTACACAGCTAAACACAAGTCTAGCCCCAGGATTAATATTACTAACACTCACTATCCTGGAAAGTGTTTTGAATTTCAACAGCAACTTGAAGACGCTTTCAATGATACATCAGAAAGTTGTATAGTAAATGATAAATGGAGTAAACTTAAGGAAACTATTTATAAAACAGCGGTAGGGGTTTACGGCACTGTGGATCATAAGAGGCAGGACTGGTTTGCGGCAAACAGCCAGATACTGCAGCCCTTGATTGATAAAAAGAAGATAGCTCTCTTAAGAAACAAGGAAAGACCAACGCGTAACACTCTGAGTGAGCTGAAGCAAGCGAGGAAGGATGTACAAAAGGCTGCCAGGCAGTGTGCGAATGACTATTGGATCAAGTTATGTGAGTCCATTCAAATCGCAAGTGATAAGGGAAACATCAGAAGCATGTATGAAGGGATAAAGAAAGCCTGTGGTCCAATGATCAAAAGAAGTGCACCGCTGAAAACCTTGACTGGAGAAATCATCACTGATAAGAAACAGCAGATGGATAGATATAGATGGGTCGAGCACTATTTAGAGCTTTACTCAAGTGAGACCAAGCTAGCGGATGATGCCCTCAACGCCATAGAGGCCCTGCCAACTCTTGACCACCTGGACACACTTCCCACTATAACAGAAGTTAAGTGTGCTATAAATGAGCTTGCATCTGGCAAGGCTCCAGGTAAGGATGGGATTCCAATAGAGGTAATCAGGAGTGGGCAAGACACACTCGCTCTACAGATCCACCAGCTAATAGAGCTATGCTGGCGAGAAGGACAAGTCCCACAGGATTTCAAAGATTCAAACATCATAACGCTGTACAAGAACAAGGGAGATCGGAGCGACTGTAACAACTATAGGGGTATCTCACTTCTGTGTATTGTTGGGAAAGTATTTGCCAGAATTGTCCTGCACAGACTTCAAGTCCTGGGAGATCAAGTCTACCCCGAATCACAGTGCGGCTTCCGTCAGAACCGGTCTACCATTGATATGATATTCTCATTGCGACAGATGCAAGAAAAATGCCGGGAACAAAATCAGCCACTGTTTATTGCCTTCATCGACCTCACAAAGGCATTCGATTTGGTCAGTCGTGAGGGTCTGTTCAAAGCACTAAAGAAGATTGGCTGCCCACCAACTCTTCTGTCCATTGTGGAATCGTTCCACACAGGCATGAAGGGTATAATCAAGTTTGATGGCTCAACTTCAGAAGAGTTTGAAATCAAGAGTGGAGTTAAGCAAGGTTGTGTACTAGCTCCCACCCTCTTTGGGATATACTTTTCACTTCTACTGAAATATGCCTTTCGTGATCAGGATGACGGTATATACATTCACTCACGCTCAGATGGTGGCCTCTATAATGCTCAGAGATTGAAGGCCAAGACCAAAATTAGCAGGGTACTAATCAGAGAGTTGCTTTTTGCGGATGATGCTGCAGATTACGACCCACTCTGAGGAAGAATTACAACATTCTACTATCTGCATTCTCCAATGCTTGTTCTGAATTTGGTTTAACAATTAACAAAAAGAAGACACAGATTATGTCACAAGGTGCACACTGGTGTACCATCAATCTTTATTGACGACGCCGAACTGGAGATAGTAGACCATTTTACATATCTAGGATCAGAGGTAAATAGCAAATTATCCCTCGATCAGGAAATCAACATCAGGATTGGCAAGGCAGCAACAACAATGAACATGTTAGCAAAAAGAGTCTGGGAGAACAGGAAGCTTACTGCCAAAACAAAAGTCCTCGTCTACCAAGCCTGTGTCCTTAGTACTCTTCTTTATGGCAGTGAAACCTGGACAACTTACTCACGCCAAGAGAAACGTTTAAACAGCTTTCATATGCGGTGTCTGCGAAGAATACTTGGTATTAAGTGGCAAGACAAAATTACAAATACTGAAGTATTGGAAAGATCAGGTTGTGTGACGGTGTATTCCATGCTCAGTCTTCGTAGACTTAGATGGATAGGACACGTTAGGAGGATGGATGATGGTAGAATACCAAAGGACATCTTTTTTGGTGAATTACAGACGGGTAGGAGATCTCAGGGTCGGCCTCTACTACGATTGATACAGGCATAGATAATGCACATTGGGAGCACGTCGCCGCTGAACGTGTTGCATGGAGGGCAACTATCAGAAATGGAATAAAGACAAAGGAGAAAATGATTGCAGATAAAGCACACATAGAGCGTGAGAGACGTAAGATGGTGCAAAATGGTGGAAATGACCATGTTTTCACATGCACCTACTGTGGGCAAACATTTGCAGCAAGAATTGGCCTTACCAGCCACACTCGCCACCGCCATGGATCGTAGTTATTAAGCCTTTTTGAAGCACAATGTACCAAACTATCGTCTGTCAAGACGGAAAGGTGCCAATGAATAATTTACGGGTCAGAGATGCAGTATATATTAAGATGTGCATTACATCTTCACACAGAAACATCAGTGTTCAATAATGAATATTTTCACGAGAATTTCCTTATGTGAAGCACTTCACATAGTGGAACAGAAGTTTTCAGGGGATATGCCTTGCGTCGTTACCCGAATTGACGGTGTAAAACAAATCTGTTAGCGTGAATACAACACATTTTTGCCAAAACATTAAACAATGTCTCCACTTTCCGTGATTTCAGTTGCCTTTGGATCTATCAAAGACATATTTCTTGTGTGGGAGTAAAATTAAGACGGCAGGAACAATTCCATAACGGCGCAACAAATACTTTAAAACAAAAGTGAACGTGAATGAGGGCAAACATTTATGAACGCACTATAGGACACTTTTAGCAGAAAAAGACTTCAGAGATTTATGTTTGGCGATGTTCCTCTTACCGGCTGTCTTGTTTTCCCTTACCGCTTCTGACGCACAATCCCAGGAAAAGCAAGCAGGATGAACGTTCCAGCTGGATAGTCTTGGTCCCTGAGAGAGTTCACCTCGGGCAGCCCGCACGCTACCTGATACAGGTTTCACCTTGTCGGGTTCACCGTCTATCTACTCGGACGGGTCCCTTGTGACTGCTGTGACATTTTATGAGTATTAAAAGGAAAAACAATACAAGGTCAGATAACCTGTAGCCGATATGAATGCGTTGGTAATTAATTAGAAGTGCAACTGGTTTTAGAAAGTGGCTGCTTTTTGACCGTTGAGAAAGTGTTCTAATGGTAGAGCGGGTATGTTTACATGACGGCTGGTCCTGATGTCCGTGATTTCACCCATTATGGATGGTCAACATGGCCGAATGGATAATAGCGCTTGTTCTTAAACATCCGGTTTGTTGTAGATGTAGTATCGGGTTCAACCCCTACACCGGCCAGTTGGACTTAAATGTTGACTTCTCGTCCTTGACTTGTGGGGAGGGGGAGCGTAAATTACAAGTACCTCTGAAGTCGGATTGGATTCGCCTGACAGCGAGGGCCACCGGTGATAGGGAAAGCTAATCCACGCTCAAAAGTTAGTCCAGTGCACTGGAAGTAGTACCCCTGTATAGACTACGCTTGATTTCAAAGCGTGTGAACAAAACAATAACACAAATTCCCCCCCCCCCTCCCAATTTAAAAATAAAAATCAATTTTAGAAGCGGCACAAGCAGGATAATTCTGTGTACGTAGGCATACCACTGCAGTGGTCTCGAGGTATGGGTCCGCGTCGAGTGCTGGAGGTCCCGGGTTCAGGCCCCGGTGAGGACCGGGATTTATTTAAAAAATCCACCTGGACTTCCAGTAATAAAATTTCCCCTGGTCTCTGGGTAGTGAGATCGGACGCCCGTGTGTATTCTTGCGCAAGTAAAAAATCTCTTGGCAGTTGGAAATCGAAAAAGAGTAGCCTAACGGCGCTGCCCGGGCAAAATTTCGAGTTAAAAATATACCCAAAGTATTTCAGGATCCTCGCCGATGCAACGGAGTTCGTGTATTGAGCTGAGTTTCTCCAGACTCAGGTTTGAGTTAGGAGGAAAACGGAGCACTTATAGGTTAAACCGTGTGCCGTACTGTTGATCCAACGTCTAAATTAAACTAATACCACGGCAGAGGTTAAATAGCTTTAAGAGCATATCGCAGGACATCAGCAAACACTTTACAGTAACACTTTGAGAACATGTATCTTTCCCGTGGCAAGAAACGGATACTGGTCATGGACCATTTCAAAGTCCCCTTGTGAGAAAAGTGAAAAGTTGCACATATTTTCCTAGTACATGTTTAAAAAATCAACATCATAGAAGATAATCAGACCAAACCGGAAAACCAGATCTGGAACTATTCCAGGAGATGATGAGTTTGAAAGCTCCCCACCGAAGACTGGACAGGTAAAAATAAGGCACCCGAGGATAACTGAGATGATGTTAACATAAATGATGACTTTTCTACGCAGCTCCCCGCTGAGCTTGACAAACAAGGAAAGAATCATAATATTTCTGAAACAATGAAGACATGATGTACAAGGTCACCTAGTGAGCATCTGTATCATAGTCATTATTAACTTCATTAAAACAATGTTGTTCACCTTACACGTTTCTCAAAATAGCTTGTATCAGTAACATGTAAAATGCTGACAGTTGTCAGATCTGAACGTGGAAGACAACTGCCTCTATCTAAACTGCATCGTGTCCCGGCAACTGAAGTGCTTTGCCAACATTACATGTCGCGGCGGTTTGGGAAACAGACAACAGTAGTGGAGAGTATGGTTCCTGGAAGAAGAGACAGGGGTCGATCAGCGCGAATGTGCACACGAGACTATAAAGTCAACTGTGGCATGAAACTATCTGAGGAAGGGGAATGTGCACACGAGACTATAAAGTCAACTGTGGCATGAAACTGTCTTAGGCAAGGAAATGTGGACACGAGACTTTAAAGACAACTGTTGCATGAAACTGTCTGAGACTGGGGAATGTGGACACGAGACTATAAAGACAACTGTGGCATGAAACTTTGAGGCAAGGGAATGTGGACACGGGACTATAAAGACAACTGTGGCATGAAACTGTCTGAGACTGGGGGATGTGGACACGAGACTATAAAGACAACTGTGGCATGCAACTGTCTGAGGCAAGGGAATGTGGACACCAGACTATAAAGACAACTGTTTGAGGCAGGGGAATTATCAACAGACCAAGAGGTTTTCCGGCGGGTCATGATGAGAACGACGTTCGAAATAAGACCTGCTTCGTGAAGATGATGACGATGATGATGATGATGTTGATGCTTATGATGATGATGATAGGGAGCCCCGGGAGACAAAATGTGATTGATCGTCCTATACACTCGTGACAAATAACAGAAACGTCAACTAGTGAAAACAATTCATACGTATACATTACACCATAATAACTTGTACCCATGGCAGTAGCAAATGTGACTGATAAGGCCAATTCGTGCTGTAAATGTTCGTTCACAGGGGGTGCATGTGAACACGTGGTCATTTCCAACATCATGCACCATCTTACGTCTCACACGCTCGGTGTGTGACTTATTTTCAATAATTTTCTCCTTTGTCTTTATTCCATTTCTGATGCTTGCCCTCCATGCAACACGTTCAGCGGCGACTTGCTCCCAATGTGCATTATCAATACCTGTATCAATCATGTCCCGCTTACACACATCTTTGTATCGTAGTAGAGGCCGACCCTGAGATCTCTTACCCATCTGTAATTCACCAAAAAAGATGTCCTTTGGTATTCTACCATCATCCATCCTCCTAAGATGTCCTATCCATCTAAGTCTACGAAGACTGAGCATGGAATAAACCGTCACACAACCTGATCTTTCCAATACTTCAGTATTTGTGATTTTGTCTTGCCACTTAATACCAAGAATTCTTCGCAGACACCGCATATGAAAGCTGTTTAAACGTTTCTCTTGGTGTGAGTAAGTTGTCCAGGTTTCACTGCCGTAAAGAAGAGTACTAAGGACACAGGCTTGATAGGCAAGGACTTTTGTTTTGGCAGTAAGCTTCCTGTTCTCCCAGAATCTTTTTCTTAACCTGTTCATTGTTGTTGCTGCCTTACCAATCCGGATGTTGATTTCCTGATCTAGGGATAATTTGCTATTTACCACTGATCCTAGATATGTAAAATGGTCTACCATCTCTAGTTCGGCGTCGTCAATAAAGATTGATGGTACCCCATGTGCACCTTGTGACATAATCTGTGTCTTCTTTTTGCTAATTGTTAAACCACATTCAGAACAAGCATTGGAGAATGCAGATAGTAGACATTGTAATTCTTCCTCAGAGTGGGTCGTAACTGCAGCATCATCTGCAAAAAGCAACTGTCTGATCAGTACCCTCCTAATTTTGGTCTTGGCCTTCAATCGCTGAGCATTGTAGAGGCCGCCATCTGAGCGTGAGTGAATGTATATACCACCATCCTGATCACGAAAGGCATATTTCAGTAGAAGTGAAAAGTATATTCCAAAGAGGGTGGGAGCTAGTACACAACCTTGCTTAACTCCTACTCTTGATTTCAAACTCTTCAGAAGCTGCACCATCAAACTTGATTATACCCTTCATGCCTGTGTGGAATGATTCCACAATGGACAGAAGAGTTGGTGAGCAGCCAATCTTCTTTAGTGCCTTGAACAGACCCTCACGACTGACCAAATCAAATGCCTTTGTGAGGTCGATGAAGGCAATAAACAGTGGTTGATTCTGTTCACGGCTCATACGTATAACGGTAATTGTAAATACAGAACCTTTACAGGTCTGTATGCTTAATACAGTCTTATGTCTTGGTACGGAAGGGAGTCAACACACGAATTGATCCATGACGTCGGAGATCGTAATTTGCGGAGAGGCATGGTCGCCCACGCCAGCCGACATGGCACTGGATAATGATGGTGCTTAATACTTAAGTTAAGATTCAACATCACTGCATTCGAGACATTCCCACAGAAGATGCGTCTCCATATTCAAAAGCCACTAAATACCTCCCACATTGGTCAGCAAGTCTAGATTAGAGCGTGGACTTATGCGCCTTTCATGTATAATATACATTGTAGCATACTGTAAGCAATTAATTTCTCCAAGTAATGGTTGGCCAGTTGGTTGGTTGGTTGGGTGGTTAATTGGTTGGTTGATTTGTTGGCTGACTGGTTTGCTGGCTGGTTAGTTGGTTGGCTGTTTGGTTGGTTGGTAGCAAAGCTGATAGATATGTGGTTGGGTTGGTTGATTGATTGTCTGTTTGGTTAGTTGGTAGCTAGGCTGGTAGATATGTGGTTGGGTTGGTTGGTTGATTGGCTGTGTGTTTGGTTGGTTGGTAGCTTGACGGATAGATGGGTGGTTGGGTTGGTTGGTTGATTGTCTGTTTGGTTAGTTGGTAGCTAGGCTGGTAGATATGTGGTTGGGTTGGTTGGTTGATTGTCTGTTTGGTTAGTTGGTAGCTAGGCTGGTAGATATGTGGTTGGGTTGGTTGGTTGATTGTCTGTTTGGTTAGTTGGTAGCTAGGCTGATAGATATGTGGTTGGGTTGGTTAATTGATTGTCTGTTTGGTTAGTTGGTAGCTAGGCTGATAGATATGTGGTTGGGTTGGTTGGTTGATTGGCTGTTTGGTTGGTTGGTAGCTTGACGGATAGATGGGTGGTTGGGTTGGTTGGTTGATTGTCTGTTTGGTTAGTTGGTAGCTAGGCTGGTAGATATGTGGTTGGGTTGGTTGGTTGATTGTTTGTTTGGTTAGTTGGTAGCTAGGCTGGTAGATATGTGGTTGGGTTGGTTGGTTGATTGTCTGTTTGGTTAGTTGGTAGCTAGGCTGATAGATATGTGGTTGGGTTGGTTGATTGATTGTCTGTTTGGTTAGTTGGTAGCTAGGCTGGTAGATATGTGGTTGGGTTGGTTGGTTGATTGGCTGTTTAGCTGGTTGGTAGCTAGGCTGATAGGTATGTGGTTTGGTTGGTTGGTTGATTGGCTGTGTTTTTGATTGGTTGGTTGGTTGGTAGCTAGGCTGATAGATGGGTGATTGGGTTGGTTGGTTGATTTGTTGTTTGGTTGATTGGTAGCTAGGCTGATGGATATATGGTTGGGTTGGCTGATTGATTATCTGTTTAGTTGGTTGGTAGCTAGGCTTATAGATGGGTGGTTGAGTGTGTTGGTTGATTGGCAGTGTATTTGTTGGTTGGTTGATTGGCTGTGTGTTTGGTTGGTTGGTAGCTTGGCGGATAGATGGGTGGGTGAGTTGGTTGGTTGATTGGCTGTTTGGTTGGTTGGTAGCTTGGCGGAAAGATGGGTGTTTGGGTTGGTTGGTTGTGAATGCTCTAGAAGACGATGCCTTCTAATGCTTGGTGTTCAAGATGTATGGGCCGTGAAAAGAGCTTGCATCTACCGTCAGGATTGGTATAAGAACTGCATATCTGGTAACAAATTACCGTCTTTAAGGGGACTACAGAAGGAGTAGGTGGTGAAAGAAGGAGTAGGATTTGAAGAAGATAACGACGACGAAGAGTCCCCTATGTTCACTAGTTATCAGACCCTGTCTAGCATACCTTGGGCGGTAAACAGGAGACATCCGGTCTGCCAAGCTTCACACTAGCGCATGCCGTATCGCTTCCCCTGCCCTTTGTTACTGCAATGACCCTACGTGCACGGTGTCTCGCCACGGTCTGTTCCGCTTGACGTGGACCTCCGGCTGCAGCCAAACGTTTGTTTATCTGCCCGGGACAACCTGGTTTCATTTCAGTAAAGGAAAATTATAACTGGTTGCATATGGTGCGCGTGAAACCCTGGTAGCGTAATCAACAGTGCACGCTCGTGCTAGAGTAAGTTGTTCCGGTTCAATGTCGACTTGAGGAAATGGAAAGGTTAATGGGAAAATGGAAAAGTGACCCTGCCACTTGCGGGTTGTGGGGGTCATCCTAGCCTGGTACAATGGATATAAGCTATTTCTTCAGGTGGGAAAAGCAGTGAGGAAGGGAGATGGTCAGTCTGTCTCAATGCTGTGACCTAGATGTGATGCTTTTATGACATAATACGCTTACTGAAGTAATTCACATCAGAAGCCAATCCATTCATCCATCATGTGCCACACCCATAAGCGTGGGTGGTCATGTTTTGACATCTCATTCGATCACCAGTGTCGTGGATCAGTTCTGTGTTTCTGTCTCGACCATGCCACGTGGCTAAGTCATCCATGTATTTACTTCTCGGTCTTACCCTTAATCTCTTCCCTTCGATCTTGCCAGTTGTTACCAAGTTCTCTAATCCATTTCTTCTCATAACAACATCCCCAAAAGATTTTGACTGTCTACGTCTAATAATGTTTCTAATCACTTTACGATCTTCATTTGTTTCTTGAAGGACTTCTTCATTGGTTTTTCTGTCTGTCCATGGTATTCTCTGTATTTTCCTCAGAAACCACATTTCCACAGCCATCAGATGTTTATCAGCCTGTCTGCTCATTGTCCACGCTTCACATCCATACAAATGTACAGGTTCTATGTAGAACTCCAACACTCTTTCAGAAGCCTATGCCAATGTCTATTTAAAAAAAAAAAAAAAAAAAAGCTTCGGTCGCGTTCAACTGTCGATTCTCTCGATTGGTTATAAAAGTGAGGCCCTTATGGTGTTCCCATCTCTGCATGCGGATATTTTTTTTTGTTTTGCATATCCTTTACATGACATCGCTGTCAACACCAGCATTTTACTGTTGTTGTGATTCCTTGGTAAGTTAACGTTCAATAGTTTACCATTGCTTTCCGAACCACCGGCTCCCGTACCAATTCGTTAAAACCCAGCGCAACGCGGTCTGCTGCCAAATCACACAGAGCTGTGTTTCGAACGCAAGTAAGAGGAACTACCGAACCGAGTTCGTAACACCTTCGCCACGGAGACCGACTTGCATGCGGAGATAGGGCTGTGTATTTTCGCTTCCTGGATTCTGATTGGTTGCCTTTGTGTTCGTTTCATCCTTGTGGGTTCACATGTCTGGTCATAATTGCACACTTGTAAGGCCTTGTGTTCTTGGGTTCCCGCCCCGTCTAATGGTGCACCCTCCCCCTCCCCCCCCCCCCAATCCTCATTTTCAGCGAGTGCTTTACCAGCTGTCATCCCTCCTAAGACTCCATCTATTTCCCCGTCCTGGCCTTGTACTGTCTTCGTATCTTCGTGTTCTTCTCTGGTACCTTGTGTCCTGGACGGCTTAATACAGTGGTTCTCAACCGGTGGGGAATTCCCCCCCCCTCTCCAAGAGGGGAAATTTTAGGGTTTCCGGGAGAGGGGGGGGGATTAAGATTATTTCAAGATCGATTTAATACTAGAACAGAAGATTACTTGATATTGTTTTTTCCTCCATACTTTACAGTTCTGTACTTCTCGCCCTTCTGAAATTCATTTTATACCGTAAATAACCCCGCAAATCACGTGGGGTACGGACCAAAAAATGTTGAGAACCACTGGCTTGATACCTTGGTCTTGGTAGAGTGTAATCCCTTCTCCTGGCTACCGTCCATTCCTGGTCGCTGTCGTTTTGACTTTCTTCCTCCACATCTGTTCCTTTCTCTTCTGTTGCTTCTTCTTCTGTCTGGGACTTGATGTCTTCTGTTTCAGCTGTTTTATTCTTTATCTTGAGCCGTTCTATCTGTTCTCTTTCTTCTTGGATCTTTATCAGTCTCCTTCGTCTCGGCCTTGATGCAGCCTTTCGAGCCACACCCTATTCAATCTTCTGCTGCCACTTGCTTCCGTTCGTCCACGATGTGCAGAACGGCTGTTATCTGCGTCTCTTATGTCTGGTCTCTCTTCTCCTCCATGCTGGTAAACTTTGATGTCAGGTCCATCAGATGGCCTTCGAATTGTGCTTTGCGTTTGTAATCCCTTCGCCACAAACGCTGGTGCTGGATGGGCCACACATTGAGAACACCCGAGAATAGTACATACAAAGGAATAGTACAACAAGAAATAGTACAACAAGAAATAGTACAGCAAGAAATAGTACAACAAGGAAAGCCTTCGTCTGGGACCCACGGAGCAAAAGAAATAGATTAAGACTAGGGCTGCAGAAGTTAATGATTAATTAATCGATTAATCGTTTTTTTTAACGATTAAATTTGTTTTTAACGATTAATCGAAAACTTTTCTCCTATCACTTATACAACTGAACCGGATGTCGAAAAATTGTCGGACATTTTAAACTAGTCCTGCAAACACGGCCGAGTTGCAAAATTGTACTGAGTCACCATTGTGTAAGCTGCAGCAAGGTGTACCAACAAGATGAAACAGTATGTTTATTATGCTACAGAGTCTTCTACAGGTCAGAGAAGCATTAACTGTCTACATGTCAAATGAAAAGATGCAATACAAAGGTCCAAAACTGTCAGATTCGGATTTGGAGAAGATTTCGAAATATGTCAAAGTTTTGGACTTATTCTGTCAGACCACGGTCCTGCTTGGCGGTCAAGATTATGTTTTATGTAGCTGTATATTGCCACTACTATCATCGTTGACAAAGCATATGACTTACACGATGATGATCCGGGCTACATAGCTAAATTTAAGGCAACGTCTTTTAATGACTTCAGTGAACGTCTAGCTAATATGACAATTATTGAAATATTACAGATTGCAACAGCACTTGATCCACGCTACAAATACCTGAAGTGTTTGTCAAAAGATGCAAAAGATCGAACTTGGTCACGTATTGACCAACAAATAGCAGTTACTGTTCTTGATGAGCAGATGGAGACTGCTGCAAAGAATGATACTGACATTGACAACGAAACTATTTGTGAACCAAATGAAGAGAGTATTAAGCTAATGGAGTCTGATATGGAGAAGAAAGTTGCTGAATCGGTTGACCCTTTACAATGGTGGAAACTTAATGAACATCGATATCCAAAATTGGCATTCCTTGCCAAGACCATTCTGTGCATACCGGCTACCTCAGTTCTACGTGAACGGTTGTTCAGCTCTGCTGGCTATATTGTTAATAAGACACGCTCGTCACTTGAAGCAAATACTGTCAACATACTCGTCTGTTTGAATAGGTGGTAATTAGATGATATATGAACAAGACAATCCAGTATTATTTCGATTTTTGACAAATACGACTATAATGCGAGTTATGTGATTATAAATGTTTTGCGATTAATTAATCGTTAATTTTTCAAAAGTTAACTATTAAATTTTAATTAATCGGTCGCAGCCCCAATTAAGACCTAAATACTCACGGGGAAGAGAAGTAAACACAGAAGTGAACAATGAGGGAAGGACATAGATGGAACTGCATAAGGTAGCTAAAGATGGGAGGGATTGGAGTGAGTTGATGAGGACCTTTAACCCAATGGGGGATAGAGGGAAAAAGAAGACCTCACAAACAGCCAAAACATGTTGGGGTTAATTGTGATGTCCTGTAAAGGAGATGCCACACACTTTCCCCCCTCTAGACAGATTCTATCCTAGCTAGAGGTGTTTCGTCAGTCAGTAATATTGTTCTGTACCTTACACATTTTACCGGGCCAATCTCGTTACGGACTACTGTTCTAATTGCAGTGGACAATTTTATCTAAATAGGAGACGTTCTATTTTCGCCTCGATCCGAGAAGGTTAGATTTCCAATCTCTCAACAAACTAATTGCATTTAGTAACAATTATCATTCCTATTCTGTTAAATTTGTGCCAGAGTCAGATGCAGTGTACAGAAACATGCCAGTCACACCGTCCCTTCTGCCAGTTACAACCCACATAAATATGTCAGTCCACCCGCCTCAGTTACCATTTACACCCCACATAAATCTGTCAGTCCACCCGCCTCAGTTACCATTTACACCCCACAGAAATCTGTCAGTCCGTCCGCCCCAGTTACCATTTACACCCCACATAAATCTGCCAGTCCATCCGCCCCAGTTACCATTTACACCCCACAGAAATCTGTCAGTCCATCCGCCCCAGTTACCATTTACACCCCACATAAATCTGTCAGTCCACCCGCCCCAGTTACCATTTACACCCCACAGAAATCTGTCTGTCCATCCGCCCCAGTTTCCAATTACACCCCACAGACATCTGTCAGTCCATCCTCCCTAGTTACCATTTACACCCCACAGAAATATGTCAGTCCATCCGCCCCAGTTACCATTTACACCCCACATAAATCCGTCAGTCCATCCGCCCCAGTTACCATTTACACCCCACAGAAATATGTCTGTCCATCTGCCCCTAGTTACCATTTACAATTCTAATCTGCAGTGTTTCTGTCCACAATAATGTTGCATGTCCTTTGCAGGCGGTTGCCATCATCCCCAACTCTCAGGTTGATTTTCTATGAAATTTACGTTCAGTAGTTTGCCATTGCTTTCGGAACGTTAAGTCCAACTGACCAGTGTAGGGATTGAAACTTCTCCACCTCCACCAGCTCACCGGAAGTTTAACCGCAACCGCATTAAGCCCCTCTTCACGGCCTATTTTCTTCTTCTTCTTCTTCTTCTTCTTCTGCTTCTTCTTCTTCTTCTTCTTCTTCTTCTTCTGCTGCTGCTGCACTGCCGCTGCTGCTCCTGCTATTCCATTATTCTAGCACGCGAATAAACAACAATAGCACGTGGCCGCCATATTGTCAATATTCATTTATGCGCTTTGTTTGCCGAAGAGGATACGGCGTGTGATATATATTAATCTTGCTTTCTCCTCTACACCCGAGCGTTGTCTTATCATTGTAATCTTGACTTTTATGTATGCCGTTTGTCAGGGCAGTCACTGGCTGTTATTTGCTATCTCCTGACGAAGAATGCTACTTCTTGTCACTGTCCGATCTCCATGTTTACAATGTGCAGTTGTGTTCGCTGTATTTGCTTGTGCTATAAGTAGCACCATACAGGCCGGACTGGCTCCATGTTCGGACGAATTTCTTGAGTTGAGTGGCATTCGGAACATCTCCATTACTGAGAGGCTGTGATAAAAACGCGTCTTTATTTTCTCCGTGCTGAGTACAGTCACTGGTCAAGTATGTTCTAAATACAGCTGACTCTGGCACAACTCATTTTTCTGAATCCTGTTTTTCTGTTAGAAGTGTACATTGAACTCATTCTATTTGGAACATCTTTTAAAAGTCGATAGGCAGCCATGTCTATAGTATAGAAAGTTGCAAATATGTGGTTTTATATATTACTAACCAATCTTTTGATCATTTGAGATCCCG
The DNA here is from genome assembly GCA_014155875.1 of Cepaea nemoralis. Classification (NCBI taxonomy): domain Eukaryota; kingdom Metazoa; phylum Mollusca; class Gastropoda; order Stylommatophora; family Helicidae; genus Cepaea; species Cepaea nemoralis. The sequence goes on from JACEFZ010009142.1 coordinate 274,469, forward strand.
CTTCCTAATAACACTGATATGGTGAACAGTGAGAATTTAAGGTATTAACAGAGTTAACAATAATATAATCGACTTAATTGCACTGGGATTTATCCTATCTCGCTTGGTTTCATCGCGCAGAACGGTAAGCCTCCTGCCGAGAGCATGGCAGAAAGCACAAACCCCGTGGTTCTAATATTAGCCCTCAAGATCTGAACGCCGCAGTCTTAAGACAAAACCCACTACCTACACACCACTTCGCCACAACGACTCCCGTGTATCATACAAAACTACCCGATCAATAATTGCCTGAAATGCAGCTCTGCTGTGAAAGGCACAACACCATTACACAACAACAAAAAAGGAGGAGGAGGAGGGGAGGAGGAGGGGAGGGAGAGGAGGAGGAGGAGGAAGAGGAGAAACAGAAGAAGAAACATAAGAAGAAACATCCCAGAATACCCGTGAGCCCCACAGAGCATGCAAGCCAGTGGTGCTAATTAGTCCTCGGCAGGTTTCATTCATAACTGCCAAGTTCACGGTCAGTCCAGCCTCCCTGAGTCAAACAGGTGTTCTTTGTCCGGAATGTTCCACGATTAGATGACAGAAAGGGTCTGGTCCGTATTTGTGTCGTGACTTTAGTCATGCATTTATCCGCCAAGATAATTCAATATCCGTCAAGGATACCTCCATGTATGTTAGGAGTTTAATGAAAACCTTTTTCAGTGCCATCTGCATCGGCTAGAATTAATGTGGATTTTGGCTGAGTATTTTCAAGCTGAGGTCATGTGGTGACCTTTGGAGTGTCCATATTATAAAGCTGGATTGAAGGTTAGAGCCCAGGACTTCCATGGGGTTGTCCTGGTAATTGAAGGCCTCTCCATCTTCCTCATTCTCTGTTAATATATAAAGGTACAACATGAGTTTTACATCTGTTTAACATTGTCATAGTTATGCATTAGTAATCATTACAGATTCAGAGAGGAATGGAGAGGAGAGGGGAGGGGAGGGTGCAAAATATTTTATACAACAACACAATACAATATACAAGAACACTATTCAGTTAAAGTTAATTGCATATCGTTTAGATGACGTCGCAATCAACCTGAACATGTTTGGCCTGTTCGTAATTTACTAGACGATTATTACTTTCAGTAGTTTGTCATTTCTGACTGAACCACAGACGCCCCACACCATCTAAATCAACGCAAAGCGGTCTACTTCCAAATCGCGTGCAAAAGGATTTCGAATCCTCGACTATTACTGAGAATTGTGAAACGTGTTCACTGCCCCTGGACCACAGCGCAGGCTTCCCCGGTTCGGTACATGAAATAATGACAGGTCTAATACAAGGAAGCAGGCACGTTGATGTGGCAACTCAGATGTTGTGCTGATAATGGCATGAGTGTGGTCGGATGAAACCTGTTGTAGGGCTATGTGATGTGCTAAGACCAGAAACAATTTTACGCCTGAGTGCCCGGAGGATTAAGTGGCCGATCTTTCCCTCGCTTAGCGAGCGGCGAGTGTAAGTTCAAACCCACGTCCGACCGCGTCGGCGTTCATAGCATTGTCAGCGTAACCTCCTGACCTTTACACCAACGTGCCGGCTTGTATAGTACATAGTACTTTATCAAGTTTAGTTTAGTAGTCGACGGATCACAGCACATGGGTGTAACCCATAAGTGCTCCGTTTTACTCCTAACTCAAGCCTGAGTCCGGAGAATCTCAGCTCAATGCACGAACTCCGTAGCACTGGCGAGGATCCTGAAATACTTTTGGTATATTTTTAACTCAAATGTTGCCCTGGCAGCGCCGTTAGGCTACTCTTTTTCGGTTTCCAATTGTCAAGGGATTTTGTATGTGCGCAACAATACATACGCCCCGCGTCAGATCTCCCTACCCACAGACAAGAGGAAATTGAGATCTCAAATATGGCCACATGATACGACAGATAACAAACTCTGTCTGGTTAGCGGTAGTGGACGCAGTTTCAAAATCCTGGCATACCGGGCTAGAAGTCAATCACAGATTATTTGGAAGCAGATCGCCTTTAGTTGGTTTTAACAACGTTATGAGTGTTTACCGATCAGAAAGATATGGCAAACTACTGAGCGTACTCTTGCCTACAAAACAATAAACAGCCAATAAATGCTGGAGTTGATTGCGACGTCTTATAAGAACATGCACCCGACGTGCCATGAAGACCCAAAACTGATGGCTGGACTCAGGGACCAATTCACTGTATTTCTATGCTGACCAATCCAATACAACTGATGACGTAAGCTATATTTTTCAGTATCATCTCTGAGGTATATCTAGGCTCATAAAACTCCATTTCTTGGAAAAGTAGAGTCCGCAAGGAACCAGGCCACTTCACCTCATAAATACTTGATCAATTATATATGGATTTTTATCATTTCAAACTTCATAGTGGAGGTCAGCATAAATATGAGAGCTAGTTATTAAACATCCTGTGTGCTGATGCCGAGTTAGTAGGAAAGCTAATGTACACGTACAAATCAGTCCAGTGCCCTAGAAGTATAGACTACGCTTGAGTTCAAAGCGAAATAACGCAATCAATTTTGTTTAAAACCTCGTAGTTGTATCCGCAATATGCGTACTTTTACTTTTTTAGGGTTGGAACGAATTTGATGCTGTAAATGTTGTATAGTTCCACATACTGTAACTCGATATATTCGGAGTCACAAAAGGGCAAACAAATCCAGGGATACCTGCAGCTTCGGGTCTTATCGCTACTTTCCCCTTGGAGAAGGAGATGGGGGGTGTGGAGCTGTGATTTCTGAACATACCCCCATAACCGTCGCCTGTGTATATTTATGTAACTGCAGGCTTCCGCTGTTGTCTGTGATCGTGTTTTGAAGATCGTTCCTCAACGTACACATTTTCATTCGCCTTCTAATGCTTGACCGTCTTTTCATTTCCCGCCTGCCGGTCTGAGAAAAACAAACATGGCTGCTGGTGGGGGGAAGTTTGTAGTCTGCAACTATCCACACGCTAACACTTCAGTAAATGGACACTGCTAGTATTTATAGCCTTTGTAAAATTCGTTATTTTTACAAGAATGCCAGTAATAAACAAAGCCACGCAGATTGGAATTGTAAAAATACTAAAGCTTCGTCGTTGTGTTCATCACCATTCTCATCATTCTTATTTTCATCATAAACAACCAGAATACTGAGAGGTTTTATAAAGAGACTTGGCTGTCCACGCCATCCGCCGTGGCACTTCTTGGTGATGATAGTCAGAAATACAGAAAAGGCGGCGGATGTTGGTCGCACATAGTTTAGGACAAATAAACAAGGTCGAATGACAAGGGGAAAACGACTCATGCCATTTGGAATTAAATGTACACCGCTGTAAAAGGCAGCACATACGATAAGTCTATGAGCTGAAACAGATGCAATGAGCGGTAGCAGGTCCGACTACAATCGTCTGATGACTGTGTACGATTCTCCAAATGTGCATGTAACTATGATTGCCTGTATGATTGTGTACATGCATGCAAGTATTTATGTGTATGCCGGTATGTCTATGTATATTTATGCTTTTATGTAATTATGCCTATCTGTCTGTCTAATTGTATGTATGCATGCAAGTATTTATGTGTATGCCTGTATTTCTGTGTGTACGCACGTTTGGATGTAAATAAGCCTATCTGCCTGTATGTATGCATGCAAATATTAATGTGTGTGTGTGTTTTTCGTGTACACGCATGTTTGTATGTAACTAGGCTTGTCTGTCTGCCTGACAGTGTATCACATCCAACAGCCTCTCTATCCCAACAAGCATAGTCGTAAGCGAGGAACCGTTTAAATGGCCCCTGATCGTTAGTGGTGAATGTTCATCATTCCTGAATGTTCATCATTCCTGAGTCTGTCTGTTGATTCAACAGTAGAAAAAACATAAACATAGTCCAACTTGTATCCAACACAAATCTTGCGGCAGCTTGTATGAAAATGCTTCAAAGAAGTCCCATATATATATATATATATATATATATATATATATATATATATATTATATATATATATATATATATATATATATATATATATATATATATATATATATATATATATATATATATATATATGCCGGTCTCTCTGGCTGAGAGGTTATAACACTTTCTCCGTAATCCCGTTTATCACGCAGAGTCTCGTAGCGGAAGCGAGCTGGGAGCGGTTCGTCCCCCGCTGGTGACTTGCGGGACACTGAGCCGGCCGCTCAGAAAGCTATGGCAAACTATTGAGCGTAATCTTGCCAAGAAATTAACAGACAGCTGAAAGATGCTGCTGTTGACAGCGATGTCCTGTAAAGGATATGCGAACCAAGTGTTTGACAAAAGCTCATTTGGAACATATTAACAATAGAAAATCCCTCAGCCTAATTTATGTTTCACTTGGCAGTCTTTTTATGCCAAAACAAAAAGCCTTCCTCTTTATTTAATTTTCACCTACTTCAGTTCCCAAGTCCTCATGATTATCATTCATTATGATCTCTTCTATCGTCCTTTGTTCTTAGTCTTTTTATCTTATTCTTAGTTCAGATGGATTCACTGCTTCCTGAGATAATATTAAACGTGACTTTCCCCGGTGGTATCAAATCGTCAACTGTCTTCTAATTGTTTTTTGTTACTTTACGTTCCGTCGTCAAAGGTATCGTCAGTCAGTTATCAGTTATCAGTCGGGGTATCTTCATTGCACTCTGGACATGTCCATAGGTGCTCAGATCCCCTCCCCCAGCATATGCATCAGCGTCCGGTGGCTAATAGTGCCAGTTCTGTGTTGGTTGATGATGCGCCTTGTTTTCCCGATGTACCTCTCGCGTCTGGCTGTGCCGATTCTTACTCCCAAGTCTTTCATTCTGGACGGCGATGTGGATTCACTGACGTCAAAGTCCTCTGTTCTCGCCATATCTTTAAGGACGTTAATAACATCGGCACGATCCATGGGCTGGCCATCTACAGGGGGTGCAGAGCCAGCCAGTTTATCAGCTCGTTCATTTCCCTCGACTCCCGCATGTCCCGGGATGAAGATGAAGGTGACTTTACGAACAACAGACTTCCGCAGCGACTCAGTCCACTGCCTACGTACGATCTTCTGAATCATGCTCATTGAGTCACTTAGTACGCACACGTTGGTATGATGCTGTGATTCCAGCCATGTAAAAGCCTGTGTAACTGCCATCACCTCCATCGTCATGCTGCTCGTGGTCATAGAGTGGGCACCACTGGATTCTTGAACGGTTCGGCCCGCTGAACGGGCTGTAAATGCCCACGCACTTCTCTGCTGCTTTACAACAGATCCATCTGCATAGATGAGCACTTCGGGGCTATCTGAGTGTTCACAGATGAGCGCGTTGACTTCTGCATTGACAGCGACAGGGTTCTGCTCTCTGCATCGTCTGTTGAGTGTGATAATGCAGGAGAAAGTGCACTTAAAAGCTGGAGGCACCGGCACCCATTCCTTGCCGGGGTTGATACTGGTAAGACTGCAGACCTGTCTGACGACATCTTCCGCCCGACCCATCCATGATTTGCCTCTGTTTAGCCTGTCACCCTTTTCTCTGAATATAGCGTCATGCAGAGGGTGCTGCTCATCTGCACTTATTTTTAAGTATGCACGAGCTCTCCAGATCTTGATCCTGTGTTCCATTGTCGAGAAGTCAAGGAGGTATCTCATTGCTACACAGCTGGTGTCTTTCGTGCAGCCCAAAATGATGCGCATGGTTTCGTTTTGTACCTTTTCTAGTCTTCCAATCTGTGTAGGGCTGACAGTAAGGATGCCCAGGGCATACTCGATGCGTGAAAGCACCAGTCTTTGGAACAGAAGTATTAGTAGTCTTTGCTCGATATTGTAAGCCGCCATGACTCTCATTGCTGACAAACCTTTTCGAGCTTTCATTATAACATAATCGACATGATCTCTGAAGGACAGGCTTCGATCAAGCCTCTCGCCAAGATATGTCATTGACTGGGTTCTACTCAAAAGGCTCCCATCCATTCTTACTGCCGGCAGCTGTGTTCACAATATGGTTGTTTAGGAAGAACCATGTAACCGAGGTATCGTCATTTCTTAGCTACTACACATTTTCTATACACGTAAACTGTGTGCGTTCTAGCGCGCTCTGCAATAAGTTTGATCTACCATAATGTATCCGAACATAATTTAAATGTCCCATTCATCATCTCAGATCTATGCCCGAGCTCTCCCGTGTCGTCCTATAACGGTCACACTGTTGTAAGTATTTATACATGCAAGTGTTTATGTGTGTGTTTGTGTACGCATGTTTGTATGTAACTAAGCTTGTTTGTCTGTCTGATTGTAAGCATACATGTAAGTATTTCTGTGGTATGCCTGTATGTGTGTGTGTACGCATGTTTGTATGTAAGAAGTTACAGGTAAGCACTTTATTCCCCTAAGAATTAATGGGTATATGGAGCAAGCTCCACAGTTTGTAGTGCACTCGGCACACGAGGGTGATATGGTCTATCTTGTAGTGCACTCGGCACACGAGGGTGATTTGGTCTATCTTGTAGTGCACTCGGCACACGAGGGTGATTTGGTCTATCTTGTAGTGCACTCGGCACACGATGGGAGATATGGTCTATCTTGTATTGCACTCGTCACACGATGGGTGATATGGTCTATGTTGTAGTGCACTCGGCACACGATGGGTGATATGGTCTATCTTGTATTGCACTCGTCACACGATGGGTGATATGGTCTATCTTGTATTGCACTCGGCACACGATGGGAGATATGGTCTATCTTGTATTGCACTCGGCACACGATGGGAGATATGGTATATCTTGTATTGCACTCGGCACACGATGGGAGATATGGTATATCTTGTATTGCACTCGGCACACGATGGGAGATATGGTCTATCTTGTATTGCACTCGGCACACGATGGGTGATATGGTCTATCTTGTATTGCACTCGGCACACGATGGGAGATATGGTATATCTTGTATTGCACTCGGCACACGATGGGTGATATGGTATATCTTGTATTGCACTCGGCACACGATGGGAGATATGGTATATCTTGTATTGCACTCGGCACACGATGGGAGATATGGTCTATCTTGTATTGCACTCGGCACACGATGGGAGATATGGTATATCTTGTATTGCACTCGGCACACGATGGGAGATATGGTATATCTTGTATTGCACTCGGCACACGATGGGAGATATGGTATATCTTGTATTGCACTCGGCACACGATGGGAGATATGGTATATCTTGTATTGCACTCGGCACACGATGGATGATATGGTATATCTTGTATTGCACTCGGCACACGATGGGAGATATGGTCAATATTACATAGATCGCCTTTATTTCTCAGGACATTCCCTATTCCCAATTTTCTCCTCGGTTGACCTGTGAGCCCGGTCATGGAAAAAAAAAGAGTTCCCCCACGATGGGGATTTGAATACATAACTTCCAGGCCGGCAGGCAAGCACTGTAATATGTCTAATGGTCGAACTCATGGTAGTATAATGGTTAGGTAAGTGGTATGATGGTTAGTGACAGGGTATACTGATTAGTGAGGTGGTATAATGGTTAGTGAGATGGTTTACTGATTAGTGAGGTGATATAAGGGTTAGTGAGGTGGTATAATGGTTAGTGAGGTGGTATAATGGTTAGTGAGGTGGTATAATGGTTAGTGAAGTGGCTTATAATCACAGTGGTCACTATTTATTGCCCAGTAGTTGTCGGAAGTGGACCTAGCGGTTCGCCTATAGGGTCGACAACACTTTGTAAAATGGGCAAAAACTGTTAAAGGTAGCCCAGTGATAGATACTGCCATATGGATGTAAGGACCTCACATATTATAGGCTGGGCATAATGGTGAGGGATGATCTTTGTTTCCTATTCAATTTCCAGCAAATTCTGAACGTTTTCCCCCTACCTAAGTTTATGAGACTGCGTCGAATCCAGAGACGAACTGATCGGCAAATCGAATCCTGCCGATGCTAGGAACTGAACCCGGACTATTCATTTGGTAATCACTGATCGCCAACCACTATGCCACCTCGTCTCTATAAAAGATGTAGGGAATAATTTTCATTTTCTAGACAGTGATAAGGAAAATGTGCAGAGAAATTAAACTGGTCACGTGATCTCATTTCACCGTGCTCTGTGATATGTTAAGGCCTGCAACTTAACACTTATACTGCCTAGCATATGCCGTTGGATTATCTGTATGTAACAAAGTATAGATGATAAGTTAGCATAAAAGCTTATTGCAAATTTTCTACAGGGCGTCGCATTAAAACCCAGCATTTTTTGGCTGTTTGTTTTTAATCTAAGAAACAAAGGCAAAAATCGAGCAAACCCACATAATAAAGTCAAGTATCCTTTTTAGTGGGTTTGAGGCATAGCTGAAGGCTTAACACTAAGTAAATACGTGTGAAAATATGTTACCATCAACATACAACATGAACATGTGTCAATTTCCACTACAAAACGCGGTGCAGAAGAAACATTATTTCCTCAAATTACGGTTGTTTGAGAATAGCCGTACATAGCTCAACTGGAATGTCTATTGCTCCGTATGAAACCGACAAATTCAACGCACTAGTTTTATTTCGCTACGAGAAGCAGCCACACCACTGTTTCTCGCAAAGCTCACACTTCTGCGCCCCTTGTTTGACCCAGGCACCGTCGATGTAGGTAAACCATGCCTACATGATGCTCAAACTAGAGTGTACTTAGATTTAATAACTGCACTCCCTCCGGTAAAAACTTTGACATGAAAGAAGAGCAGTGCAGACGATCAGTACGCCGGGAAAGGAACTCACTAATGGCAAAAACAGAACTGATGGCCTTCGAGGGAGAAGGGCTTGTGTTTGAGCCAGTGTTTTCATGTTTCTTTCTTTCTTCGTGGGTGATCCGATGTTATTTATATTAGCCGAAATAATGACACGGAATACACTGGTAAATATCAAAGAGAAATCCCTAGCTACTTGTTAGGGTACGAGTGTAGTACGTCACAACTATTGCGGCAAACGAGACATGATCAGCGTATGGGGAGAGCTGGTAAACAAACTAGAATCTTTTCTCCACGTACACTCTCATACACATAAATACTGGTTATGGGTGAAAAGAAGCAGACATAATCAAGATAAATGTTATCACGGAGGCGATAAATATTCACTGTCTTAAAAACTCTTTCATTTATTAAATTACAGCTTTTTAAAAGTTAAGCTAAATCGTGCAAGTAATCACAAATGGCGAATACGCGCTCATATAGAAGTTATTTAAAAATGTGATTTTGTGGGGATAATTCTGATTGAAACTATTCCATCTTTTCATCTAATTTTTTCTTCTTCTTCTCCTTCTTCTCTCTCTCTCTCTCTCTCTCTCTCTCTCTCTCTCTCTCTCTCTCTCTCTCTCTCTCTCTCTTCTCTCTCTCTCTCTCTCTCTCTCTCTCTCTCTCTCTCTCTCTCTCAATCAATCAATCAACGCATTAGTTTTCTGATGCTGCCTTTTATCGCCAAATGGAACATAGGCCCTGAACCATCTCAGACCAAGAACTCTTATCCTTTGCTTTCTCTTGTAGTTCCTTCTATGTATCTTTCCTGTATTATTATCTGTCTATTTATCTTGTCTGTATGATTAGATCTCCGTATATTTTTTTTCTTCTCCAACTTCTTTTAAAAAATTCTTCTTCGCCTCCCCCTTTTTCTTTCTTATTCCCCCTTCTCCTTCTTCCTCCTCCTCGTCTTCTACTTCTACTCCGTCTTCCTCTTCTTCTTCTTCCTCTTCCTCCTCCTTTTGACTCAACATCCACAAATTTCCCAATGCTACGAACGTCCATCATGCCTTATGTATTTGTATTTTACTATCTCAATAAAGCGGAAAACTTAAAGTCAAAGAAATAGCTCTCTTTATAGGTGGAAGTCAGTTGTTTCAATGCCCCAGCATGGCGGTTAGGCATTGAACCGCTACGGCCTCTGGAGTATTTATCCTTGTTACTGCGGTTTGCATTCGCATTTTCCTCATGTTGGACTGGTGGTATATGGTTCCGTCGCCCTGCTACTGAGTGAGTGCGTGGCCCGACTCTGTGAGCTGTGAAATTCATGTGGAATGCTTTTACATCTGTCCGCTTTTGTTTGTACAGTGAACTGCATGTTCGTAACAATGGCTACTGGCTTTTGCGGAATTGACTGATTTGCCTTTTCGGTTCACGAGTGCATTTTTCAGGAGACTCCTGGGAGTCGACGCTGGAGCAACGGAGTTCGTGCTTTGTGCGGCGCTTTTGGCGGGTCGCCCTGCGGAAAGAGACCGAGCCATGTGAGAAAACCCGGGTCAATGAAGTATTTCTGCTGACTGTCGATTCTATCGACGAAGAACTGTAATTTTCGTGGATGACTTTTGTGTTGGCATGCTGTCGACGGCATTATGTACAGTGTACCTGTGAGGGCTGTTGGCTTGCCTAGACTCCTGTCTGTTCCACTTTTCATATTGGACAGTGAGGGGCATTTTGTGTGATATTCACTGGCACAGAAACGGTGCATAATTGGGACGACCCGTTGCCTTGAAGTTGGAACCTCGACTAACTAACTAACTAGTTGTCTCAATACTGATGAGCAAATCCAGTACAGAACTGGCAGACCTAATTGCAGAATGTTAAATCCAAAACGGTTCTACTACAATGAATTTCTCCACATTGCAGATTACTTTAATATAAGTTGAGTTGAGTTAAGAACCGACATCACTGCACTCAGGACATTCCCATACGTGCTCCGTCCCCTCGTTCAACAGCCAGCAAAGAGTCATACTACTAATCGTTCCCACCGCTATCTGATTAAACGTTCTCCTGGTCTTCCCTCTCAGTTTTAAGATTCTTCCAGAACACCTGCCGATCCCCCGCAATCTCATTCTTTCCAGATGAGATGAGATGAATCTGTTCCTCCGCCTTCTCCACCTGGTCCCACAAGTGCACGAACACCCCCCCCCCCCATTTGTCCATAGGCAAACTACCACCAAGAGGTGCATTCCCTGCTAGCCTATCAGCCTGTTCATTCCCCCGTACCCCCGCATGGCCAGGGCTACTTTGATATAAAGAAGCCGGCAATCTGACAAAGGAAGATGGAAGATTATCTCAGTATGAAATCACATGACCGGTTTATAAAACGTGCCGTGCAGTCGATGACGTAGGAGGTTTGTGGAAACTGGTCATGTGATTAATAGAGACAATGCGTTTCGCGTTTTGTTTAATACACAAAACAGTCGTTTATTAAAGTTTGCAGAAGCCATTATGATGATGATTACATAGGCCAATTATATGCAAACAAAAAGACATGATAGTCAGTTTTAAATTACCGTGGTAGACAATTGACATTACTGTGCGAACATGTGTATATTTCAGTTTGAACGATTTAAATAGTTATTTTGCTTTAAGTTGTGTGATTTCTGCGGTGTATACCTGACGAGATGCAGCGAGATATGCCAGGAAATAAATCGTGCAATCTATTGTTTGTGTCTTCGTTATTCAAATCCACTACGGGAAAACATCGTTTTGATTTTCTGAAATGGTATGGTTATTGTACTTTCTATCACACTTTTAAGGTTTTCATTTGAAGCCCTTTCATAGACACTTGACCTCTAGTGTTAACAATATTTAATTAAATGATCCTTACAATTAAGAAAATAGTAACGTCAACAAATCAAAAAGGTATAACAATTAGAATGTTATCATAAACATGTTGGAACCGGTAGCAGCCGTAGCGTGGTGACTAGACGCTAGCCTGTCTGTTCGGGGATCACGGGTTCGAATCTGTATCGGGATGGATTTTTTAAATTGCAGTGGACTCTCAGGTCGACCCAGCTTAAAATGAGTACTAAGAAATCTCTTAGGAAGTAAAGGCAGCCAACTTGGTACTGACCACATCGCCCACCTAGCGCCGATTAGTGTTAAAAATGTGGATCTGGCACCATATGCTTGTTGCGCCTTAAGTTGTTATAATGGTCCTTGACTTGTTTCGCTGACTATGGAACCATTGTTATAAACTTACTATCAGAGATTCACAACAATATTTTCCTGTATTGAATTTGAATAAAGAAACCACAAACAACAGATTGCACCATTTATCGTCTGGCATATTTCGCTGTATCTCATCAAGTGCATAGTGCAGAAATCACACAACATGATCTAAATCAACGAGGCAAATCCTTCAAGCTGAAAGATACAATACACATAATCCTACATTTATTATTCTTTTCGTTCGATTGTTTTGAACTTAAGCATAGTCCATACAAGTGCTACTACTTCTAGTGCACTTGACTGATTATTGAGTGTGGATTAACTTTCCCTTTTACCAGTATTTATTTCCAACAGGCGAATCCACTCGGACTTCAGAGGTACAGTAAAACCTCGATTTTGGTTACCTTCGTTATCGTCGGTTTCGATTTTCGTCGATTTTTTTCTGGGAAAAAATAGCCTCGGATGTCGTCGGCGTGCCCAAATGACGTCGCTGCTAATTTTGCGAGACAAAGCGAGAGAGAGAGAGAGAGAGAGAGAGAGAGAGAGAGAGAGAGAGAGAGAGAGAGAGAGAGAGAGAGAGAGAGAGAGAGAGAGAGAGAGAGAGAGAGACCCACGAGCTCTTCTGATCAGTTTGGCGTTGATTTTCGTTATGTGAAAATCGCTAGCTAATAATAAAATACGAGAGCGGTATTAAGATTGCTGAAATCGACCGCATGTACGGGAAGTCGCCATCCACGATAAGTTCCATTGTGGAGAAAAAAGGAAGCAATAAAGGAGGGTAATGTAGCGAAAGGCTAACGAAACAGAGATCGCAAACAATTGAAGATGTTGAACAGTTATTAATAATTTGGATACATCACAACCAGTTAGATGGCGATTCTGTTTCGGAGGCAATCATACATGAAAAGGCCAGACTGTTTGTTGTATGCCGATCTCATTAAGAAAATGAATGGGATGAGTGCTAGTGTATTTAGTGATTTTAATTCCAGCAGAGGATGGTTTGAAAAATTCAAGTGGCGCACTGGCACACACAGTATTACTAGGTACGGCTTAGGTGCGAGTTCAGACTAGTCTGGGGCCGAAAAATAGTATTAAACACTATATTTATTCTCTATAAAATGCGTTTTTGGTTTTGCATTTTGGAGTTTCTAGAACTAATTAATTGGACATTAATTCAAATTGAAATAATTGCCTCGGTTTGCGTCGGTTTAGGATTTCGCCGATTGTTTTCGGAATGATTATCGACGAAAACCGAGGTTTTACTGTACTTTTAACTTACGTCCCCAAGTCAAGGAAAAGAAGTCACCATTTTAGTCCATTGTCTACCACAGCAGGTTTACACATATTAATTATAATTTCTTCTACACTTGAACATTCGTCCATTGTGTGTGCTCAACAACACACGAAACGCATTGTCTCTATAAAGGTGTTAGGTTGCCAGTCTTTTTTGCTTAATATCCTGTCTATCCAATTGGATATGTTTTCTACCACCCTACTGTTCAACTGCCATTCTGTACTACCAATGTTAAAATGTGCAGAGGCCATGGTTATGCATACAGCCAAGCCAACTTTGTTTAAACACACACACACACACACACACACACACACACACACACACTGTAGCCGGTTAAAATTACTATAAGAAATTACTTAACAAGCATACGCGCATACATGCTTATATATATATACAGTCTCAAGTATTACAATTATTAGGACGGAGTCTGTATGCCTGTGTACGTATTATTCGTATGAATCTTAACACGTATCCAGGCACACACACACAGAGACTCACATACACTACACACATAGTCCATGTGTGTGTGTGTACGTGGGCATGCACATGTGTACATGGAGTAAGGGTGTGTTTTACAAACTTATCATCATTAAACATCGAGCAGATTCGAGCCCAGTACACCTGCAAGCGGTACCAATTTAAACCCCGTTATCTGAACCATCGTATCAAGACCAAGAATACACAAACACTACATCATCTAGTAATGAAAGCCGGCGACACCCAGAAATGTACCCGAGCTAATTGGACCTGACGTCCGCACATCCCACACTGTCAGCTGTAGGCGGGCTGAGCTGCTCACTTTTGCCCCTGCCGACTAGAACTCTGTGACACTGTCAGTACTTTCCCAACACATTGAAGTCGTATTTTGTCCCAGTTATTGGCCCCATTAACGTGCGCGTTAGTGTAACTGTTAGAACGATGCACTGGCAATTGCATTCGCTCTGTGGGGCAAGCGTTCCTTCCCAGATCTCGTCGTTTGCAACTGGAAAGAAATACTGACTACCTATTGTTCCATGCACTAAGGCCTACACAAATTTGTATTTGTGTTTTTTCCCCATTTTGTGAAATTCTTACAGACATAATGGTAAATACATAGACAGGTATTGAAACATTAAACAAAACCAATCTGGACCTTGTCATAACATTAGATATGGGCGTCTATTGAAACTACTGGAGGGCAAAACATCACGTAGCAAGCAAGAAACGACTGCATTACATGACTAAACAAGTACAACTATATCACGCAGCCAAGCATGAAATAGCTACATCACACAGCTAAGCAGGAATAACTATACCACACAACTAGGCAAGAAACATCATACAGCCAAGCAAGAAATAATTACATCATACAGCCGAGCCAGAAACAATTACATCGTACAGCCAAGCAAGAAACAATTATATCATACAGCCAAGAAAGGAACCACTACATAACATAGACATGCAAGAAATAACTACCTCACATGGGCATGAAAGAGACAATTATATCATACAGCCAAGAAAGACACCTCTATACTAAACAAACTTGCAACAAATAGCTACATCACACGGTCAAGAAGGACATTGGGATTAAAACATGCTCAGAGCTTAAGACAACTATGAAGGTAAATGTTCCGAGGATGAAGAGAAGAGAAGGAACACAACGTGACAGAATTCAAGGTGTGATAGACAATTTACATACGACAGCAACAGGGGCATGACATCTGACATGTCACAGAAAGACATTAGAAAGCGGCGAGGATTCTGCAAAAGACAGGACACTGGCTGACGATGTTAGTTGGTTGCATAGCCTTTACAGTACGTTGCTGTCAACTCAAGCATATTTTGGCTGTTTGTTATTCCTGGGCAAGTTTACGTTCAGTAGTATGCCATTTCTTTCTTAAAGATCGGCACTCATACCACTGTATAGAAACCAACGCAAAGCTGTCTGCTTCCAAATCGCCCGCAGCTGTGTTTCGAACGTGGTATGAGGGATTTCAAATTGCATTCGTAACCTCTTCGCCACAGAGACCGATGAAAGCTACAAATAAGTGATGGAAATAATGTATTGTGGGGTGACATGGTCGGATCACTTCAACACCACTCCTTGGACTAACTAACCTGATAATGACACTAGTGTTGATATTGACGATGATGATGAGGAACTCCACAATGTAGTAGTTGTTATTATTATTCTAATGGTCTCAGCAATTTATTACTCATATTCACTGTCTCAGCACATTATTACTTCATCTCACCCTTTCTCCTTGTTGATATTCATCTCAGTATCTCTCTCAGTTGATTGATTTTATCCTGTATAATATAACATTACTGTGATGTGGGTGAGAGAGTTAGTGAGTGGGGAGAGAGAGAGAGAGAGAGAGAGAGAGAGAGAGAGAGAGAGAGAGAGAGAGAGAGAGAGAGAGAGAGAGAGAGAGAGAGAAAAGAGAGAGAGAGTTGAATTGCATCACTAATATTTACGCTACACAATGTATATGTACAATTTTTTCTCCACTTCTTACAATTTTTGCGAGAATGCTCACGACAATCATCAGTGTCTCAACTGTGTGTAAAGTGTGGGAGTTTGTTCTTATTAGTTTCAGTGATCATCTATGTGTGTAGATATGAGAATGTTTGTGTGGGTGTGTATGTGAGGGATGTGTGTGGGGGTGTGGGGAATGTATGTGTGGAGGGGTTGTGTGTGGGGGATGTGTATGGGTTGATGGGTGATGTGTGGATGGGTGAAGGGATGTGTAGTCGGTGGGGGATGTATGTGTGTGTGTGGGATATGTGTGTGTGTGAGGGGGGGGGGGGTATTTGGGAGGATTATTGGAAGTATATGGGTGTTGGTGGGTTGGGGGCGTGGGTAGGGAATGCGTATTTGGGTGGGTGAATGGTTGTGTAGGAGATTGTGTGGGTAGGGGGATGGGTATGTAATTGGTGTGGGGATGAGTTTGGGGGGGGGGGGTCTGTGAATGGGATATGTCTGTGTGGGTGGGAGTGTGTGAGTGTGGATGGGGTACATGTGAGTGGGTGGAGGATGTATGTGTGGGTGGTGAGGATGTTTGTAGGTGGGGGATGTGTGGGTGGGTGGGAAGATGTGTGTGTGGGTGAGAGATGTGTGGGCGGGGATGTGTATGAGAAATGCATGTGGGGGATGTATGTGTGTGTGTGGGGGGATGTATTTATGGGTGGAGTTTTGTGTGGGAGGGGAGATGTGTGAGAGGCGGGGGAGGTGTGGGATGTGCAGGTGGATGACGGATGTATGTGAGGATGAGGGATGTGTGTTTGGCTGGGTGGTTGGGGTGTGTGTGTGGATGGGAGGGTATATGAGAGATGCATGTGTTGATGGGCGGGTGGGTGGTGTGTGGGTGTGAGTGGTTGATGGATGAGTACGTGAGTGGGTGGATGTGTGTGAGAGATGAGTGTATGGTTGGGGGATGTGTGTGTTTGTGGGAAGATGTGTGTGAGCGGCGGATGTGTGTGGGTGGGGTATATGTGGGTGGTGGGGTGTGTGTGGGTGGGAGGTGTGTGTTTTTGGGTGTTTATGGGTGGGGGATATGTGTGGGCAGGTGGGGAGATGTGTTTGTGGGTGGGGATGTGTGTATAGGTGGAGGATGTGTAGTTGAGAGGTGGCGGATATTGGGTGGGTGAGTGGGTGTAGGTTGGCTGATGTGTGTGTGGGTGGGTGGGGAAAATTGTGAGGGTGCAGGATGTATGTATGGATAGGTGCGGGATGTGTGGGTTGACGGGGGTATGTGTGTGTGGTTTTGTGATGTGTGTTTTGCTGGGTGGTTGCGGGTGTGTGGGTGGGTGGTGGAGAATATGTGGGTGGGTGTGTGCGTGTCGGTTATGGGATGGGTGGGGGATGTATGTGTGGGTGGGGAAATGTGTGTGGGTGGGGGATCGGTGGGTGGGTGGCGGCATGTATGTTTGCCTGAGTCTGTGTGAGTGCGTGGAGGTATGTGTGGGTGGGTGGGGTGTGGTGGGTGGGGGATGTGTGGGTGGCTGAGGGATGTGTGGGTGGCTGCGGGGTGTGAGGGTGGATGGGGGATGTGTCTCACAACATTGCAATATGCACTGTTTATGTTTACAACTTTCATTTGACAATGTTTTTTCCCCCATGTGAATGTACCATGCGTAATATGCATTGTTTATGCTTACAAAATCAATTTGACAATGTTTTTTTTCCCCTATGTAAATGTAACATGCACATTTGATGAATGAAAGATGAGTGATCGAAAGGGCCGAATGTAAGACGGGCCTGCGTGCCCAATTTGTTACCCTTTTAAAATAAAGTTCGTTCGTTCGTTCGTTCTCAGCGAGTAGCTCCCGACGGGACAAGTTCTGTGTTGGTTTACTATTCTTCTTTGACCCCCTTCTAGTCTAGTTTCAAACTTTGTTTACTTTAACTTCGTGCAGTCTAAAATCAATATTTAGATGGACTTTGCTTGAATTCGGAAAGGAATATGTTGTATTCACGTCTTGTTTGCTCTAAGTGAAAGAATAAATGAATATAATAAATGGGTGTGATATTCGTTGATCAGGAAAGAAAACTATAATGTGAAGTGAACCACAAAGTCTGAGGGATACAAGCATTTATTATGCAATGTACGAGACTTATACCAAAAGTTTTCCCTCCTGGGAGTCGGTTTGCAGTGTGTTGACAATGATTACTCTCAAGCCAGTGAATGAAACATTACCAGCCTAGGGGTATTCCCAGCCAGTCGGTATGTGTTATGCTGAATCATGAACTGATAACATGGTAATATGCATCTCCTTAGATGTGCGGTTCCACTACCGATCGTTCACACTCCCCACTTCCGTCCCTGATTTCATAACTTGAAGAGGCGAAGGAGGCTCTTTGTATCACAGCCCCGTGGAGACTGCACTTTGGTTCCGGTGGGAAGAAAAGTTCCGACGCCAGGCTAACATCGACACCAGGCTAACATCGACATCAGGCTAACATCGACGCCAGGCTAACATCGACACCAGGCTAACATCGACACCAGGCTAACATCGACACCAGGCTAACATCGACACCAGGCTAACATCGACACCAGGTTAACATCGACACCAGGCTAACATCGACACCAGGCTAACATCGACACCAGGCTAACATCGACACCAGGCTAACATCGACACCAGGCTAACATCGACGCCAGGCTAACATCGACACAGTCTAACATCGACACAATCTAACATCGACACCAGGCTAACACCGACACCAGGCTAACATCGACAGATACAGGCCCTTTCATGATACGGACCACCTGAAAGCCAGTGCATCCGACTTCAGAGTTAAAACTCAACCTTTCTTAGGATTCACAAGCAACGATTTCATGAGTGTTCAAATGTCCAGAGAATGATGAATTCACCACTGTTCGTGAAACCACAGCAAGAGCTAACCCATGCGCTGTGCTTCCTCCCTTACTATTTAACAGATTACGTGCCATGGACTGACTAATCGTCTGAAGCCACTTCCCGTATTTGTCATAGGCTTATATAAGTAGGTTTCCTTGTGCAACCCACTTTAATTTGATATATAAAACATGTCTGCTACCATATTAACAACTTGTATGTTATAACGGCGACACACCTCTACTTCCCATTTTTGTCATCCATTTTTGTTTGGTCCAAACCTACATTTTGTTTAGCACTGAATCAGTTAATGCATTTAGTCTTTTATCCTTAAATAACTTGAAAAATGTTCCACTGAGTTAAATATTCGCGCAAAGCATGCAAACTTTGAGAAATTACGCCCTTGAAGAAATGTAAGCCTGGGCTTCCGTGCAGTGTTCTCATAGTTTCAGGGGCGTGAGAATGTTATATATAAAAATGAACCACTTACAGCTTCTTGCAGAAATGTCTACTGACCGCTCAGTTATCTACAATACATGGCCCGCCGCCTTCTGTTTTAGGCGCGGTGTCTACTTTAGTAAGCCGAGACTAAATAGAATAACATTGACAACTATGAGGTAGTTTGAAGATTAAGTAAAGTACTGCACGAACTCAGTTTCAAAGCGTCTTGCATCTTCCCGCATTGGGGAACGTAAGGAAACCAGCATTGCTAGCCTCCAGCCAACGCTGCTCGACATTCAGAGGCGGAAGAACAATTACATATACAAATAAATGTCCGCAGTATTCCATTACACGCTTTCAGATACTACACAAAGCAAAGGATACGAAACCGTTGCACTTTCGTGTCTCCATAATTTCTATTGGCTGGAGTCAATACTGTCAGTCTAGTCGCTGGAGCAAGCTGCATTAAAGACATCCATTCCTCGCATAGAAAGTCTTCATGAAGTTCTCCCGCCCTCTGCCAATCGGCGCCAGAACAAGGGGCAAGTAACTATAGCTGCTTGATGTGCAGGCCATGGTCGGAAACCGGATCAATTCTGGAAAACAAAATATTCTGGCCTGGAGCAGAAGCAGTTAACTGACTGTTGAGCTTGATCGAGGATGAAGAGGAAATGAAAACACAAAGATCATATGATTGTACCACCCAGAATGGGGAAAGATGATGGGCTATGATATACAAGATGTCTTTTGAGATAATCGCTGTCCGTTGGCAATATGGACGTCTGGTGGTAAAGTGGTCTGATCCTAATTGTGTAGGATCTGTGCTCTAGTCTTAGCACTAACATTCCGGCGGTAATTTCCAAAAGCCTGCTCTGGTACAAATGTTTGGCAGTTTTATTCTAAATGTTTATTCATCTTAATCTATGCAGTTTTATCACACAATTTGTAGATTATATTCATTTCATAAAAAGTATTACTAATGTATTTGTACCACACATGCGTGCGTGCGCTCGCACACATACACTCATAATATAAAATCAATGAACGTACGTATAAAACAATTTCCGATATGCAGATTATACAGTGCCGGTCTCTCTGGCTGTGGGGTTACAACACTTTCTCTCTGTAATCCCGTTTATCACGCAGAGTCTCGTAGCGGAGCGAGAGCTGAGGCGGTTCGACCCCCGCTCGTGACTTGCGGGATACTGAGCCGGCCGCTCAGAAAGCAATGGCAAACTACTGAGCGTAATCTTGCCAAGAGATCAACATACAGCTGAAAGATGCCGGTGTTGACAGCTAAGTCCTGTAAAAGGATATGCTAAAAAAAAAAAAAGATTATACAGTATTGATAAGTGAAAACGCAAACAATCTATAACCACTGTTGGACATGCAGTATTAGTGCAAGAACGGACTTTCATTACATATTCAGAAAAGAGACATAATAGTTATAATGTTATATCAAAGAAAACGATATCACCAACATGTGACACAACAATGAAAGATAAAATGCTTGATCAAGTTAGTAACTTCAAATACATAGAGACAATCAAAATGTCAAATAGAAGTTACGTGACATAGGTTAAAACAGAATAGGCCAAGCAAAGGTTGCATTTAATTAAAATGAAAAGTATCTTATAAAATAAGTCACTATTATTTAATGTTGGCAATAGAGTGCGGAAATGTTATATGGAGCCTATTCTACCGTTTGGCAGTGAATCATGGACCATGAGCAAACAAAATAAAAAGAACTTGGAGGATCTGGCCAGGGTCACCAGGTCGTCACGCCTAACATAGGTACCAGGAAATGTTCTGGGACGTAAAGGTGGCCGGAGTGTATTGACCACATCACTCACTGAGTGCTGATTGGTCTAACAATATTGGGCTAGTACCAGAGACCCAACACTCCCTTGGCATGAGAATTGGCACTGAAGCCAATAGGCTTCATATGCTGCTTTTAATTCTGCTTTTAACCGTCTTCGCTATGGCATTGGGAGGTTGGGTGACCAGTTCATTTTCTCGCCACATTCCTTTCCAGATACTTTCCAGAATTTCTGAAAATATTCTTTATCCTTTTTACGAGACTGGATCGATCCCCGAGTTATTCAGCTGTAAAACTTTAATGAAGTTTCTAAACATCATCATGATCATCACATGTCCTGACAACTGGCGTATGCGTTCATGTCCCTCCATAGATCCCGGTCCTTGATGTTCTGGGTCATTTCTCATGATCTGCCTCTGCTTCTTTTCTTATAGATCTTTCCGATTGTCACGATGAACACATAACCCTCCCCCATCCCAAAGATTAGTGAGATATTATTAAACTATTATTGGGAAGATAGTGTGATGGTTTCTCACTGTCTTCCATATCTACGTCGATGGCCTGTGCCAATGACAGCAATGTCCAGCTATTAGGATAAGTCCGTGTTTAGCACTGCTCAGCTGCAGAATTGTTCACTTGATCTGGTGGACACACACACTTAACCCCAAAACTGCATTTGCTTTACTCTTGCCCGTTGTCTTCCACTAGGCTCATTTGCTTTACTCTTGCCCGTTGTCTTCCACTAGGCTCATTTGCTTTACTCTTGCCCGTTGTCTTCCACTAGGCTCATTTGCTTTACTCTTGCCCGTTGTCTTCCACTAGGCTGTGGAATATGAATTCTCACCTCATGGCGCTGAGATCACTCTCCCGTATTTTAGAGGACAAGCCCATACTAGTCGAGTAACAAATCGTACTATTTGTGGGAATTGAACCAGTACTTCAGTCTCGGTGATCTAGCACATTAACCATTCTGCCATTGCCAATAGGAGGAAGAATAGAAACATACACAACAGGAGTCGCCCTCTTTATAGACCGCGTGCCTCTTCCCCCCTCTGTATCTGTGCCAGACCTGGAAAAAGGTCATCGGATATAGATTTTCACAAACAAAACTTCAAGCCCTTGAGTCTCTTCTTCTTGTAGGCTTGTATATATAAATATATACACATGTATTTACACAGACATGATACACGATTCCCATTCGCAGACATAACACACATGAGTGGATGCCAAGCTTGACTTTTAGTCTACAGCACGCTGGAGCCATTGATGGATAGTGATTACAGCTCTGCTTATCAACACAATGATCTGTAGTTCAATTCTCAATAGTACAATCGTTTTGTTGTCATACCTATGATTCTGTGTTTGTATATCGATTGGTGTTGGTTCGTATTTCAACAATAAAAAAAAAATTTTAATGTTAAAATATGTTGAATAACTAGACTCCTTACTTCACTGTCTAAAGCAAGTCAGAATTAGGCTGATACTAGCAGCACATTGGGTAATCAGCCTATGGAAAAACAATTGCAATCAAATAAATTTAAACATTTTGAAACGTCCATATTTCCAGAGGAAACATGCGGATGTGACTCATGAACCATTTCAGTCGTTAAAGACATCATCAAACAAGTTAAAGTAATATTTTTGGGGAATGAAATGCATCTGTCCTATGGCAACGTATGGGTGTGAATTATTGATAATTTCCCAATCACTAAAGAAGATCATTACATATTTTGAGCTGAAATGTCACAGAAGTGTTTTTAGAATATCGTGGACCACGAATAAAAATATATTGACATTCTTGCCAGATCTGAACATCCAATAAAGCTGGCTCATAAACATGTCGCAGAAACGGGAATACTTTGCCATATAAGCCATCTTAAATGTCACAGATGCTTGGAGTGATGGGAGGCGTGGTTTTTGGTCGACCAGCATGAAGACGAACACCTTGGGCATGAGGGTGCACGATGCAGGAGAAATGGTCAGAGATGGAGAAACTTTATCGACGGACTGTAAAGAGGGCGACATTCTGAAAAGAACCTGGAGAGTGATGATTATGATGATGATGATGATGATGATGATGAGAACGATAATGATGATAAGAATGATGGAGATAAGAATGATGGAGATGAGGATGATGATTTCACTAACAAAATTACCTTTCTGTTCCACACGCAAGATAAATTAAGCACACTTAATGGAAGTTCACAACAATTAGGTCTAAAAATGCATATGGACAAGACAATGGTAACGAAAATAAATTAAGAAAATTTATAACACGATTTATCTTGATGAAACCTTCCTTCCGGCAATGAATTCATCATACACATATGTAGGTAGCAATGTACACAAAGAAGGGGGTCACAAATAGAGATGCTAAGTTAATAATACACAAGACAAAAGATTATAGCACTGGAAGTCCACAACAATTAAACCTAATGATGTTACGAATGATGGAGATGAGGATGATGATGAAGAGTACAAAAGAAATGGATCTGGATTTCACTGACAAAATTACCTTTCTGTCCCACATGCAAGATACATTAAGCACACTCGATGGAAGATCACAACAATTAGGTATAAAATGCATATGGAAAAGACAACGGTAATGAGAATAAATTAAGAGAATTATAACACGATTTATCTTGATGAAACCTCCCTTCCGGCAATGAATTCATCATACACACATGATACATATACATATGATAGCAATGTACATAAAGAAGGGATCATAGATATATATGTTAAATTAAGAATACACAGGACAACAGATTATAGCACTGGACGTCCACAACAATTAAACCTAATACTAGAATTATAATATGTACCTCTAACGATACATCAGTACTGTAGTATGACTGACTCGCTCATGGGAAGCTGAGAGAGAGAGAAAGAGAGAGAGAGAGGGGGGGGGGTGAGAGAAGAAAGAGATGAGAAAGAGAATAGAGATAGAGTGAGAGAAAGAAAGAGGGAGAGAGAGGAGAATGAGAAGTGAGAGAGAGAGAGAGATGGAGGGGGGGGGGGAGAGAACGTAGAACCATCAAGAGGAGAATAGATGATAAAGGTATAACTAGGGAAATTCTTTCACTGGGTAAGCCAGCTACTGGTAGACCAAAAGCATGTGGAAACGAGAATTGTATACGTAGATGGATAATATGAGGTGGACATGAAAAAGGCTGGAGCATGGGGCAGGAATATTGGCGAATTGTTGCGATGAGAGCTACAATCTGCGTGATGATGATGTATGAAACATGGTATATGTTTTTTGTTTTTTTTTAAATAGCCAGATTTCTTTACCAAATTCTGACACAATGTGAGAGGTTTAACAACACATCGTGCGTTGCTGCTTGCTGTGTACTGAGAATTCGCTGATCACAAGGTATGTTCATGTGACACAAAGAGAATTAATTAACAGGAGTATACATTTAGCGTGATGGAATTATTGTTCTAACCTGAATTCTTGTATGTTACATAAAATCAGTTTAACGTAACATTTGGTTGTCAGTTCTGGACATTTTATCATCATCATCTTCATCATCTTCCACTTTTGCCATCAAGCGTCTAGGCGAGGGCGCCGATGGGTGGCACTGGATAGTGCAATTTCCTTCTTTCTTTCTTTCTTTCTTTCTTTCTTTCTTTCTTTCTTTCTTGCAATTCCTTATATACTTTCCAGTTGTTCTTTCTTTCTTGCAATCCTGTATATACTTTCCCGTATTTCTTTCATTCTTTCTTTCTTTCTTTCTTTCTTTCTTTCAATTCCTTATATATGAGGAATTATTCTTTTAAACGTGTGACTGTTTCACGTTGCTTCATTTTTACACAACTTTATGCGTATTGAGCGTTTGGTGCTAGACCTATATTTTCATAGACCAATCGGAACTCGGAAGGTGATTTAGTAAGCCGGCCACTTTTACTTTTCATGATATTTCCTGGTATTCATTTTAGGCTGGGTCTCCCTGGAGTCATGGTCAATTTATAGACATCCACCCCGATACGCATTCAAACTCACGACCACCTTGCAGGCAAGCGTCCAGCCACTACGCCACCGTGACTTCCAAAGTCTTATTGTACCTTTATCTAATTTCTGTGTTAAATCATGCTAAATCGACTCCCAAAGTCTCATCATACATTTCTCTAATTTCTGTGTTTTAAGTGATGCTAGATAGATTCCCAAAGTCGCATATATATATATATATATTATATATATATATATATATATATATATATATATATATATATATATATATATATATATATATATATATATATATATATATATATTTCTCTAATTTCTTTGTTTTAAGTGATACTAGATAGATTCCCAAAGTCGCATATATATTTCTCTAATTTCTATGCTTTAAGTGATGCTAGATAGACTCCCAGAGTCTCATTGTAACTTAACGTCTTTCTCCGTAATCCCGTATATTCTCGTGAGTAACGTAACCTGCGCGAGAATCGGTAGCGGTTCTCGCCGCGTTGGTAACCTAT
Organism: Cepaea nemoralis; assembly: GCA_014155875.1. Taxonomy (NCBI): domain Eukaryota; kingdom Metazoa; phylum Mollusca; class Gastropoda; order Stylommatophora; family Helicidae; genus Cepaea; species Cepaea nemoralis. The sequence goes on from JACEFZ010009142.1 coordinate 299,846, forward strand.
GGGGTATGTGAGCCGGTCGCTCAGAAAGCAATGGCAAACTACTGATCGTAATCTTGCCTAGTACATCAACAGCAGCTGAAAAATGTTGATGTTGACTGCAACGTCCTGTAAGGGATATGCACAAATAAAAAGTTTTAATCTCATTGTTCCTATAATTGGAACATAATCACCATGGCAATCTGCTTGTATTTTAGTTCTCTCTCCTACTAAACTGCTTCAGAATATCTTCGGAATCAAAACATAGTCACTTTGATTGCGAAAGTTATCTTTGCAGCTTTTCCTAGCCCATAATTATACAGAGTAGTGCTTGAACCAGGTGTTGCCTATCATCATATCATGAGATCCTGCCCACGCTAATAACCCGTCATCTCGCTCATCCCATCCACCGAGATGAAGGCCATCAGTCGTCAAGCTAATACTTTCAGTGCCTATTTTTACACTGGCCAGCGCTCTGGCTAAGGGGTTATGGGCGCAATTCGCTATCCCGCATACCGCGTTCGAAATACAGCTGCCAGCGATTTGGAAGTGGAGCGAATTGCGTTGATTGTCATATCCTTTACAGGACGTAGCAGTCAACCCTAGCATTGTTTTGGTTATTCGTGATTCCTGGGAAAGTTTACGTTCAGTAGTTCGCCATTGTTTTCTGAATGACCAGCACCCACACCATTTCATAAAAAAACGAAAGCAAGGCGATCTATTGCCAAATCGTTCGCAGCTGTGTTTCGAACGCGGTATGCGGGCATACGAACGGCAATTGCGTCGGTAACTCCGTCGTCACGAAGCCGGCTCCATAATATGGTATGAGTGCCGGTTTTCGTTCAGCAGTTCAGTAGAACTTGCCAAGAAATCGCAAACAGCCAAAGAATTCTGAGATTGACTGCGACGCCTTGTAAAGGATGTGCAACTAACTTAACTTGTACATTAAAGTCCCCGTGAATGATTGTTATGTCGAAGGATTTGTACTGCTCCACAGCCATGTCTAATCCATTATAAAATACGGAGGTCAGCATAGCCGAATAGAGAAGAGCGCTCGTTCTTAAACATCCGGTGTACTGATGCCAAATTAGCGGGCTCAACCCCTTGTCACGAGATCGCCATGAGTTAACCAGATAATGAAAATACAGAAGTTTGATTAACGGGATATTTTCTAGGTCACAGCGATTTTAACTAACAGAGTAAATACAGCTGCACGAGTTACATCGGGTCAGCAAATAGTAAACATTGGGAAGTGAGTGCGCTGAATCAGACACCGCGTTGACAGTTCAATAACAGATAGAATCACATAGAATTGCCCATCTCAGTACATGGAACAGCCCTGTCTGTCATTTATAGTTCCGGATATCAGGCGAAATGGCGGCTGGGATTGTCACCACTGAACAGAAGATTGACAGTTTATCAACAGGTCGGAAGTGCCCGACTAGAGAGAAAACGGTGAGACTGTCATTTGGTATTTCCCGACATCAAACGGAATGGCGGATTTGACTGTCACCACTTGACATAAAGTTGAGGGCTTGTTATGGGATACAGTGGAACACCTGCCGGACATCAACAACGTCACGTGCACAATGTAAGGGTGTTTGGAAAACCATGATTGGCAGCTTGGTATCGAAACTCTTTGTTGGAACTCGACAGTAACTCTCTAGATTGTTTTGGATGTCTAAACCAGTGATGACAAATCTAACCTTGATGGAGCCAGAGGGGGGATGGATCCCTGACAGGGGATGATCTGCCAATGTGCCACCTGTGTGGGGGCATAAAGGATAACGTCACGTGGCCAACTTTGGTAGTTTGCCATATAAACCCGAGTTGGGGCCAACTAGGGGGACTTGGAAATGTGGCTCTAGTCGGAGTGCAATGGCACTGCAGTGCTTAGTGGAAATAATATCTACCGTGTGTTAATTAGTGACTTAATTTTACACGTGCCTATAATGGCAGATGTAGATATGATTGATAGGACTGCAGTAGTGCCATTTAAGGTATAACCTAATATAGTCTATTAGTTCTAATTAATATAGACTGTAGCCTTGGTAAAACTATAGTGTGATGATTAGCACTGTTAGTGGAAAACTAGTTAGAGTAGAATAGTGATATTGGCTCTGCTAAGGTGAATAGAATACTGAGGTTGCACTCTGTATTGGTCTTTCCTTGTCATAGCCTGATTCGGCCCTAGGTGGGTAGCTAATCTGCTCTATGACATAGTTTAGTTAGCTAAAGATCATTAAGCAAGGCAATAGGCTTACACTCAGCCGATAGGATCAGTGACTAGTATTATCACCAGATGTGTTGTTTCTATCCTAGGTTCCCTACCAGATCCGAGGAAACTCAACAAGTTTTTAGGAAAGGTTCAAATCCCATTCGGAAGAACACCAGTGGAACAGTCAAATAAAGTTCCGTACAGAACGTAACTGAAGCTAGAAGGAAGATGATTCACCAAAGAGGGGTGATGATTACTGATGCACCACACAGCATCAGACAGTAGTAACTAACAGAGAACATTAATTATACTAGTTACCTAGTGTGATATAATCTCGTGTAATAGAACACAAGACATGATACTTGAGGCTAGATAGACGAGTGAGGATCAAGTACATTAACACTTAACATTAATAACTGTGTACACACTACAAAGGACTTGTGCATTTTTTTAGGAACGATAGGAACGGACATTGTGTAGGGTGCAACCGGTCCATGATTAACTGTTAATACCACCGGTGTCTATTTCGGATGATCAGGAAATGGGATTACCAGAGGTCTACAGAGACAAATCAGTATCCAGCAGGATGGTTTCGGCACTGGGTGAGATGTACATGTTCTGACGTAACGTGCTGTGGTCTATCCTTGCTGGGATCAGCTGACTGGGTTGTAGTCTGAGAGTCCGATTCTACACACTTTATAGAACACGTCACACATTTTCTTCACATACACGTCTCATATACGTTACACTTTTCTTTTAATAAATTAATCTTTATTAATTTTTAGAAGCAAGAGTTGTTGAGTATGTTGCGTTGGAGAAGTATGAGAGGGGGCATAGTACGACAGTGAGAGAGTGACAGGAAAAGGTGTCCACGGGCTGATGGAGTGTGTTGGACGGAAGCTGGTGGATTCTCCAGAATATTAAAAAGGAGGAAAATATTATAATGTGGGTGTCGGCTCTCTTCACTCCAGGGACGACACTGTAAAGGAGGACACGACACCCCTACACTTGTCAGTTGAACTAGAATGTTGACTTCTCGTCCTTGACTTGGGGATGTAAAAAATCATTCCAGTGTACTAAAATTACCAGCACGTATGTTGACTACGCTTGAGTTCAAGGAGAGCAGTGCAAAACAACCCACCAACATGTATAAAATACATGTATATTTTCTTCTACTGGTGAATGTGCCTGTACTATACTGATACTCGGGTGTATGCCATGGAGTTTCTTCTACTGGTGAATGTGCCTGTACTATACTGATACTCGGGTGTATGCCATGGAGTTTCACTAACCGCACTATCTGAGCATGTCCAGCAATCTGTAATCGTTTATTGCACTCTGAGAGGACGTATTGTGGATAGAGAGTTTGCATGCAAAGACAATGATCCGGGTTCAGTCTCCATGAAAGGCAGGATTTTGTTTCTGGGGTCTACCTAGACTCAAGACAATTGGCACCGGACAATTTTCAGAATGTTCTGTGTATTGTCTGGGAAGGGAAGGCGGCGATGAAGAGAACCTGCCACTCCACCTCATATTTCGCGGCCTAGAATATGTGAAGGTCTAGCAACCTCACACTCTAACGGCAGTATCTGCTATGGAACTGCTTGTAGCTGATTAAAAATTATGACAACTCCTCTTTTGTATTCCTCCACTCCTGAGTTAAAAATGCTGTATTTACTTAAACATAAAACTGGAATCTTCTTCCTCTTCTTCCAATGGAGCATAGACCCGCTCCCCCAAACCAACCACCTCAAGCCAAGCCCTGCCTCTACTTGATTACCATTGGTTGGATTTTGTAGCTAAAGGTGTCTACGGGCTGAGGTAGCAGTCTGACACCAACCTTCCTTAGTCGACTCTTACGTCATGAATGGTAGGTTACTATTCTGTGCGCACTTGTGGGTCCTGGTAACACACAGGCGGCACCTAGCCATTGCATTTAAACAATTCGTAATATATTGACCTTCATTCTATCCATTTCATTCTTGTTGTTTTCCTACCTTCCATTTTGTATGTGTTCTGACATTCGACTATCGATGTTTTAAGATAGTTTTAACGTTTAATTTGTAAACAGCAGCATGGTGAAAGAGGAAAGGAAGCTCTTCTAAAAGAGATATAATGTGTTGCAGAGAAAACCTGAGGACAATATAACTAGACATTCTCTTGTCTGGAACCCACAAGGCAAACGTAATAGCGTAAATTTGTGTGTGTGTGTGTGCATATCCTTTTACAGGACATCACTGTCAACACCAGCATGTTACTGCTGTTGTTGATAACGTGGCAAGTTAACGTTCAGTAGTTTGCCATTGCTTTCTGAACGACCGGCTCCCATATCAATTCGTTAAAACCCAGCGCAATGCAGTCTGCTGCCAAATCGTGCGCAGCTGTGTTTCGAACCCGGGTAAGCGGGATTACAAACCGCGTCCATAACGCCTTCGCCAAGGAGACCGGCATAGCGTTACAATAATACAGGGTGTATTTTTAAATACTGGGGTTTTTTGAAAATATTGCTGTTCCAAGTTACCTTTTATGTTGCATGAACTCCACAGAGGGTGAATACAAAACTTGAAACGGCAATATTTTTAAAAACCCCAGTCATTAACAATTCACCCTATATTAAAACACGCGGAGAAGAGAATTACATACAGAGATGAATAATATTGGGAGGACATGGAAGAAGCTGCAAAAGACAGCACAAACTAGGACGGCTGCGCGTAGTTTGGTTGAGGACGTATGCCTCAAGGGGGGATAAAAAGTCGACTTTTTAAAGGGGCAGAAGAATAAGAAGAAGCATGATGAAGTTCTGGAGTCACCTGAAGCACACGATGCTTCCTACCGGACAAGGTGCCAGGAGAACCATCAACATTGTTAACTAGATGCAAATTGTTGGAAAGCATGTTTTACAATGGATAAACAAAACGGCGTTGTTCCATTTGTTTCCACTGGTTTGTGTATAGTGTGAATCCAATAGGCTTTGTGGAAATACTTGATACAGACTTCTCTTGATGGCGATCGCCTGGTATTACAAGGTGTGTGTGTGGGGAGGGGGGGGGGGGGAGCGCTGGCAGGTGGGTCAGCTGTCTGTATAAAACACCTCACAACTCTGTGACATGGCCATCGATGGGTAAGTGACAACAGTCACAACTTCTCCTGTTTGCTGCCAGGTATGGCCTGTCTTTGTATACTGGGCTGGACAGTTTAGTAACAACTGGGAAGGTTGGTGGAAAATGAGCAAAGGAAAGACAAAGAAATAAATATCTGGATGACTTGACCATGCAGCATAATCCAGACAAGAATACAGACCTGATTTTAGACTCTGGTGATGGTGTGAGATTGAGAACCATGACCACCCACGCTCATCAGCATGGCACTTGGTGATAATGAACAGAGACAAATCATACACAAACCTGCAGAACTCAAAGGGAAACCACCGTTATATTTATCCCTGAGAACTCAAAGGGAAACCACCGTTGTATTTATCCCCTGAGAAAACATGCCTCTCAGCAACTTGATTTCTAGAGGCCACTTAACCATCCACCAACCGCTGGACACACCTAGTAGTAGGACAGGCTCATACCATAAAAACAAGTGGGACAGAAAGGGTTAAAGGAACTCAGAGAGGGTTAAAGTAACAACTGGGATATAGATGACTGAAGTAGTAACTGGAATAGAAAGGGTTGGAGTGACAACTGGGATAGAGAGGGTTACAGTAAGATCTGGGATAGAGAGGAGTGAAGTAACAACTGGGATAGAGAGGGTTACAGTAACATGTTGGATAGAGAAGAGTGAAGTAACAACTGGGATAGAGAGGGTTACAGTAACAATTGGGATAGAGATGAGTGAAGTAACAACTGGGATAAAGAGGGTTACAGTAACATGTTGGATAGAGAAGAGTGAAGTAACAACTGGGATAGAGAGGGTTACAGTAACAATTGGGATAGAGAGGAGTGAAGTAACAACTGGGATAGAGAGGGTTACAGTAACAATTGGGATAGAGAGGAGTGAAGTAACAACTGGGATAGAGAGGGTTACAGTAACATGTTGGATAGAGAGAGCTGCAGTAACAACTTAACTGGGTAGAGAGGATTCAAGTAAACACTGGGATATTGAGAACTGAAATAAAAATTGGGACAGAGTGTGTTGAAGTCAAAACTGTGAAAGAGAGAATTGAAATAAAAACTGGTATATACAGAATTGCCGGTCTCTCTGGCCGAGGGGTTACACCACTTTCTCCGTAATCCCATTTATCACGCAGAGATACAGAATTGAAGTAAAAACTGTGATGGAGAATTGAAGTAACATCTGGGAATGAGTGGGTTGAAGTGGCAAGTGGGATAGACAGATCTGAGCAATTATTGGGATAGAGAGGATTAAGTAACAACTATCTGGAAGAAAAAGACATAAAGTGCTAACTAGGAAAGTTAGTTGCATGTCCTTTAAAGGACACTGCAATAAACCCCAGGCTTTGTTGGCTGTTTGTGTTTTACATCACACATTTACGTTCAGTAGTTTTCCATTGCTTTCTGTACAACCAACACTCATACAGTTCTTAAAACTTGAAACAAGGCGGTCTGCTTTAGCTAGGAAAATTTACACATTAACTGGGACCGAAGGAATAGTGATAAAACAAATAAGTATGTTTGGGCATTACATTGGACACAATGAAACGATCAAGTATTATAATGTAAATTTGCGTTCGCTGAGTATTGAGGCTGCAGAGGATACCATGAAACAAAACAAATAACATGTTGACCCTAGTATGGCGATATATCATCCTTCTGTTCACATTTGGTGATATCCCTCAGCACTGAATCAATTAATATTAGCTTTGCAAAATCAGGCAAGAAAGCAACTCACAGAAAACAGGTCCATGGACAAGTATTTCACCAACTAACAGAAAACAGGACCATGAACAAGTATTTCACCAACTCACAGAAAACAGGATTACGAATAACTATTTAACCAACTCAGAGAAAACAGGACCATGAATAAGTATTTCACCAACTCACAGAAAACAGGACCATGAACAAGTATTTCACCAACTCACAGAAAACAGGACCATGAATAAGTATTTCACCAACACACAGAAAACAGGACCATGATCAAGTATTTCACCAACTCACAGAAAACAGGACCATGAACAAGTATTTAACCAACTCAGAGAAAACAGGACCATGAATAAGTATTTCACCAACTCACAGAAAACAGGACCATGAATAAGTATTTCACCAACTCACAGAAAACAGGACCATGAATAAGTATTTCACCAACTCACAGAAAACAGGACCATGAACAAGTATTTCACCAACTCACAGAAAACAGGACCATGAACAAGTGATCCACTAACTCACAGAAAACAGGACCATGAACAAGTGATCCACTAACTCACAGAAAACAGGACCATGAACAAGTGATCCACTAACTCACAGAAAACAGGACCATGAACAAGTATTTCACCAACTCACAGAAAACAGGACCATGAACAAGTGATCCACTAACTCACAGAAAACAGGACCATGAACAAGTGATCCACTAACTCACAGAAAACAGGACCATGAACAAGTGATCCACTAACTCACAGAAAACAGGACCATGAACAAGTGATCATCTAACTCACAGAAAAGAGGACCATGAACAAGTATTTCACCAACTCACAGAAAACAGGACCATGAACAAGTGATCCACTAACTCACAGAAAACAGGATCATGAACAAGTGATCCACTAACTCACAGAAAACAGGACCATGAACAAGTGATCCACTAACTCACAGAAAACAGGACCATGAACAAGTATTTCACCAACTCACAGAAAACAGGACCATGAACAAGTGATCCACTAACTCACAGAAAACAGGACCATGAACAAGTGATCCACTAACTCACAGAAAACAGGACCATGAACAAGTATTTCACCAACTCACAGAAAACAGGACCATGAACAAGTGATCCACTAACTCACAGAAAACAGGACCATGAACAAGTGATCCACTAACTCACAGAAAACAGGACCATGAACAAGTGATCCACTAACTCACAGAAAACAGGACCATGAACAAGTGATCCACTAACTCACAGAAAACAGGACCATGAACAAGTATTTCACCAACTCACAGAAAACAGGACCATGAACAAGTGATCCACTAACTCACAGAAAACAGGACCATGAACAAGTGATCCACTAACTCACAGAAAACAGGACCATGAACAAGTATTTCACCAACTCACAGAAAACAGAACCATGAACAAGTGATCCACTAACTCACAGAAAAGAGGACCATGAACAAGTGATCCACTAACTCACAGAAAACAGGACCATGAACAAGTATTTCACCAACTCACAGAAAACAGGACCATGAACAAGTGATCCACTAACTCACAGAAAACAGGACCATGAACAAGTATTTCACCAACTCACAGAAAACAGGACCATGAACAAGTATTTCACCAACTCACAGAAAACAGGACCATGAACAAGTGATCCACTAACTCACAGAAAACAGGACCATGAACAAGTCATCCACTAACTCACAGAAAACAGGACCATGAACAAGTATTTCACCAACTCACAGAAAACAGAACCATGAACAAGTGATCCACTAACTCACAGAAAAGAGGACCATGAACAAGTGATCCACTAACTCACAGAAAACAGGACCATGAACAAGTATTTCACCAACTCACAGAAAACAGGACCATGAACAAGTGATCCACTAACTCACAGAAAACAGGACCATGAACAAGTATTTCACCAACTCACAGAAAACAGGACCATGAACAAGTATTTCACCAACTCACAGAAAACAGGACCATGAACAAGTGATCCACTAACTCACAGAAAACAGGACCATGAATAAGTGTTCCACTAACTCATTCTGTCTCAGAGCTGGTTTGAGATCAACACAAGCAACAACACTGGAGATTCTGCATTATTTATTATCTTGTTGCTTATAAATAATATCAGTAACACCTTGAATAAAAGCACATTCAAATGTGAGCAAAACAATTTACATGTAGGCATTTTCAATAAAAACTTGAGTTGTTGCATTGCCATGATAACAAATGATAAAAAAAAAAAAAACATTTTCACTTTGCCCGTCATAAAAACATTGACAGTAACTAAATATTTTCTTGGATCAGTTACCATTGTCCCACACAACACATCGGTTCAGTAAATATTAATAATAAAAATGAATATCATCATTTAAAAGATCTGAAAAGTCTTTGACAAAAGATTATTAAGAAGAGGGCATTTCAGATAAACAGCCTGCATTTATTTATTTACTCATTTAAAAAAAAAATAGACAAATGTATTTATCTTAAAATTGTAACAAGAAATGTAAACCTTTATAATACTTCATAACACAGGAAATAAAATGCAGCAATATTAAAACAACAGCTAGTATACATTTCACAATATTCACACAGCACTGGTACAAGCAATAAGAATCACAGCCTAATACAAATGCATACAAATAATACTTAGCTATGGGTAATTCTGGGAGTCGCAGTGGTGTAGGCGTCAGCATGCTTGCCTGCAGACCCAAGGGTCATGTGTTTGAATCCTCCTTTATACAAGGATATTGTAAACATTGACCTGAGTTCCTGTGGATTCAGCTTCAAATGAGTACCAGGAGATATTCTGGGAAGTAAAGGTATCCAGCATGACAGTGACCACTTTAACCATCGAGTGTCGACTGGTCTATAACAATATGGGGCCAGCACCATATACCCAACACACCTCAAGGCATGGGCAAGGCTTCTTTACTCCTTTACTTTACAATCATCATCATGTGCCATGTTGGGGGCAGTCATGTTTTGCCATCTCACTCGATCACCAGTGTCGTGGATCAGCTGAGTGTTCTTGTCTCAACCATACAATGTGGCCAAGCTGTCCAGGTATTTACTTCTCTGCCCTCTCCTTGCTCTCTTCCCCTCGATCTTGCCAGTTGTCAGCAAGTTCTCCAATTTATTTCTTCTCATAACACGACCAAAAAATTGTGACTGTCTATGCCTAATTTCTATAATCAGTTTAGTTTTCATTTGTTTCTTGCAGGACTTGGTCATTGGTTTTTCTATCTGTCCATTGTATTCTTTGTATTTTCCTAAGAAACCACATTTCCACAGCCATCAGATGTTTTTCAGCTTGTCTGCTCATTGTCCACACCTCACATCCATACAACCGCACAGGTCCTATGTAGCTACTTTACAATAATACAATCCCATAGTTGCTACTGGTACAACAATGAGATGTCCATCCAGGAGGAATTAACACTGCTACGGATGCCTCGGTGTAGCAATGGTTATTTCCTGTTACTTAATTTTTGGCTACTCTCCCTTCTTGCTGTCATACAGCTTGAAGAAAGTGTCCATTGTTAGATCTGTTTCCTATTCTCAATTAACATCCACATTTAGTTCTTTTCATGATTTAGCATCATTACACCAAAACAGTTGTACTTTGCACATTATTGTACGATACGTGTAAGTCATCAACCTGTTCTCTATAATATAATATTTGTGTAAGGTGTTCACATATTTTGATTTTGACTTGTGTATAACTTTTGTATTAGTCATATCTGTGTTGTTTGTTACAAAGGTTGTGACAGAACCATCAGGACACAATATGGTATGATTTAACATATTTATTACTACTTTTCTTCATTGTTAATATAGAATTGTTATTTAGTTTTCAAATATATTTCACATTCATCCACAAACAGGATTAATTATCTGCATGGTCTGTGATTTATGTTCACCGGATCTGGGGTCCTTCACAAGGTGTGCACAGAGTTTGAACTTGTTGTTTCCCCACAGGATCCTAAAATACCTTTTTGTTTCATTCTATACTGGCCATAGGCCATGTGTAGTAAAGTGATTTCATGTACACACTTAGATATATTTTGTAACTCTTTTTGCATAAAACTTGATTACGGGTGATTCCATTGTTAAATTCTAGCATATGAGCTTACTACAACAGGTGTCCGGAAATTATTCCTCTGTAAAGCATCTCATTGGCCTTATAGTAAGTGAACCTAGACAGTATGATTGTGTCTGCACATCTGGTACTTATGTCTGCACATGTGATGCTTGTGTCTGCACATCTGGTGTTGTGTCTGCACATCTGGTGCTTGTGCCCATCCTCCCCCCCCCCCCCAATCAATTTCCTGCTATGGGTCAGTAATATAATACTGTTATCACATTTTGTATGCCAGAATGCACAAAGGAGAAGGTGGCTAATTTTCCCTTTCTTATGGGTGATGAGCTCAGGCCTCAAACTCTTTGTCCGACTGTGCTCATGACATCTTCAGGGCAGTTCCCTATCAACTTCACTAATACACCCACTGGTGCATCTGTGCATGCGCACAAACACATGCACATGTGCCTTCTCACAGGTCTTCAGTAAGTAATCAAGACAGTATGCTTCTGTGTGTGCATGTATGTTTGATGTATGTGTGTGTGTGTGTGTGCATATGCATGCGCATGTACATGTGTAATTATACTCAAATAAAAGTAAAGCCCAAAAGTCAGACAGCAAAGTAGGGGTATGATGCTAGCCTCATATTGTCTCTGACTGTACAATGGCCACTTTTCATTTCCCTGATCTCAAGTATCCCTTATGTGGTTTTTGGGTCAATTCTTGAGCCGCACTGAATGAAACAATCCATCCCCGTAACTACTGTGGAATCGAGGATCACAGCGCTGCTAGTATGTGCACAAGCCACTATGGTTGTTAAATAACCTGTCCACTGGGCTGGCGTCTGTTGACAATGAAATACCTACAACCTGTGCATCAAACATTCCCAAACTAGGTCTAATCTCATTCAATCTGCATGTACTCTGCTGAATCAGTGACCTGATTGCATTCTATAAGCTTCTTCGTAGATGTGACGTTTCAGTACAGACCTTGCACACCCCCTGTCTCTGTGCTTGGAGAAGGGAAGGAGAATTTTACAACACAATCCCTATGGAGAAGGTAGTTCAGTGCTGGGTCGGGAGGACATTTTCTACACCAACCTGGTTCTGACAGATGCAAGCCCTTCTCTGGCATCAAATGACTTGCACCAATACTTGGAACTTAAGAGGTAAAACTCAGTTCTGACAGATGCAAGCCCTTTTCTGGCAACAGCAACTTGACCACCAATGCATGGAACTTAAGAGTTAAAACTCAGTTCTGACAGATGCAAGCCCTTTTCTGGCATCAAGCAACTTGACCACCAATGATGGAACTTATGAGTTCCAACTAAGTCTTCCAGAAAATTCATCAGCCAACCAATGTCCCTACCCTGGGGTCAGGACTTGTGCTGCTATGATTTTGACTGGGGGTAGAACTGCAAGTGTGAATGACTGTACAACTCCCACATTCAAAATAATAATGTGGGGATGGACAAAATGGCTTTACACCAACCGGACTCTGTAATTGCCAGGCCTTCAGGGCTCAGATGACCAGATTATCAATGTACTGGATTTAAGGTTTCAAACTCACATCTTCCAGGGGATTCACACCCAACCAACCATGGAACCTAAATATCGAAGGAAAGAACAAGTCCTGTACCAGGAAACAGCCGGGGGAATGTGAAGTGTTAGAATTATCACACTTTGTGGGTATGTGAAGTGTTAGAACTATCACACTTTGTAGGTATGTGAAGTGTTAGAACTATCACACTTTGTAGGGCCGGATGCATGGAGAAATAGGTGGCCAGTATTTCCATCCTGTAGTGAACATCTAGAGCTGGCATCAAACCTTCGACCAACCACATTCATGCCATTGTCCTCGATACGTCACGCCTAAATATGCTAAATTAATACTTTCGGAAGTCTCAGTGACTCAGGATAGAGCAGTAATCACCAAGAAAAACGCCAAAAGTACACTGTATAAACATTTTTGGCTGGTCTGCTTAACAGTCAGAAAATGATTGCCAGTTGCTAATGGTTTAGAGATGTGTTTAACTAAAGTAAACCAACAAACTAAGTTAAATTAACAACCTATAAATTGTTTGAATTGTACATTATGTTAAAATATCACAGTTGACATTATACACCAACTCATACACACACAAGCAAAGGTTGGTGTGACAATAAAACACCAGTAACTGGTAATAAAAATCAGAATACATAACCAGATTACATCGATGCGATATATCAGTGTTATATTTCCACAAACACTGACAAACATATGGTGGGGTATTCCAGTGTATGTGGTCATTATGATCATCTACATACACCCAGATACATACTGCTACGGTATATCTCTGTACTGATACAACTACATTACAAAAAAATACAAAAAGTCACTTTGCTGAGAAACTGGAGTCATCTGAAAACATGTAGTTGTAGCAGTCTTTTTGTTTGTGCTGATGAAGGCTTTCTAGCTGTGACATCCATTAAGTCAATTATGGTTGTGATCTGGTAAAGCCGACCGACTTCACTTTCCCTTTTGTTGATTTACTCACTGTATTTTTACAGCCTCACTGCATCTCAAAATTTCATTTCTAATCTACACAAACTCAACACTGTCTGGGCAACACATCGTGCTGACGACTGAACACTTTTACTCCTCTCTGTACTAAATTACAGTATGAATCCATGCCCCATACCAGCACACCTTGAGTTTCAGAGCTAACACGCTCTTATCCTTGCTAACATGTAAGGAGATACATATATATATATTATAAAGTGACTGTGTTCTGTGTCTTGAATAATAAAACACTATTAGTAGTTGAATGATTATGTCTGCAGTTATTTTTTTTAAATCAATAAACAGTTCAGTAGTATGAGATTATTGTTTCAACATGTTGGCCCAGAGAAAATGTTTAGGAAACACCAATAAATTAAAAGAACTGCAGACATAAAACAGAAAAACAGTTAAATAAAGAAGAAGAAAAAAACCACACACACGCTCACGCATGCATGCATGCATATATATATATATATGGTGATTTAGGGAGATTACATCAAAACTGTTACTTCCCCACTGTAAAAACCAAAGTTAGTCAATGGCAAATCCATGCATACCACATCACAATCCTGATCATCTATTGTTTGATCCATGCAACAACGGAGTTGTTGATTCTTTTCTACACCGTCTGATAGTGTCAGGGTGTCAGATGTGCCTTGTGCCTGACTAAGATGTGCTTCATTAAGCGTGTGTCCCTCGTAAGCCTCTGCACAATCACGCTGCTTTACCACACCGCTGACTTGGTCATGTCCACCAGCCAATGATTTCCTATTGTGTAAAGATTTATGGCCATAGGCTTCTTGCATTCTACATGATTTCAAACTATGTCCATTAACTTCTCCATCACTAGCATTCATTTTGTTTTTCCATGCTGCACCTAATGGATTATCATAGTTAATTGGTATGTCAAAATATTTATCATCCATAAATGGTATAATCTCTGACTCTGTTTCTAAACGACAACGTTTGTGAGCATCTCCAAAACTGACTTGAGCTATCAGTTCTGAAGGTACTAATTCACCTTGTGCTGTCATTATTTGTTTTTCTGAAAACTGTTTGCCATCAAACAGGTCTTTCGATGAATGTTTTGTTAATACTCCGTTCACTTGAAGATCTTGCTGCATAGAATAACCATACTGCCTGCAATGTATACAACCTTGTTGACTTTTGATGACTTTGTCATCTGTCAACATTGAACCTCTGAAGGGGCAGTGTTGCCAGGTCTGTGTTTGTATTACATGCGGCAAATGGTTTTGAATCACAGATGAATTCTGAGAGACATTATGATTCAAGGTGGTGAATGGTTCCACACATTGTTGAACATGTTGAGCATAAGTCTCTAGACCAAGATTCTCTGCAGCGAAGCTTGCCCCTGAACTTTGCAGACAATGCATGCACAAACCTTCAACAGTTGTCCATGCACTTTCACAGCCCAGTTCTGTGAATGACTTCACAAACATGGAATCACCATCTACAGAACTGTCATTCACAATACTCTCATAAGAAAACTTCTTTATAATGTTCTGTAGTTTATGTCTGCCTTTTTCTAGTAGTCCATAAGACCTGCCATTGTGTTTTTCACAAGTTGTGACAGTATTATTGTGTCTGCATCTGTCTAGATCTGCTGTACTTAATGATTCTGAGCCTTCTTCCCCAGGTCCAGAATCACCATTGTTGACTCCATGACAAGGACTGCATGGGGAGCTCCGATCACCATGTGCTTCATCTGCTTCAGGTGGACATTTCTGTTCATCTTTCGCCTAGAAGGATGTAGGGTTTGTCCTGTTCTCATGCTGCAGATGATGTGCATGGTGTAGAGCTCCATGTATTGTCATAAATCTGGAAAGCGTCCAGGGTCCTCCGTGTAATGTGTGGGCACCGAGAACAAGCTGCTGTCCAGATCATCTGTCCACTGAAATCTGCTGAATGTAACTTTGGCTGTAACTGTTGGAAACACAGGGATCTCTGCAGAAGAAACACACATGTTGGAAACATTGAAATCAAATCACTGAAATTAATTAACACTAAACAACTCATTCTCCCTATTAAGTGCATTACATATTCCCATACAGATGATGCCTGTTGGTCCAGGTTTTCTGCTTCAGCATAGGGAAGTTGAAAGTGTTTTTAAATCTTGAGCCAAATGTGTTGATTGGACTGAGATTGTGTAGTGTACCCTGAGTGGAATCTATTCATCGAGCTCTTGCTCTTCCTCTAGTTCTACAGCCAGAGCTTCATCAGTTGTCCTCTTCTTCCTCTACCTCTCATTTCTCAATGGAGCATAGGCCATCATCCAACTCACACCAAGCTCTATGTAGTCTTATTCACGATTATTTAGATTTTGCAGCTGCTTTCTATGAGATGAGGTAGCCAGTCTCATGCGAACCCTCATAAGTCACCTCTTACAATATGTGTGGTAGGTTACAGTATTACTATTCTTTGTCTCATCCCCACCCTGGTAACACACAGGCATTCTTCAGTTGTAGGTACACAAATAAACTCACTGACTCTGACCTGGGCTCCCAGGTGTGTATAAGTACTAGGAAATATTGTGGTAAGTAAAGGTGGCTGTATTATATTGACAGTATCATCCACCGAGTGCCAATTTGTCTATGAACATGTGGGGTTAGCATCATATCATCAAGAGACCTCAAGGCATGTCAAAGGGTTCTTTACTTTTTTAACAATTCTTTCAGGAAAATCTGAGCATTCCTACTGTTACAAGGAAAATCAGGTTACACAGAACGCACCTTTTATTACAGAAATATCTGGTTGCACAAAACACAGCTTTTTCTTACAGAAACATCAGGTTACACAGAACATACATTTTCTTACAGAAAAATCAACTAACACAGAACACACCTTTTCTTAACAGAAAAATCTGCTACTACAGAACATACCTTTTCTTACAGAATAATAGGCTAAATATACCACAACTACTCTTACATGAAATCAAGCTACATCAAACATACAAGCTCTTACAAGAAAAGCAGACTTACACAAAACATAGCTACTCTTGCTGGAAAATCATGTTACAAATAGCACATCCTTTTCTTTTATAAAATTAGACTACATAGAACTTGTATTCTTATGGGAAAATTCAGACTCTACAAAACATACCTATCCTTACAGGGAAACCAGGTGGCAGCTTTAAAGACATGAAGTCCCTCAACTTCTGGAAGTGTTTGAAGGGAGCCATGACTTCCAGAACATTCAGTAGGCTGAAAAATAATATCTATTTGTATTAAACACTGAATTAAAACACACTGCACCATGAGACCATAGGATGAACATAAACAGCAGGACTGTCAGTATATTCATTCATTCATTCATTCAGTAGCATGTCCTTTGCAGAACCTCGCTCCCATAACAACCTTCCGGAAAAATTGTCGGTCATAAGCAAGATGTCCTGTGTCCGATACATTCATCTGGAGAACATCTGCCACATCCTGCACCCATCTTCTCTTTGGCCCTCCTCTTCCTCTCTTCCCGGGTATACTTAAAAAAAATATTTAGCATATCCCTTACAGGACATTGCAGTCAACACTAGCATTTTTCAGCTGCTGTTAATGTACTAGGTAAGTTTTACGTTCAGTAGTTTGCCATTGCTTTCTGAACGACCGGCTGACATACCCCTGTAAGTTACCAGAGTGGCGCAAACCGCTGCCAATTTTCGCAGCTGCTATTTTCCCCACGTGGATATACGGGATTACAAACAATGTCTTTAACCTCTTGGCCAGGGAGACCGGTGTATAAGCTCCTCAATTATTGTTCTCTCCAAACTTTCATGACGTTTCAAGTGATCAAAATATTTCAATTTTCTTTGTTTTATCATCTTTAGTAGCCAACCTTCTTCAATATTTAGCTCTTGTCACTGGATGCATTTGTTCGTTTCTTTATCCAAGATATTTTTAAAACCCATCTATAATATTTATATTCAAAAGTATTTATGCGCTGTTCAGCTTCTTTAGTAAGTGTCCAGGTCTCACAGACATATGTTGCTCTTAAAAATCTAATTTTTTCGTTCTGTCTGTCCCACTCCACAATTTATTCAGTTTTAGTTTTTGAAGAACAATAAATATATAGTCACAGAACTTATATTCATTACACAGTAAATGTACTACTAAACTCATCATGTTCCCACAGCTGTTACTTTAACCCACTCTACCCAAGTTTAGTTGAACTCCTGTCTCATATAATTATTACTATCACCCTGTCCCAGTTATTAATTAACTCCTAAATGAAACAGTTACTTCAATCCACTCTGTTCAAGTTTAGTTTAGCCCCTGTCTCGTATAATTATTACAATCACTCTGTCCCAGTTATTAATTAACCCCTGTCCAAGACAGGTGTTCCTTTGAACCACAATGTTACAATTATTATGAAAGATTCTGTCCCAGACAGCTACTCTTCTTCTAATTCAACCATTTCTCCCCCACAGGAGCATAGGCCCTCAACCAACTCACACCAAGTCTCCCTATCTTTTGCAATCTCCTGCAGGTCACTCTATGCCCTCCACATATTATTCATCTCTTTCTCAAATTATGTTATCCATATGTTCAAGGTCTCCCGCTATTTTACTTACCGAGTGGGTTCCAGAAAAAGGACTTTTCTATTTATTTTCTCTGTGTGTGTCCTATCTAGTGCCAGCAATTTTTCTTGATCTCTTTATTACTGGAATGTGTATAGTTAGTTCTCTCCCTAAGCTGCACATGATGGATTATGTCATACCACTTAGCCCTTCTGTTCAATGCTGGCATCAGTTTATGAATGTTTGTAGTTTATTAGTAATTGCTATAGTCGACCTACATAATCAAGTCCATACAGCAGTACTGATTTAATGTTACAGTTAAATATTTCAAGACTGGTACTAGTTTCAACTCTTTTTTACTTCCACAAATGTCCTTGCAATATGAAAGCTTCTCTTGCCTTTGTATCTTATTTCAAAATCTCTACCTGTTCCCTCATCTTTGCCCACACTGCTACCTAAACATGTATGATTTCATCTTTTGAAGTGAGGTTTCACCAAGGGAGATCAGGTTATCATTCGCTTGATTTATTCTCATTACCACTGCATTTCCCCTATTTATATTTAGACCTAATTGTTGTGACCGTCCATCAAAAGACAGCTATTACCTTAGCCAGTTGTGTCCCAATTAAGAGAGTCAGCAAGAAAGTAATGCACCACTTGCTTTTTTTCTGAGCAATTAATAAAGACAGAAATGTGAAAGCTCGGCACAAATCAAGTTTGGAATATCTCTGTTGTTTGTATGAAATCACACCACATTTGGGCAATTAGAACAGCTACAGTAATCCATTAAATTGGCAGTGTGTGAACAACTTGCATTATAAAAATAGAATTGTAATAGATGTTTGGGTTGCAGAAAAGGAAACTGCAGTGAATATTCACAAATATTTGTGTGCTGTCTATGGAAGTTGTGCAGTTGACGTTAGGACTACTGCCAGTTGATGGGCTCAGAGAGTTAAAGCTTCAGAAAGTGAAGAGATGGTCGATGCATGATAATAAGGGTGTGAATTATTTTTTTAAAAGCTGGTGCATGCAAATAGACTTCAGCAAGGGCAAGTGGTCTTACATCCTCCCAGAAGACACCAAAGATGGCCACTGGTTAACACAGACAGAATCAATATCACAGCACTCTAAACAAGTGTTGCAGGGTATAAATGTTGACCGTTCCAGTAACAAACTGATAGTAAATACTTTGCATTATCCCATCATATGTCCCTCTCAGAATGAAAGTTGGAGGAGAGGAGAAGCAGGAGGGAGACCAAGAGAAAAGATGCTGAACAGTTTGATATCATGGCATGGAGAATGTCTGTATTAGAAACGATTAACAGTTCATGAGACAAGGCTGTGAACAGACATGATCATCAATGCCATACAGCATGGACTATAAGATCAAATCTACAGTTAAGTACAAAATCAAGCATCCTTAAATAAGCTGCCTTGTCTGCTGCTGTGTCTTCACACAATGGTTTTTTGTTTTTTTTTGCGCTCGCTCGCTTTGAACTCAAACGTAGTCCATAACACTATTTTTATAGTAGTGATGGACTGAATTTTGCGTGTGAGTTAGCTTTCCCTGTTAACAGTGTCCCTCGCCATCAGGCGAACCCACTCCGACTTCAGAGGTACTTGTAATCAATGTCCCCAAGTCAAGGACGACAGGTCAACATTTTAGTCCAGCTGTCCGGTGTAGGGGATGAACCGCTAACCTCGGGATCAACACACCAGATGTTTAAGAACCCTGTTCTTATCTATTCGGCCATGCAGACCTGCTCAATGGTTGTATAGCAGCAGTAAATACAATTATGGAATGGCAGTTTGTCTTAAGCTGCTTGAACTACTGATGTCATTACAATATATTTCAGACTGCATACGATTAAACAAAGACTAACCACTTTCATATTTCTTCTCTTATTATTTTGTACAGATAAAGCCAGTTCATTCAGTTCCATTTAATGGAATCATAAACTGATGTGTGCTAATTTAGCGAAACAAAATTCAGTAAAAAAAACAATAGCCCACCATATTCAGGACAAATATAGCTTTGGTTCATCTTGGGCAATATAACAGACAAATAGAAAGGTAAACAGACAAATAGATTTCACATATAAATTCAGTAGTATAAACTCCACAGTGGAGTAGTTACAGCAGGTGGTTTCTGATCATCAGAAAATGACCTCCCCTTTCAAGAATATTTCAACCTCTTTATCTTCTTGACACTCAAGGTGGTGGGCCCTCTTGGGGTACGACTCCAAGTGTCTTTCTCTTCGTGTGTATAATACATTAACAATTGTGAAAATATATATGTTGAAGTACTACTTACACATCTATGGTCACAGGAAACTCATCACTCTGAAAAATATTCACAACAAAACTTAGCAGCTAGGAATACTGAACTAATCTAAACACTACTAGATGCAGCAAACAAGGCTGGATGGGACCGGCACAAAAACAATGGATCTAAACTCCACATACTATAGCTCAGTGGCAGATTACTGTATGTCATAACATTACTTTCTTGTTAGATAAATCTGTTTGGTCTCTTTTCTGTCCAATAAGTTTTTAGTACTCCTCTGTGGTGAAGGGGTTATGGACGCAATTTGTAATCCTGCATACTGCATTCGAAACACAGCTGTTGGTGATTTGGCAACATATCGCCTTGCGTTGGTTTTCATAAGTGGTATGTGTGTTGGTTGTTCAGAAAGCAACGCAAACTACTGAGCGTAAACATGCCAAAACATGCTGGGGTTGACTGCAATTTCTTGTAAAGGACTTGCAACTAACTAACTACTCCGTGTAATGCTTATATTTAAAGGCACGTGTGCTTGTCAGCTGATTCTTCCTGTAAGAGTTAGTTGCATATCCTTTACAGGATGTTGCAGTCAACACCAGCATTTTTTGCTGTTGTGATGTCTTGGCAACTATACGTTCAGTTGTTTGCCATTGCTTTTTGAACGACCAACACCCATACCATTTCATAAAAACCAATGCAATGTGCTCTGCTGCCAAATCGCACACAGCTGTGTTTCGAATGCTGGTATGTGAGATGATAAACTGTGTCCATAACCAAGGGAGCATCTTCCTGTAAAAGATATGCAAATAACTAGCTAACTCCTCTGTGTAACACTTATATTTAAAGGCATGTGTGCTTGTCAGCTGATTCTTCCTGTAAAGGACATGCCACTAACTAACTCCTCTGTGTAACACTTATATTTAAAGGCATGTGTGCTTGTCAGCTGATTCTTCCTGTAAAGGACATGCCACTAACTAACTCCTCTGTGTAACACTCATATTTAAAGGCATGTGTGCTTGTCAGCTGATTCTTCCTGTAAAGGACATGCCACTAACTAACTCCTCTGTGTAACACTTATATTTAAAGGCATGTGTGCTTGTCAGCTGATTCTTCCTGTAAAGGACATGCCACTAACTAACTCCTCTGTGTAACACGTATATTTAAAGGCATGTGTGCTTGTCAGCTGATTCTTCCTGTAAAGGACATGCCACTAACTAACTCCTCTGTGTAACACGTATATTTAAAGGCATGTGTGCTTGTCAGCTGATTCTTCCTGTAAAGGATATGCCACTAACTAACTCCTCTGTGTAACATGTATATTTAAAGGCATGTGTGCTTGTCAGCTGATTCTTCCTGTAAAGGACATGCCACTAACTAACTCCTCTGTGTAACACTCATATTTAAAGGCATGTGTGCTTGTCAGCTGATTCTTCCTGTAAAGGACATGCCACTAACTAACTCCTCTGTGTAACACTTATATTTAAAGGCATGTGTGCTTGTCAGCTGATTCTTCCTGTAAAGGATATGCCACTAACTTACTCCTCTGTGTAACACTTATATTTAAAGGCATGTGTTCTTGTCAACTGATTCTTCCTGTTAAGGACATGCCACAAGCTAATTCCTCTGTGTAACACTCATATTTAAAGGCTTGAATGCTAATCAGCTGATTCTTTAAAAGTGTAAGTTTCTCACCTGTGTGTTGCCAGAGGGAGTCTTCATGGCGAAGTGGTCAAGCCGTTTAACTTGGGCTCCGAAGGTTAAGGGTTCGATTCCGGGCCGCGTCCTTCGGTTCACAAGTTAAATTTTTCGAGACTCCTGTGGGTCGTCGCTAGAGCTACGGAGTTTGTGCTTTGTGCGACGCTTTCCACGCTGCGGAAAGAGATCGAGCCATATGGGATAAAACCTGGTGCAAAGAAGTCGACCCTGTCGACTTTTTATATGCATGACCCCAGTACTATGACCTTTGCTGTTCCACCTGTCCCAATCCATAAAGGTTTTCATTACTTAGGTTTTGCAGAGCCCTGTTTGTCCTTATGAAGCTACCGCATGTTTATTTTTGACTAATTGTTTATGTCATGTGGGTTGTTTGTTAACCATTCTGCTCGGTAGTTGCTTCCAAAACCTCCCTGCCTTGACTTGCTTTAAACATGTAAAACCCTTTCACTTCACAATATAAATCACAAGAAATATATACCCTTTCATGACTGCAACAAAAGGGACA
The DNA here is from genome assembly GCA_014155875.1 of Cepaea nemoralis. Classification (NCBI taxonomy): domain Eukaryota; kingdom Metazoa; phylum Mollusca; class Gastropoda; order Stylommatophora; family Helicidae; genus Cepaea; species Cepaea nemoralis. Next base: position 322,525 of record JACEFZ010009142.1, read on the forward strand.
ATGAACTATCACATTTTCTTCACACAGAACATGACAAAGAACAAATTAAAATGCTTGATGTTTAATATCCTCTGATTCTACACAAAAGAAAATACTTTGTGAAAGAAAGAAATGGGCTAATTAAAAACTGTGCAGAAATGTTGTCAACTATAGCAGAAGTTCAGCATGAAGCTAACCGTATCACACACTGAGTGCCAATTGGTATATGCAAACATGCCCAATGCACCTTAAGGCGATGTGCGGCAGTAAAAACATCGATTTTTGGTCAACTTAGCTATTTTTGGAATAGTTCATTTTTAGACACCTTATCATGTCTTCTATCAGATTCTGTACTTGTTTTTGTTTAAAAACTGTTATTTTTATGCAATATTCATAATTTACTGAACCCACCCTCTGTGTCAAATTGTCTAATTATTGACAATTGTTGCAAAATTGACGGTTTTCAAATCCTAGCAACGATATCTCAGGAAAACACGACACGCGCGTGTAAGGTATCCCTGGAAAGGTCGTGAACTTCCGTAACTGTTCGTGATACTCCGTGTTCGTCTAATCGGAAGCTCTTCTGTGTACATCGGGTTTATTCGTGTCTATCATCTTCCGGAAACTTCCATATATGGAACATCGTAAGCAATCCGCGTTCGCCGATGGCTGAAATTGATCACGTGGGTTTCCAAAATGGCGGCTTTGTGTTGTTTACACCTGGCGACGTGCTGAAAGTTCATTGTTGACGACAGACTGACACGCATTGAAATATGCCTCGTTCTAAGAAATTTAACATCCAGTCATCTAGTCAACGTAAGTAATCTCTCAGACTACACCTCGCAAATGCTCGTAAGCAGCGAAAAGCCTATCAGAACGTCGTAAACGATACAGATAATTCTGAAACTACTGAAAGTAAGCGACCCATGCCACTTCTTCCAAATCCAAGTGTTTTGACAGTGAATCTGAATGAATCAGTGCTATCGTGTTCTTCTCAAAGTTGTGGAAGTGATTCTTTTATTACCCGAAGCCAATTTAAAAGAGATACGTATAAATACACAACATCCACTAGCAGCAAGTATGATTCTGGTGACGACAATGGATATCAAAAACGGGAACACAGAGTAATCAGAGTTGATTGTTCAGAAATTGAGGCAATAATCAAATTGTTATGTTGTCCAGTTTGTAAAAATGCTAGTCTTATTTTGAAAACTGACAGCAAGAAAGCCAAGGGATTAGCTGTGTATGCAGAGGTTTACTGCTCTTGTTGTGAAGAATTAGTGTGTGGAAGATACCTATCTGAAAAAAGTAATGGATCTTTTGCTGTCAACAGCCAGTCAGTATATTCAGCATTAGTTTGTGGGATGGGTGCAACAACATTTAATAATTTTGTGATGTCGGTTCCTAAATCAATCAATCAATCAATCATTTAATAATTTTTGTGAAAATATGAACCTGCAAGGTATTCATCACAAAACATTTCACAGCAAAGCGAATAAACTATATTCAAAGATAGAAGATCTGGAGGACACTGTTTTTTCTCAAACCGTAAAGTATGTTCGACAGGCTCATGCACAACAGTCAGGCATAACTCTACATGACAATGATGTGCTAGATATTAGTGTCAGCTTTGATGGCACTTGGCTGACTAGAGGCCACACATCCCACATTGGAGTTGGCTGTGCAGTGGATGTTCTTACAGGAGTTTGCATAGATGCCCATGTTATGTCCACATATTGCCAGGTGTGTGAAACCACTGGTAAGACACTTTCCAGGGACAAACCAGATGAATTTGCAGCATGGAAGGCAGAACATCTTCTAAACTGTGACAACAATTTCAAAGGATCTGCTGGAATGATGGAGGTGAAGGGTGCTGTGGCGACGGTCTGTGGCCCGTCATAAACTTCGCTACACGTCAATACTTTCTGATGGTGACATAAAAACATTTGCGGAACTTACCAAGATCAAACCATATGGGGATGACATTCAGATAGACAAAGAGGAGTGTATCAACCATGTCAGTAAACGCCTTGGAACAGCACTGCGCAAACTAAACTAAACTACTTAGTAGATGTGTGTCAGGACAAACTCAGAATTCAAATGAGTGTTTACACAGCTTGATATGGGCTCGATGCACTAAAGACAACTTTGCCTCTTGCAAGCGCGTTCAGTTTGCAGTTGTAACTGCAGCAAGAGAGTTCAACTTTGGAGCTGCTGCTGCCCAAGACACTGCCCAGTTTTATGGACCTTCTACAGGCCTGCATATGCAGAGACTAGGAACATTTAGGATGCAGAAGCAAGTAAGAAATAGTCTGAAGTACAAGAAGGACAAACAAACTAAAAGACGCGACACTGTACGAGCGGCCAAACTGAAGAGACAAGGTGAGCTGCATGCTCTGGAGGGAGGTCCTGCATATTCAGCAGGACAATTTTAACACTCAAGGTTCAGTTTAACACTTTTTTTCTCCGTAAAAGAGTGCATTAGTAATAAAAAACAAAAAAATAATTAGTTTTTCCCCGTTTTCTCATTTCGCCAGTTTTTTATACATAAGTACAATTGTTTTAAAAACTATTCGTTAGATTTAACTCAAACTTTGCAGAGATATTCTTTATTATATCACTTACATTGTGAGTAGATTAATCTTGAAAATTACATTTTAGTTTTTGTGCTACACTAAAAAAAAAAAAAAATGTCATGAAAAATGTCATTACCATTTTCACATTTTGAAAAAAAAAACTGCAAAGAGATATCATTAACATTTTCTACTCAACTTGTAAAGGGTCTATTTATTTACACATAAAACAAAGAATTTAGCCTGTACATTAAAAAATAAATGTTTTAGAGGTACATTAAGAAATTCAAGATGGCCGCTGTTTATCTTGGTTTCCATAGCAATCGTTAAGTGCAAAGTCAATTTGACAATATTTTATCGATCAGCAGTCTTTAATATCAAACCCTATCCCATAAAAGAACATAGAAATTAAGTATTATGGAATTAAATTATTTAAGGTTAGCATTGCCTTAAAGCATGTAAAAAGGTCCTTATGTAGGTAGGGAGGATGACAGAAGTTACAGGACAACTGTTGCAGTACTTAATGCTGTCTGTTTAGCTTGTTTTGTGTATATGTAGAAGTTGTTGTACTATAAATCTGTTTATTATAGTTGAAGTTAACTGTTTTCTTCTTTTTTGTTTTTTGTGTGTGATAAATTTTGTAGGTGTAAGCAGTACAAGATGCACTGTTATTTTGGTTATGATTGATTGATTGATTGATGTAGGAACCGACATCACAGCATTCGGGGCATTCCCATAAGTGCTCCGCCCCCATCCTCAGCAGCCAACGAAGTGTTCCAACACCAATAGTTCCAGTAGCAATCTGATTATATGTCCGTCTCGCCTTTCCTCTGAGCATCGAGTGTCGGCCAGATCCCCTCGTCACTCCTCGCTGCCTCATTCTTGCCAGACTATGGTGATCCATTTGCTCCTCCGAGGTGTACATGTGCTCCCACAAGACCACATCCACGTCTGCCTTGTCATGCATCAATACTCCACCAAGTTTTGCCGAGCCAACCCATCTGTCCGCCTGTTCATTCCCCAGCACACCGGCATGCCCCGGAGAAAAGATCCAGGTGGTGCTTGCCACCAGTGACCTCTGAAGTGAAGCAAGCCACTCTGCACGAAGCCTGCCTGTCCTCACCCTCCTCAGCATGCTTTCTGAGTCAGTTACAATCACGATGTGTGTATGTATCGTGTTCTCCATCCAGCGGAAAACTGCACTGACCGCCTCCACATCCATTCTTAAGCTAGATGTTGTGGTATCATACGCCAGGCTCTCCTGCACCAAACGTCGACCATTAGCTTTTGCTAAGAATTATTTCGGTTATTGCAGTTCAACAACTGGGTTCATGGAAAGTGTTTTTTCTGTTTTGTTCTATATTTAGCCTAGTATGAAATGTTCTTTAATGAAATATTGTGCTTTTTTTTAATTAACTGATTCTTCATGTAATTATTTTGCGCTTTGGCCAAAATTACTAAAACCAAATCCCCAAAAACTGGCACACACAATGTAAGTTTGTATAATGAAATGCCTAATCATGAGTATAGAATAACATATACATAGATGTTTAGTCAGCTGCAGCAGCTAATGTTGGCGCTGTAGCTTAGAGGCAGTGAATGCGTTTCATAATTCCCCGACATACCGAGTCAAGGGTTCAAAATCAGCTGCAGACGATTTGGAAGCAGACTGCTTTGCACTGATTTTAATAATATGAGTTTTGGTTGTTCAGAAAGCAATGGAAAACTACTGAACATAAAACTGCCTAATATTTTACAAACAACCAAACAATGCTGGGGTTAATTGCAACATCCAGTAAAGGATATGCAACTAACTTGAACAACTAATTCTCTTTCTAGTGAAGATTTGGTGACATTTCGCTCGCTTTGAGCTCAAGCATAGGTCATACACAAACTTCTACTTCTTGTGCACTGGACTGATTTTTACGTGTGGATTAGCTTTTCCTATTATCAGTGTCCCACGTCATTAGGTGTGCCCACTCTAACTTCTGAGGTACTTGTAATTTATGCCCCTAAGTATAGGGAAAGTAGTCAACATTTTAGTTCAATTGATCAGCGTAGGGGTTTAACCTACTACCTCAGCATCAGCACACTGGAAGTTTAGTGAGTCTAATATTAGACATTATGTAGTTAATCAGTTAATGTTGTCACCGTTTCTTAGGCTGGGGCGGCAGTTTCTTTTTTACTTTAAATTCAGACGATTCTCTTTACAGTTGTGAAGATCATGCTGTAATGTCTTAATGTCGCTCACACATGCATGCACACACACATTCACACATATATTTCCAAATATACTTACCATAGCAAGAGTTGCCTTGAAAGCTTTTGAGCTTTCCTTTGCTACCCACTGCCTCCCAAGGCAGGGAGCGTATCCACCCTGAGCTGTTATATAATCATCCCAGCTGTAAGATGACTTGTCTGGTGGCAGCAGGGAATGGCGTCTCACGAACTGAACAATTGAGAACAAAAGCACTGATGACTACAATAACAATTGTTAGATAGCAACTCATCATATTTGGAACAATGACAACAGCCAAACAATCTTTATTTTATTTTTTGGTTCACTCTATACCAAAACAACCAGCAGTATAAGAGGCACACTGAGAGAAACTATGCAGATGGCTTATGAGGTGGCTTGGAGGAAGATCATCAACAGAATTAATCCAGAACAGCAAGGACCAACATCTGTAGAGCTATATGAATGCCTATGCCATTTGGCAGCTCACTCAAAACCAAACAATCAGCCATAGGTTCACTGCTTACTTCACCCATCACACAATTCTCTGAAGAAAACTGATGATATTTTGGTCTTGTATGGCCCAGTTTTTTTTACTGGATCCATAATAAATATATTTGGTTGGTCAGGTAGTGAACATGGAAAGCATGTGTAGTCTTAATGTCTGTTCTTTGTCATGGTGTTATTGTAAAGTTGACCACTCAAGTGTTGGTTGCCCTTTATATATTGCATTGTCACAGCTTTACTGCAGTGAAAACCATTTTGTTGATGTATTATATGATAGTTGGTTTAACACTATTCTAGGTTTTAATCTTTGAATCTTAATTTTGTTACATATAGACTGAACTGAATTATTTCTGGTATCTTATTTTAGTCGTTTTCCTTACTATAAAACCTGTTTAGTTGGAAAACTACTGCGTTAGCAAATGCAGCATTCATTTTATATTTCAGAACTTAGGTGCAAAACTGCATCCAGCATATATCAAAATATTAAATAATACATATGGCTCTAAACAAGACTGTGTTACACTTGACTGAATATAATTAAAAAAATGAATAACAGAAATTGTTTAAAAAAAGAACATATTAAGCCAATAGAACTACTTGAACTGAATTACTACATACATTATTTAACAGAGTAATGGATGCTGCATGATATGTGGTGTAGCACCCACAGATTACAGTAATGCAACAATTATAGAGGATAAATGTTATTGACCTCTTAGGCTTGAAGCTCATCCTGCACCAGCTGGCCAATTGATCCAGCTGTATGCATGCTGTGGACATGGCTCTCCTCTGGTACCAAAATGTTAGTCCGTGAAAGCCTTCAGTGGTAACTAAAGTGCACTTTCCACTGAGTTTAAAACCCTGTGTGTAACAAATCATCGCATACAAAATGACCTGCATCACCAAGACAAAACAGTATCAGCAAAATTATACATCCCTTTGCTATACCATCTTGGAGATCAATCAATGTAGTTGTGAATGATTGGGTTGAGAAATGAAGGAATAGGCCTGAGAAGTATTGTTTAAGCCTTGTCAAGATATCCTTGGGTAAGTGATACATCTTGAGAGCCATGCCCACAGACTGATCTGTATGCACTGTCCAAGTCTAGCAACATCGGCAATTGACAAGATACTTCAGGACAACATGAAGAAATGTAAGTCAATTGACAAGATACTTAAGGAAAAGATAAAGAAATGTAAATCAACAGACAAGATACTTGAGGACAAGATGAAGAAATGTAAGTCAACTGATAATATACTTGAGGACAAGATGAAGAAACGTTAAGTCATCTGATAAGATACTTGAGGACAAGATGAAGAAATATATACCTAGTGACAACATACTTTAGAAAAAGATGAAGAAATATATACCAATTGACAAGATCATCATCTTCAAGTGCCATGCTGAAAGGCATGGGCGGTCATGGTTCGCTACCTCTCACAGTCAGCAGTCTTACATCAGGTCTGTGTTCTTGTCCTGACCATGCCATACTGCCAAACCATCAAGGTATTTATCCCTTTGTCTTCCTCTTGCTCTCTTCCTATCAAGCTTGCCAGTTGTCACTCTATGGACCGCTGAGTGAACTAAAAAAGACTGTTAGATTCATACAGAAGACAACATTGCAGTTATAGATGTATTTCAAGCGAACGAAAGAAGAAGTAGAAGAAAAGTCACTAACTTTTCAAGTCCATTTCTCCTCATAACATGTCCAAAAATCTTGAGTCTCTACGTCTAATTTCTCCAATCAGTCTCAGTTTTTCATTTGTCTCTTGAAGGACTGTCTCATTTGATTTTTTGACCGTCCATGGTATTCTCTGCATTTTTCTCAAAAACCAAATTTCCACAGCCATTAGATGTTTCTCAGCTTGTCTGTTAATTGTCCATGTTTCACACACATACAACATATGTTCTATATGGCACTTCAACATTTTTTTCTCACTGCAATTGACAACTTTTTGTTGGTAAGTATGTTTTCCATTCTGCAGAAGGCCACCTTTGCCATGGCAATTCTTGATCTAATCTCTGCAAGGCATCTTCCATCAGATGGTACGACTGTTCTGAGATCATCATCATCATCTTCCACTTCTCCCGTCAAGCGTCATGGGGAGGAATAATTTGCATTCCAGCACCCGGTGGGCGGCACTGGATAGTGTCATTCTGTGTTCTGAGATAGTTATACAAATTCACCTGTTAAAGAATATTTCCATTCACTTGGATGCTACAATGTGGTATTTCTTTCCTCTAATTGACAAGATACCTGAGGCAAAGATGAAGACACAGTCAATCAACTCATAACTGAATACATAACTGACAGATGTAACAAACTTACATCATCTGATGAGACTTCTGCACCATCATCCCAGCTACCTTTACTGATGTTCTCCACGATGGCCTTATTCTTCTGAATATCTTCTGCAGTTAAATGTTCACGTCTGCATAATAGAAAGATTTATCTGGAATATAGTACCCTGAATACCTTGTCTGAAAATTAAGAAAGAAAAAAATAACTAACATCAAACAATATTTCTGTGTTCAAGTTGCGCACGTTAAAAATCCTATGCCAGCTGGAAATCACAAGGAGCAGGCCTTAAGGCTGCTGCCCTGGAAAAATGGTTAGGAAAGAAAACCTACCCACAGGTAGAAAGAGCCAGTTACCTTGAATGGAATCTGTCTAGATGAAGCAAACCTCAAACGAATGCATGCTGAAGTCGGACATATTTACCTTTTCTGAAATGCAGATTTTGCTTGCCCTATTCTGCTCTTAATCTTTGTTGTTGTGCCCATTCTATCTGATGCTATAAATGCCCCTAGTATTTGAAATTACAAACAGCCATTAAATTCTAGGGTTGACTGTGACATCCTGTAGAGGACTTGCAACTTACTGTAACTATCCACTTGATCTACAAAACATTAATGCTCTATATATTTTAAACCATTATTATTGCCTCCAACAGTCTGTCTAGGATTTCTGAAATCAGAAATTATGTGACACAATCCTATTTAATTATTTCAGTAATGTTTTTGTTTTATTTCAGATGTTAATTCAACACTAATGTTAATATTATATTTTTTTTTATTTAAAGAAAAGCAAAGTTAATTTTAAAAAATAGCATTTTAATCTTGACTTCAACAGTGATATTTCTGTGTAGCAGTTTAATTTTGATTTCAACAGTAATATTTATGTATCTCAAACAATTTAATCTTGATTTAAACAGTGATATTTCTGTCCTCTAGCAATTTAATCTTGATTTAAACAGTGATATTTATATCTCTCTAGCAATTTAATCTTGATTTTAACAGTGATATTTCTGTCTCTCTAGCAATTTAATCTCGATTTCAACAGTTATATTTCTGTCTAGCAGTTTAATTTTGATTTCAACAGTTATATTTCTGTCTCAGCAGAAATTTAATCTTGATTTCAACAGTTATATTTCTGTCTCTGCAGAAATTTAATCTTGATTTCAACAGTTATATTTCTGCCTCTGCAGAAATTTAATCTTGATTTCCAGTTATATTTCTGTCTCTGCAGAAATTTAATCTTGATTTCCGCAGTTATATTTCTGTCTCTCTGTCAATTTAATGTTGATTTCTACAGTTATATTTCTGTCTCTCTGGCAATTTAATGTTGATTTCTACAGTGTTATTTCTGTCTTTCTAGGCTTGTTTACGTTAAAAAACAAATCTAGGTGCAAATTTGCTAAAATAAACCTTGATAGTACTGAATGCTTGCAGAGTAAACAGACTGACGTTTCTGCATGTACTCAATCTATATCTATAAAACAAAGTGTATGTATGTAAATATGTATGTAAATATATATGTATGTCCTTTATTTGTTCGCGAACGGCCCATCCGATTGAGATGAAATTTTCTACACGCCTTCCTTTCATTCCAGAGCTGTCAACTGTCATAGTTTTTTTTTCTTCTTCCTCCTCCTCCCTCCTCCCCCTCCCAAAATACGTACGTAAATATATGATGATGATGATGAAAGAATCCCCGAACCAAAACGCTAGAGAAAGGGAAGAAAATGACGTGACTACACAGAATCGTCACACGGCAATCATCATCATCAAGTGCCGTGCCGGCTGGCGTAGGCGTTCATGGCTCTCCGTAGATCTCAGTCTTTGGTTTTTTGAATCAACTCTGCTGCTGATATTCCTCCATGCCACGGCAATATCAATAACAATTCATCTTTTTATGTGTAAGGAAGTTATCTACAGTCGTGTAGAAGGGAAGAACTAGACGAGTATGAATTCGGAATGGCGAACTCTCTCCTCCTCTCTTCTCCTCCCTCTACCTCCTCCCTCCACCCTTCTCCTCTTCCTCCTCCCTCTCATCCCTCTCCCTCCTCCCTCCTCCCTCTTCCTTCTCCCTCTACCTCTCCCCTCCTCCTCCATCCTCCTCCCTCCTACTCCTCCCCCCTCCTCCCTCATCTTCCCTCCTCCTCCCTCTCCCTCATCTTCCCTCCTCCTCCTCCTGCTTCCCTCCTCCTCCTCCTGCCTCCTTCTCCCTCACCATCCTCCCTCCTCCTTCTCCCTTCTTCTCCCTCTTCCTCCTCCTACCTCCTCCCTCCTCCTCCCTCTACCTCCTCCTCCTCCCTCCACCCTCCTCCTCCCTTCTCCTCCTCTTCCTCCTCCCTTTCCTTCCTCCTCCTCCTCCCTCTACCTCCTCCTCCCCCTACCTCTTTCCTCCTCCCTCCTCCTCCTCTTCCACCTCCCTTTCCTTCCTCCCCTCCTCATTCTCCCTCCTTCCTCTCCCTCCTTCCTCCTCCTCCTTCCTTCTTCTCCCTCTGCCTCCTCCCTCCTCCTCTCCCCTCCTCCTCCCTCCTCCTCCTTCTCCTCCTCCCTCCTTCTCCTTTCTTCTCCTCCTCTCCCCTCCTCTTCCTCTTCCCCTCCTCCCTCTCCCTCCTCCATCCTCCTCCTCCCTCTTCCTCCTCCTCCCTCTTCCTCCTCCTTCCTCTTCCTCCTCCTTCCTCTTCCTCCCTCCTCCCTCTTCCTCCTCCTTCTTCCTCCTCCTTCCTTCTCCTCCCTCCTCCTCCCTCTTCCTCCTCCTTCTACCTCCTCCCTCCTCCTCCTCTCTCCTCCTCCCTCCTCCCTTTTCCTCCCTCCTCCTCCTCCCTCTACCTCCTCCCTCCTCCTCTCCACTCTTCCTCCTACCCTCTTCCTCTTTCCCTCCCCCTCCTCCCTATCCCTTCTCCTCCCTTCACATTCCTCCTCCTCCCTCTTCCTCCTCATCCCTCCTTCTCCCTCCTCCTCCTTCTTCCTCCCTCCTCCTCCTCCCTCTCCTCCTCCTCCTCCTCCCTCCTCCTCCTCCCTCTACCTCCTCCTCCCTTCACATTCCTCCTCCTCCCTCTTCCTCCTCCTCCCTCCTCCTCATCCCTCCTCCTCCCTTCTCCTCCTCCCTCCTCCTCCTCCCTCTACCTCCTCCTCCCTTCACATTCCTCCTCCTCCTCCCCCTCCTCCTCCCTGCTCCTCCCTCTCCTCCTCCTCCCTCCTCCTCCTCCCTCTACCTCCTCCTCCCTCTTCCTCCTCCTCCCTCCTCCTCATCCCTTCTCCTCCTCCCTCCTCCTCCTCCCTCTACCTCCTCCTCCCTTCACATTCCTCCTCCTCCTTCTTCCTCCCTCCTCCTCCTCCCTCCTCTCCCTCCTCCTTCCTCCTCCTCCCTCTCCTCCTCCTCCTCACTCCTCCTCCTCTTCCCTCCTCCTCCCTCTACCTCCTTATATGACTACTTATATGAATTAAATGAGATGCTCCCCACCATGGGCTGGGTCGGGTCAGACAGACAGACAGATAGACAGACAGACAGACAGACAGACAGACAGACAGACAGATAGACAGACAGACAGACAGACAGACAGACAGACAGACAGACAGACAGACAGACAGACAGACAGACAGACAGACAGACAGACAGACAGACAGACAGTCGGGAACGGGAACTTATATGACTACTTATATGAATTAAATGAGATGCTCCCCATCAGGGTCTGGGCGAAGACGGGCCGGGTCAGACAGACAGACAGACAGACAGATAGACAGACAGACAGACAGACAGACAGACAGATAGTCGGTAACGGGAACGGGAACTTATATGACTACTTATATGAATTAAATGAGATGCTCTCCACCATGGGCTGGGTCGGGTCAGACAGACAGACAGATAGATAGACAGACAGACAGACAGACAGACAGACAGACAGACAGACAGATAGACAGACAGACAGACAGACAGACAGACAGACAGACAGACAGATAGATAGACAGACAGACAGACAGACAGTCGGGAACGGGAACTTATATGACTACTTATATGAATTAAATGAGATGCTCCCCATCAGGGTCTGGGCGAAGACGGGCCGGGTCAGACAGACAGACAGACAGACAGACAGATAGACAGACAGACAGACAGACAGACAGATAGTCGGTAACGGGAATGAGAACTTATATGACTACTTATATGAATTAAATGAGATGCTCCCCACCAGAGTCTGGGCGAAGCCGGGCCGGGTCAGCTAGTACTTAATAAAAAAGAAAATTTAATTTTAAAAAAAGAGCCAGCAAATGAAAAAATACATTTTCCAAATCATGTAAAATCTGTATTAGCAAACAAGAAAAAATTAAGTGCCATATTCAAAATGTGAGTGACAATTCAGTGACAAAAGCGTAGAAAATTATCTTTGAAATACAAAGGAAAATATAGAATGAAGCAGTTGATACTCACTCACTTCAAGCACACTATAAAAAGAAATCTGTATGAAATAAAAGACAGTGGAAATGATACTGAGATGGGACAATGATGAAGAAAATGAAGTCTTTTATATCCTGTAATTGGAGGCCCTAGTGAAGGGGTTAACGACTTATCCATATCCATGTGAGGAACACAGCTGCGTGAGATTTGGCAGCGGATCACATCGCGTAGGTTACTAACGGGATATGTGAGCCAGTTGCTCAGAAAGCAATGGCAAAATACTGAGTGTGATCGTGCCAAGAACATCAACAACAGCTGAAAAATGCTGGTGTTGACTGCAACGTCCTGTAAGGGATATGCAACTTTTAAAAAAAAAAATTGGAGGTCAGCATGGCCGAATGGATAAGAACATGTGTGCTTAAACATCCGGTGTGCTGATGCTGAGGTATGGGGTTCAACCCCTACACTGGACAGTTGGACTAATATGTTGACCTCTCATCCTTGACTTGAAGATGTAAATTACAAGTACCTCTGAAGTAGAAGTGGGTTTGCCTGACGGCGAGGGACACTGTTAATAAGAAAAGCTAATCCACATGCAAAATTCAGTCCAGCACTACTTGAGCTAGTGTGTATGGACTACGCTTGAGTTCAAACTGAGCTATTTATGGTGTACTGCACATGCCTCTGTAGTCAACCCAGTTTCCTTAAGTGAAAACCTGAGATTCTCTAGGAAAGACAAATGGTGGGAAAGGGAACTAGTCACCTCACCTCATGTCTGTAAGCAGTCATGTAATGTCAGCGTCTGACATGAGATTGCCTTTAGCTCAATCTTTTACCTCAAAACCATCAGGTGTAACCTCTGTATTAATAAATGAGTGGTCATCAACTAGCGAAGATCATGATCACCATGTTAACACTAAGCATTATAACACTGAGCATTTTAATACTAAACATTTGAACACTGACAACACACCTTTTCTTAGACTCCAAAACAAGATTATCAACACTGTAGAAATCAGATTTGAAGTCACCAACCATCTCCTGATGACAACATAAACAAAACAAATTAATCACAAGCTCAAAGAAGATAAAACTTTAACGGGAATAACCAATTAATGACCGGGTGAATGATTTCTTTCCAAATAACACCCTGGTGCATGGTGTCACATCTCTGGATGAAGCTTTTGGATTGTCTGCTGGAGTTAGGAAACTGAGTATAGAACTGATCGCAATGACCACAGGCAAGGATGGTTCTAAGGTACATTTAACCAGCTTGCGGCAGGAACAATCAAATCCACACCAGTTGACTTCTACGTGGAGAGACTGAGCACTTGTGGCTTGTCACAAGCACAATAACAATAAATTATAACCAATGACCTATATACAAATCAACCAGGATGACTTTGGGCTTGACCCAGCCATATAAAATTGGTACCCATGATTGATTAATCTGGGAAGCACTGTTGAAGTTCACATTTTGGTTTGAACATTGGTTTGAAAATATGGGCCACACACCATATACCGAATACACCTTAAGACATGAACAAGTATTCATGGACTTCCTGTTTATTATGGTGGAAAGGCTGTTTGTAGAGCTGTTAAGGTCTCTGGAATGTTTTTGCTTTTGGCTATTTGGCTACGGTTTGCTTGCACATTTTCCTCATGTTGAACTGGTAGTACATGGTTCTATCGCCCAGCTACTGAGTTAAGTGAACAAGAACCATCAGATGTAACCTCTGTATCAATAAATGAGTGGTCATAAACTAGTGAAAATCATGATCACCATTTGAACACTAAACATTTTAACACTGAGCATTGTTGATCATCCACGATAGCTGCTTGGGCAAACCCGCCTTTAATATGCTGCCTAAGACACACAAACCTGGTAACCCAGGCAGACCTATCGTCTCGGCCTGCTCTTGCCCTACAGAACGGATTTCAGAGTTTCTAGACAGCATGTTTCAGCCGTTGGTTGCCAGCCTCCCTTCGTATATCAAAGACACCAACCACGCTATCTCCATCTTCGATTCCATCAGTTTCACTAACCCTTCTCAGTATCACATCTTCACTTTAGATGTGACTTCACTCTACACTTCCATTCCTCACTCTGACGGCCTTAAAGCCTTAGAATTTTTCTTGGAGAAAAGGCTTAATCCCTCGATAGCCACTGGACCATTACTGCGTCTTGCGGAGTTAGTCCTCAACCTCAACTCGTTTGAGTTCAATGGGGACTACTTCGACCAGATCAGCGGTGTGGCCATGGGTACTAAGATGGGTCCCAGTTATGCCTGCCTCTTCATGGGCTATCTGGAGCACCAGGTATGGAATCAGTACACCGGTAGGCTCCCGGAGCTCTACAGGAGGTACATTGACGACTGCTTTGGTGTCTCGGACATGCCCTTGCCTGACCTACAGAACTTCATTGCCTTTTTTTCAGACTTCCATCCCAGCATCAAACTTACCTCCACCATTTCTTCGTCGGCTGTCAATTTCTTAGACCTCACAGTCTCTTTAGGTTCCGCTGGTCTATGCACGACGGTTTATTATAAACCAACTGACTCGCACTCATTCCTTCTCTATACCTCCTCCCACCCTCCCTCGTGCAAACGTTCTATTCCTTTCTCCCAACTGTTACGTCTCCGACGACTTTGTCAGGATAACAACGACTTCCATCAAAAAGCCCACGAGATGCTTGATTTCTTTCGCCTTCGTGGCTATCCTGATAATGTTCTATCTACAGCTCTCCACCGCTGCCAATCTACCAGTCGCACTGAGGCTCTCTCCTCCAGGCCGAAACCACGAAACAATAGACCTGTCCTCTCACTTACTTATCACCCCCACAATATTGCTGCCAAGAATATCCTTCTTAAACATCTATCCATTCTCCGGGCGGAATCGACCACTCGTGATGTCTTCTCAGAGGCTCCTCTAGTGGCATATAAGCGGGATCGTAACCTCAAAGATGTGCTGGTCCATAGCAGGCTACCCCAACCTCACCAGTCTCTTCCTGGCACGGTGGCGTGTCTTCGATCGGTTTGCAAGACCTGTCCATACGTACTTCAAACCCAGAGTCTGACATTCCCTAAGACGACCTTCCACATCCGTGAGGGTTTCTCATGCATCAGTCGCAACGTCATCTATGCGATTACCTGCACACGTTGCGACATGAGATATGTCGGGGAGACAGGATTACGTCTTGGGGACAGATTTCGACAACATCTTTCTGACATCACCAGCGGCGCCCAGAAACCAGTATCCATACATTTCAACAGTCCTGACCACCATGGCGTAGCCGACATACAGGTCACGGCCATCAAATCATGCACATCCCACGAACGGGATCGGAAGACATTGGAACACCGTCTCATCTTCCAGTTGGGCACACTCTCCCCTCACGGCCTTAATGTCCAACACAGCTTCATTTAACTTCCCACCCCACCCCTCCCACCCCTAGCTTACAGTCCACCATCTGGGTACGTGCAGATCCTTTGTATGACATCACAGTCAACTCTCTTGGCGGATTTACGTTCGGTGTTTTGCCATCATTTTCTGAACGACCGCCACTCATGGCTCTCTGTGTGTACTAACACTATATAGGTTTCCGCAGCTGTGTTTCGAGCGCTTAACGATAATTGCTAATTGTCATCTGCGTCCGTAACATCTTTGCCGGTCTCTAATTTCACTTTTCCGCACACATGGGCGCGTCTCCACCCCACTCCCTTCCCGCTTGACCTTTGACCCGTGTACCATACATCCGGTCTATTGATCCACTGGCGCCCTACGTGTGTCAGACCTTCCAAGCTAGGACACAGTATTCAGATGAGTACATTTTATTTTAATTAGTTTAATAGTTTAATATTGTCATAGTGTGTTTCATGTAGTTTTGTGTTGGTTTGTATTTGTTTGTCCTGTGCTGACGAAGGCTTTGGCCGCAACGTCCAATTTGTCTCTTGTAGTCGTGTTTTAGTAAAGCTCACAATCTACTTCTCGTTTATTTGGGTGATTCATTCATTGCCTGAGTTAAGTGAAGCAACACTGTGAGCTGTAGATTTCATGTGGAATACTTATAAATCTGTCCAATGTTGTTTGTATTGTGAAATGCATGTTAAAAAAAATGGCGGACACTTGATTTTTAAACTAGCTGGTCTGGGAAGGTTAACCCGGTCAACAAATGCCCGCAGAAGTAGGGCGTGTTGGCCTAATGGTGCAAGAACGCAGCTCTGCTGTAAACAGGCACAACGCAATCACATCTGATAAAATTCTCCAGATGAATGCAGCAGAAGAAGAAGAAACTAGCTGGTTTTGCATTATGCAGTAAAATGTGTGCAACTGCCAGTTTTCTAGTGACTGTTGCTTCCATCGACAATGAACTGTAAATTTAGTGATGACTGTTGTGGCATTCTGAAAGCGGACTTATGCATGTATGCTTGAGTGTGCTGTTGGCTTGTTGTTAGTATGTGCTATCTGTTCCATCTTTTACATGGGACAGTGAGGAGCATTTTGTGTGATATTCACTTGCACAGGAACAGAGTATTATGGGGTGACCTTTTGCAGTGAAGTTGGAACTGCAACTAACGACTGACATGTAAAAGTGTCCTTTACTTAGTTTTTACCATATACTTACAATGCCTCACAGTGTGAAAACTGATCCTTTACTGAAGCTTTAAATAATTTAGTGACCTTGGCTTATAATAATGAGGTGATTTAATAATTGAGTGATCTGAGCTTATAATAATGAAGTGATTTAATGATTGAGTAATCTTAGCTTATAATAATGAAGTGACTTAATAACTGAGTGATCTTCAGTGATGGAAGCCATACTAAGAAATCCTAAATTTTAAAAAGCCAAGTTTATTTGAACAACTGTGTCATGATTGAAGTAGTAAAATAAATCAAACAGTTCTTAGAGAAACATATCAATATACAACTGGACAAATCTAATTAAAGAAGTCAACATGTCGTAATATTTTCGTATTGTTTCAAAATCACAAAATGTGACTATGTTATGTGGCAGTTTATAACTTGTTCCTTAACTCTTAGCACAACACATGCCTCATTGATCCAGAATACTTAAGTCACTTAAGGTAGCACTATCTTTCTGCAGCCATGGTGATCACGTGCTTGAATCCCCATTCAAGCAGATTTTTAAAAATTCACCTGGGCTTCCTGTTCCGACCCAGTCTAAAATGGGTACCAAGAAATATTCTGGAAAGTAAAGGCAGCTGGTACCATACAATATCACCATAAAATCACCCAGGTATTATTAAATATGTCTTGGTAATTCTGCTCAAAACACGATTTACTTTATATTCTAGCCACTCCAACAAATGATTTTGCAAATGGCTAAATGAAAACAGTAATTTGTGAGTGCATTAACTAAGGTCGGCAGATAGGCAGTGATGTGTGCATGCATGCATGCATGTATGTAATGTTTGTGCAGGATCTTACAGACTTATCTTCTCGAAACAGCCAGCCACTCCTAGCCCTGGAGAATGATATATGTCTTGTAGACAGCTGTGCTGCTATGATGTCACTGCTCATGAGAATGTCTACTTCATCTTCCAGCTCCAGCTCACAGTCCTACATTTGAATACAAGAACAAGAAAATCACATTCTGGTCTTTAGAAATATGATAAATATATAACATGGAGTCGGAGTAGCACAGTGGCTATATGTTCAAATCTCTTAGAAGGCAGGGATTCCGCATTCCCCCCACCCTATGAACTGGGCTATGAAGTCAAACCAGTCTAACATGAGTTGCCTTATTCTTTCACTCTTTATCCCTGACTGGGGCACAGGCCCTGAACCAACTCACTCCAAGCACGCCTATCCTCAAGTATCTCATTCTGCCCCATCCATAAAGGTATTAACCCAGCAGATAGTGCTACAGGGTGTGACATATACACGAGCACAGCATAATACAAGTTCCTACTTAGCCAATTTTGTGTTTTGAAAATGGTGAAAATTACCTAGGGCCCATTTGACAAAGTAGGGTTGACTATGAAGTTATGCTAGCTGGAAGGAAATCAAATTTCGCCACTAATTATTGTTAAATCAACATACTAACCATTAGGCCGCAGTGACAACATATTGTTCAAACATGCCAAATACACAACTCTTTCTGTCTTCAACAAATTGTTACTTTAACTTTAATTTGTATTTGTTGTATTAATATGTATATGTCTTTGGTTACATTAATTTCATAACATATGTTTTAATAATTCTTCTTCTTCTTCTTGGTTCATCCGGAGTTTTTTTTTCGGACGTGATTGCGTTGTGCCTGTTTACAGCAGAGCTGCGTTCTTGCGCCGTTAGGCTGACACATCTGACTTCTGCGGGCATTTGTTGACCGGGTTAACCTTCCCGGGGGTTTTAATAATTCTATTAAACATCAATTCATTATTTTTTTAACTTTCTTTCAAAGATCAATGTATATAAATATAGCATATTTAATGTATTCTGTATTATACTTCCAAACTCTTTATCTCATGCTCAAGATATCAATTTCTTCTTGCACCAACTTTCATAATCTAACAGCTTCTTCCCAACAGGCATAAGGACCAAGATCTTTGGAGACACAACAGTTGGCGGAGTGCACGATAATAATGTCGGGACACATGATAATGATGACAGGACACATGATAATAATAACAGTTGTTTGATTTCAGCCCATCATTCACCCACGAATAAACTCTTATATCTCCTGGGGATATCCTAGTTTTACATTACATTTGCATAACAATTATGTGGTCTCATATTTTCCATTAATCCCGTAACTGATTCTTCTCTTTATAATTCTAAGTAGAAGCTTAGTGACATGGTTTATGACCCTTATCCATACGACACATAAATATTACTTTAATCCATGTTACACGAATATTACTCTTATCCATATGACACACACATATTACCCTTATCCATATGACTCACAAATATTACTATTATCCATATGTCACACAAATAGTACTCTTATCCATCCATATGACACACAAATATTACTCTTATCTATCCATATGATGCACACATATTACTCTTATCCATCCATACAACACACACATATTAATATGACACAAATATTATTCTTATCCATATGACACACAATATTACTCTTATCCATATGCCACACAAATATTACTCTTATCCAAATGACACTCAAATATTACTATCCATCCAAATGACACAGAAATATTATTCTTATCCATATGACACACACACAATATTACTCTTATCCATGTTACACAAATATTACTCTTATCCGTATGACACACAAATATTACTCTTATCCATATGACACATAAATATTACTTTTATCCATGACACAAATATTACTTTTATCCATATGACACACAAATATTACTTTCATTCATATGACACACAAATATGGCTCTTATCCACATGACACAAACAACTACCACCTTCTGATCAAATGCACCAGACTCTCAAGCCCCAGGAGAAACCTACTAGATGCTGCTTTCAGCAACCAGCAGTTCTTTGGTACCCTATACAAGCTACAGAAAACCAATACCTTCACAAGCTGCACTGGAATAGCAACTACAGCAACAGCTTGACATGTAAAATCTAGTGCACACCTCATATCTCACTCTTTGATACACTTCGGCTCTGTTGTCTAGAACTGACAAATTGTGCCGTGGTCCTGCATCTCCATTATACAGGAAAGTCAGATCCCCTCGTTCCCAGTGCATCTCTGTGAAGTTGACTAGTGTTGTGTCTAGCCTGCCGAGGGAAAACCATATTAGGGTTAGGTTACAGTTTTAAAATTAGTACTCTAAAATATTCAATTTTTACATTTAAATTGGAAGAACAGAACAACAGAAAACATAATATCAGAACAAATTCCTAAACAGAAAAAGAAACATTCAAAGGAAACTTCTGGCAACCTGAATAACCTAATAGAAGAAACCAGCATTTTCCTCAAAATAAAAATATGTCATTTGCAACAAGAAAAAGAGTGTTGAAGTACTACATAGAATCCTGTACTTTTGTATGGATGTGGACGTGGACAATAAGCAGACAAGCTGAAAAACATCTAATAGCTGTAGAAATGTGATTCTTGTTGAAAATGCAAAGAATACCATGGACAGACAGAAAAAAACCAACCACCAAGTCCTACAAGAAACAAATTAAAATCATAAACTGATTAGAAGAATAAGACTGTAGACAATCACAACTTGTTCAGACACAGGCAAAATTAAGGGTAAACGAACAAGGGGAAGGCAGAGAAGTAAATACATGGGCGGCTTGGCCACATAGTATGGTCGAGACAAGAACACAGAGCTAATACACAACTCTGGTGATCCTGAGAGATGGAAATGAAATATGAGCGTGGGCGGTCATATTTCATATCGTGAAATATGATCGCCCACGCTTATTGGCATGGCACATGATGATGAGCACACCAGTAAATGTCTTGAGCAGTAAAGGAGACCAGCGTGGTACTAACCACAACACTCCTCGAGTGCTGACTGGTGTATAAAATATGGGGTTAGCACCCTAGGTACAATATGTCTCATGGCATGTAAATATTTGTTTCATGTTACCTTATTCAGATTCTAATCCTCCTCCTATAAAATATTTAATTGACATTTTGATTACATAAACAGATGGAGGAAAGGTCTCATCAGGCAGTACTGCTTTAACAATGTGATTCACGGACTAAATACTCAATACTTCAGTGTTTTAGCAAATAATTAAGCTTCAATTAAAACCAGTAAAATTACTCACCTAATCTTGACTCCCCTCTTTCGTATCCGGCATATATCAGATGGTAAAATTCTTGACACCAAAGGTACTGAAAGTGTATGTCAGATTATAAGTTAAAAGTTACACAAACATCATAACAGGGGCACAGAAATTATGTAATTTAAATTATAACAACTCTTGATATTTGGAATTCCATACTCGATACTGAATGCTGAATTTAAGAATCAACATCACTGCACACAGCATTCCCAGACATGCTCCATCGCTCTCTTCAAAAGCCACAGAAGAGTTCCCATCCACATTATTCCAGTAGCAATTTCATTAAATGTATTCACTGCCAGACAAAATGTAGTTTTGGACCAGAAATGGTACAAAACCAAATGAACAATGTTTTATAATTTTAAATTTCCATTCAATGGAATGGGGAAGCCAGCCCTGCACCCAACCCTCCTTTGTTGCCTCTTATGACCTGTATGGTAGGTTACAATGGGATACTATAATAATAAGAGTCATTAGACGTAGACAGTCAAAATTTTTTGGACATATGAGAATAAATGACTTGGAGAACTTGGTGACAACTGGCAAGATCGAAGGGAAGAGACCAAGGGGAAGACCGAGAAGTAAATACCTGGATGGCTTGGCCGCATGGCATGGTCGAAACAGAAACACGGAACTGATCCATGACTCTGGTGATCGAGTGAGATGGCAGAACATGACCTCCCACGCTTATCGGCATGGCACATGATGGATGGATGGATTCAATGAACACTGAAATTGTGGAAGATACACAAAACAAAACAAGTAATATTATCACCCTAGTATGGCAATATATTGTCCTTCTGTCGGAATAGGAGGCAACATTTAGCAAAATGTTATCCTTCGGCATTGTATCAGTTAAAAGTCTGCCTGGCTTTTCCTCTATAATTTGAGTATCATCCAGACCCTCTACTCCCTCCCTTCTGAGCAAATCTTCCAGGTATGAAACTTTGTCTGTTCACTTGCATTCTCCACGCCATTCTAGAGAGCTTTTACATCACCTTTATTATAAAGTAGCTCTCCACCCAGAAGGGTAGCAGCAGCAGTTAATCCATCAGCGTTTTTATTGCCCCGAACGCACGCATGTCCTAGGTGAAAACCCTTGATAGTTTATAATCTCTGTCCTGTAGAATGATGCTAACCACTCCATCCAGAACATGCCAGTTTCCACTTTCCAAAGCATACTCTGTAAGTCCGTTGCAAATTTTAAATTCCATGCACAAGGATAATCTGAATTTAGGCATTGCGCTTTTGTTTTATTTTAAGCCATAGCTAAACAAAATATCATCATCATCAAGTGCCCTGCCAGATGGCGTGGCTCTCCACAGATCTTGGTCTTGGAAATGGCTGTCAAAGGCAGAGGTAAAAGACCACCATGTGGATGTGGAAGTCAAGGGGAAACCACCACATTATCTTCCCAAGACTTCAAACAAAATATATGGTACTTAATTAATTTTTTTATGTTTCATGAAGACAGAAAAAAAACAAAAGAGAAACAGCTTTCATTGGTCATGTGATGAGAAGAGAGGCACCGAAGAACATCATTACAACTGGATATATCAATGGAAAAAAGGCAGAGGCAGACCAAGAGAAATGATGTTGGATAAACTGAGACAGTGGCAATGAGGAAAATCATCAACAGAGTTGACCCAGAACACCACAGACTGAGATCTGCAGAAAGACATAAACACCTTTGCCAGCTGGTATGCAACATGATGATCTATTTCTTCTTTCGTTCTCTGGCAACATGATAATGATGAATGTTCCATGAAATGTTAAGCTTCATTAAAAGTTAGTTGCATGTCCTTTACAGGATTAATTCCAGTGTTTTTGACTGTTTGCAATGTACTAGGCAATTGTTACTTTCAGTAGTTTGCAATGGCTTTCTGACCAACTGATGCACATACCATCGAAATAAATGCAAAGAGGTCTGCTTTCAAGTCATCTGCAGTTGGTTTCAAACCCTTCTGAAGAAGTTGTGGCAAAAGGAAAAATGTAGGGTATGAGAAACAGCAGTCGACAGAGAGAAAAGATGCTAGATGAGTTGGCAGAGTGGCATGATAGACAATCAGTGGACAAACTGATTAAGAACCAGTGGATAACTGTCTGTGGAGGCAATGATCATCTATGTCACTCAGCATATGACATGATGAAGATGGACATGATCATCTATGTCACTCAGCATGTCACATGATGAAGATGGACATGATCATCTATATCACTCAGCATGTCACATGATGAAGATGGACATGATCATCTATATCACTCAGCATGTCACATGATGAAGATGGACATGATCATCTATGTCACTCAGCATGTCACATGATGAAGATGGACATGATCATCTATGTCACTCAGCATGTCACATGATGAAGATGGACATGATCATCTATATCACTCAGCATGTCACATGATGAAGATGGACATGATCATCTATATCACTCAGCATGTCACATGATAAAGATGGACATGATCATCTATGTCACTCAGCATGTCACATGGTGAAGATGGAGATGATCATCTATGTCACTCAGCATGTCACATGGTGAAGATGGACATGATCATCTATGTCACTCAGCATGTCACATGATGAAGATGGACATGATCATCTATGTCACTCAGCATGTCACATGATGAAGATGGACATGATCATCTATATCACTCAGCATGTCACATGATAAAGATGGACATGATCATCTATGTCACTCAGCATGTCACATGGTGAAGATGGAGATGATCATCTATGTCACTCAGCATGTCACATGGTGAAGATGGACATGATCATCTATGTCACTCAGCATGTCACATGATGAAGATGGACATGATCATCTATGTCACTCAGCATGTCACATAATGAAGATGGACATGATCATCTATGTCACTCAGCATGTCACATGGTGAAGATGGACATGATCATCTATGTCACTCAGCATGTCACATGATGAAGATGGACATGATCAACTATGTCACTCAGCATGTCACATGATGAAGATGGACATGATCATCTATGTCACTCAGCATGTCACATGATGACGATGGACATGATCATCTATATCACTCAGCATGTCACATGATAAAGATGGACATGATCATCTATATCACTCAGCATGTCACATGGTGAAGATGGAGATGATCATCTATGTCACTCAGCATGTCACATGATGAAGATGGACATGATCATCTATGTCACTCAGCATGTCACATGATGAAGATGGACATGATCATCTATATCACTCAGCATGTCACATGATAAAGATGGACATGATCATCTATGTCACTCAGCATGTCACATGGTGAAGATGGAGATGATCATCTATGTCACTCAGCATGTCACATGGTGAAGATGGACATGATCATCTATGTCACTCAGCATGTCACATGATGAAGATGGACATGATCATCTATGTCACTCAGCATGTCACATGATGAAGATGGACATGATCATCTATGTCACTCAGCATGTCACATGATGAAGATGGACATGATCATCTATGTCACTCAGCATGTCACATGATGAAGATGGAAATGATCATCTATATCACTCAGCATGTCACATGATAAAGATGGACATGATCATCTATGTCACTCAGCATGTCACATGGTGAAGATGGAGATGATCATCTATGTCACTCAGCATGTCACATGATGAAGATGGACATGATCATCTATGTCACTCAGCATGTCACATGGCGAAGATGGACATGATCATCTATATCACTCAGCATGTCACATGGTGAAGATGGAGATGATCATCTATGTCACTCAGCATGTCACATGGTGAAGATGGACATGATCATCTATGTCACTCAGCATGTCACATGATGAAGATGGACATGATCATCTATGTCACTCAGCATGTCACATGATGAAGATGGACATGATCATCTATGTCACTCAGCATGTCACATAATGAAGATGGACATGATCATCTATGTCACTCAGCATGTCACATGGTGAAGATGGACATGATCATCTATGTCACTCAGCATGTCACATGATGAAGATGGACATGATCATCTATGTCACTCAGCATGTCACATGATGACGATGGACATGATCATCTATGTCACTCAGCATGTCACATGATGAAGATGGACATGATCATCTATATCACTCAGCATGTCACATGATAAAGATGGACATGATCATCTATGGCACTCAGCATGTCACATGGTGAAGATGGAGATGATCATCTATGTCACTCAGCATGTCACATGATGAAGATGGACATGATCATCTATGTCACTCAGCATGTCACATGATGAAGATGGACATGATCATCTATATCACTCAGCATGTCACATGATAAGATGGACATGATCATCTATGTCACTCAGCATGTCACATGGTGAAGATGGAGATGATCATCTATGTCACTCAGCATGTCACATGGTGAAGATGGACATGATCATCTATGTCACTCAGCATGTCACATGATGAAGATGGACATGATCATCTATATCACTCAGCATGTCACATGATGAAGATGGACATGATCATCTATGTCACTCAGCATGTCACATGATGAAGATGGACATGATCATCTATGTCACTCAGCATGTCACATGATGAAGATGGACATGATCATCTATGTCACTCAGCATGTCACATGATGAAGATGGACATGATCATCTATGTCACTCAGCATGTCACATGATGAAGATGGACATGATCATCTATGTCACTCAGCATGTCACATGATGAAGATGGACATGATCATCTATGTCACTCAGCATGTCACATGGTGAAGATGGACATGATCATCTATGTCACTCAGCATGTCACATGAGTGAAGATGGACATGATCATCTATGTCACTCAGCATGTCACATGATGAAGATGGACATGATCATCTATGTCACTCAGCATGTCACATGATGAAGATGGACATGATCATCTATGTCACTCAGCATGTCACATGATGAAGATGGACATGATCATCTATGTCACTCAGCATGTCACATGATGAAGATGGACATGATCATCTATGTCACTCAGCATGTCACATGATGAAGATGGACATGATCATCTATGTCACTCAGCATGTCACATGATGAAGATGGACATGATCATCTATGTCACTCAGCATGTCACATGGTGAAGATGGACATGATCATCTATGTCACTCAGCATGTCACATGATGAAGATGGACATGATCATCTATGTCACTCAGCATGTCACATGATGAAGATGGACATGATCATCTATGTCACTCAGCATGTCACATGATGACGATGGACATGATCATCTATGTCACTCAGCATGTCACATGATGAAGATGGACATGATCATCTATGTCACTCAGCATGTCACATGATGAAGATGGACATGATCATCTATGTCACTCAGCATGTCACATGATGAAGATGAACATTATCATCTATGTCACTCAGCATGTCACATAATGAAGATGGACATGATCATCTATGTCACTCAGCATGTCACATGATGAAGATGGACATGATCATCTATGTCACTCAGCATGTCACATGATAAAGATGGACATAATCATCTATGTCACTCAGCATGTCACATGATGAAGATGGACATGATCATCTATGTCACTCAGCATGTCACATGATAAAGATGGACATGATCATCTATGTCACTCAGCATGTCACATGATAAAGATGGACATGATCATCTATGTCACTCAGCATGTCACGTGATGAAGATGATCATCTATGTCACTCAGCATGTCACATGATGAAGATGGAGATGATCATCTATGTCACTCAGCATGTCACATGATGAAGATGGAGATGATCAATGTCACTCAGCATGTCACATGATGAAGATGATTTGACCCTTACTCTCTATGTCAGACTGCAGTGATGCATCCTGTTTCCAGGATCACCACCTGGATATGGAGTCAGGTCTTGGTCAGTCTTGGTCTAGTGACCCTGATGCAAACAACCAGGCTAGTAGCCATGGCAGTATGAATGTCTTTTGCTGCATCTTTGGTCTTGAAGTCTGAATTTAATGAGGACATTGTGATACAATTATAATCATCAAGTATTTCAGCCCTTGGACTAGCCATGAAGCTTCCTGATCATTCCACAGATGTCCGTCTTGTGTTCTCTTTGAATCCATGTATGTCTGCATTGACGGATCTCTAAATGTCTGTTTTATACATTTGGTCCATGGTCCACCCCTTGCTCTTTCACTCAGTAATGTGCCCTTTAGCAATATCTTTGGTGTTCTTTATGTTTTAGGGTGTGACCAAACCATGTGTCTTCACTTTTTGATTACTTTATGAAGTCTTCTTTGCTCTTTTATAATTTCCAGAAATTGTTCATTTGTCCATTTTTCAATCCGGCAAGTTCTTATCACTTTTTGAGAACACGACATATTAAATCTCTCTTTGCATTTTTCATCATGTTTAGTGTATATTTCAGACCATATAATGCAATTGGTCAGATGTACATACAAAGGATTCTTTTCCGTACATCAAATCATGTATTCCATAAAGTTTGATTTCTTAATTTCTTTTTCTAAATATCCTCTTTGCCATTGTGATTCTAATTCTAATAGTTAAGAACAAAACAGCATGAAAATATCAGAAGTGATTTACGCGTAAGGAAACAATCATTCAACAAGAGAAAATGCCATCATAATTACACACCCCAGCTTTGAAAATCCCACTTCAGTTCTAGATCAAAGTCTCTGATGTACTTCAATGCCTGCACTAGGAATGGCCGCCTCTCTTCTAAAGTTTCTCTTGACTGTTGCTTCAGTTTACGAAGAAGCAGCATGACTGAAAGTAAACATTGAAACATGTGTTACAGAAGCTGTATAATTGTTCCTGAGTTGCTCTATACTGCACATTTGCCTAGACTAGATGTAAGGCTCTCACCTCTGATTTAAGAAGTGTGAATTCTAATTCTAATTCTAATTCTAATTCTAATGAGCTTTCATGCTCTTTTCAGGGCAGCTCTCCATCATTAGTCCAAACCTGCCATTCAGCTCTTACTTGTGGTTGCGTTTAGTTGTCAATATGCAAAAATGCCACTCTTTGAAGACGACTTTGAAAGACCAGCTGAATCAAGTTAGGTTAGCCTACTGGGTTATTTATCTCAGTGAGTTATGTATGGTAGCCAACTGGGCTATTTATCTCAGTGAGTTAGGTCAGGCCTGTCATGCATGTGAAGCCTGCATTTGGTAGACAGCATGGATAATCCATATTAGTAGACAGCATGGATAATCCATATGTTGGATGACAGGCATGTAAAGCCTTACATGGATAATCCATATGTTGGATGAATTACCAGAAACATGCTATGGAGTTACCCTCCAGTCATTCCTGAGTTACCCTCCAGTCATTCCAGAGTTACCCTCCAGTCATTTTTGAGTTACTCTCCAGTCATTCTCGAGTTACTCTCCAGTCATTCCTGAGTTACCTCCAAGTCATTCTAGAGTTACCCTCCAGTCATTCTAGAGTTACCCTCCAGTCATTCCAGAGTTACCCTCCAGTCATTTTTGAGTTACTCTCCAGTCATTCTCGAGTTACTCTCCAGTCATTCCTGAGTTACCTCCAAGTCATTCTAGAGTTACCCTCCAGTCATTCTAGAGTTACCCTCCAGTCATTCCAGAGTTACCCTCCAGTCATTCCTGAGTTACTCTCCAGTCATTCTCGAGTTACTCTCCAGTCATTCCTGAGTTACCTCCAAGTCATTCTAGAGTTACCCTCCAGTCATTCCCGAGTTACTCTCCAGTCATTCCTGAGTTACCCTCAAGTCACCTTAACTTAACTCTGTCTGGTCTCAGATGGACACTGGCAGCAGAATGAGCTTGATGAATTGAGCAACTTTCCCTCTTTAAATAAATCTCCGCAGTAGTCACTCTTTTCCAAAGACAACCTTAACCTATTTCATTCCAATCAACCAGATGAACAGAGTTGTCTACAGAATGGTTGAGTAAGAAACACATTTACATTGTCAAGTGTTATAACAAATCATATATGGTAACGTATTATAAAAATAGCAGGTTGCATATCCTTTGCAGGATGCTGCAACCACCCTCAGCCCCTACTGGCCATTTGTAATTTACTAGGCAATTTTACGATCAGCGGTTTGCCACTGCTTTCTGAACGAGAAGGTAATATAACAGTGTAGGTTGTTATACGGGGTTTAGTTAGAGAGTGCACATGCTGTGCAAGGGGAAAGAGATGGGTATAGCACGAAGGAGCACGGTGATTTGGGGACGCTCACGTGCTGACGTAGGAAAAACAGGGGCTTAGTAACAACTCAGCGGCTGAATCAACAACATGCTTTTGTAATTGCTGTCTACATTTTTATATCATAGAAACTTCTTCGATTAAACTGATATTTATAGACATCGGTGGTTTGCCTTCATATATTCCTTTACCTGCAGTTGCCTTAGGGCTGTCGCTCTGTTATAGTAACATTTAAGTCCATCTAACCGGCATGTGTAAGGAACCCACCATGTCACCATCAGAAAAGAAAGTTTAAGCATGTTAAACCTTTCAGCCAAATCGACTTCCATAATAAACTTTAAAGTATTTCAATATCTCTTCATGTTCTGATACAAGTATTTGTTTTAATAAAAATTACGCTCACATAAACAGATGAGTCTTTGCCCGTGTGTTACTGGGAACCATAAGTGAAGCAGGACCAAGATAGTAAAACTGTAACCTACCACGCATGTCATACGAACACCCAAGAAGTGTTGGTGTGAGATTGGTGACCTCATCCCACAGAAAACTTTCGCTGCAAAATCAACCAATCATAAACAAGTTTACAAGGGGCTTGTGTGAGTTGGTTGACGGCCTATATTTCATTGGGAGATGAAACAGAGGAGGAGGAAGCATGGAGGAAACTAATAAGGTTTGCATTAGAATTTAAGAAAACTGTACAACAACATTTTCCTATTACTGCTTACCTCTGCATTATAACATATAGCTACAACCAGGACAAATTTGATCTATATTATCATTTTATGGTAGACGAAATACAAACACCATAATGCAGTAAGACATACTTGTCTGTCTATCTCCATAACTAATGGCCTCAGCCAGAGGTGTCCAACCCAAGGCATTCTTTAGTTTCACTGGAGCACCATGAGCTAGAAGTAAGTGTATACATTCTGAAAGAGATTGTTCAAAAGTTAATGAAGCTGTTATTTATTAGCTCACAACAGTCTACAAGTTAAACTATCACAAGAGTCTACAAGTTAAACTATCACAATAGTGTACAAGTTAAACTATCACAAGAGTGTACAAGTTAAACTATCACAAGAGTCTACAAGTTAAACTATCACAAGAGTGTACAAGTTAAACTATCACAACAGTCTACAAGTTAAACTATCACAAGAGTCTACAAGTTAAACTATCACAACAGTCTACAAGTTAAACTATCACAACAGTCTACAAGTTAAACTATCACAACAGTCTACAAGTTAAACTATCACAACAGTCTACAAGTTAAACTATCACAAGAGTCTACAAGTTAAACTATCACAACAGTCTACAAGTTAAACTATCACAACAGTCTACAAGTTAAACTATCAAAACAGTCTAAAAGTTAAACTATCACAACAGTCTACAAGTTAAACTATCACAACAGTCTACAAGTTAAACTATCACAAGAGTCTACAAGTTAAACTATCACAAGAGTCTATAAGTTAAACTACCACAAGAGTCTACAAGTTAAACTATCACAAGAGTCTACAAGTTAAACTACCACAAGAGTCTACAAGTTAAACTATCACAAGAGTCTACAAGTTAAACTACCACAAGAGTCTACAAGTTAAACTATCACAAGAGTCTACAAGTTAAACTACCACAAGAGTCTACAAGTTAAACTATCACAAGAGTCTACAAGTTAAACTATCACAAGAGTCTATAAGTTAAACTATCACGAGAGTCTATAAGTTAAATTATCACAAGAGTCTACAAGTTAAACTGCTGGCTCAGTGGAGAAGGGGTTACAGACCCAGTTCGTAATCCTGCATATCGTGCTTGAAACACAGCTGCTGGTGATTTGGCAGCAGACCACTTTACGTTGGTTTTTTATGAAAATGGTATGAGTGCCAGTCGTTCAGGCAAACTGCTGAACATAAACTTGCCAAGAAATCACGAACAGCCAAAGTATGCTGGTGTTGACTGCTACATCCTGTAAAGTATATGTAACTAACTTTTTAAAAACATTAAAATGCCACAACAGTCAACAAGTTAAACTGCTACAACAGTCTACAAGTTAAACTTGGGCTCAATATCAACTTGGAGAAGACTGTAGTTATGTACCAGCTAGCTCCAGGGAATAATCACACCGTACCGAATATCAAAGTGAATGGTCATAGACTAAGTGTTGTGGACAAATTCTCTTATCTTGGCAGCACTGTGTCCCAAGCTGCCACAATTGATGACGAAGTAAATGCAAGAATCAGCGTTGCCTTTGGCAGACTGTACAAGAATGTATGAGACAGAAATGGAATAAGCCTGCAAACAAAGCTGAAAGTGTGTTACCGGGGCCCATACGGGGAAGCAAAGAATAGTAACACTGTTGCCTACCATGCATGTTGTAAGAGGCGACTAAGGAGGATATGATACCGTCGCCCTGCTACTGAGTGAGTGCGTGGCGCGACACTGTGAGCTGTGAGTTTCGCGTGGAATGCTTTTACATCTGTCCGCGGTTGTGTGTAGCGTGAACTGCATGTTCGGAACGATGGCGGCCGGCTGTTGCTGGATTGACTGGTTTGCCTTTTCGGCTCACGAGTGCATTTTTCAGCAGACTCCTGGGAGTCGCCGCTGGAGCTACGGTGTTCGTGCTTTGTGCGGCGCTTTTGGCGGGTCGTCCTGTGGAAAGAGACCGAAGCCATATGGGGTAAAACCCGGTCAATGAAGTCTTTCTGGTGACTGCCATTTCCATCGACGATGAACTGTATTTTTCATGGAGGACTTTTGTGTTGGCATTCTGGCGACGGCATTATGCACAGTGTACCTGTGCGGGCTGTTGGCTTGCCGATACTCCTATCTGTTCCATTGTTCACTTTTGGCAGTGAGGAGCATTTTGTGATATTCACTGGCACAGGAACGGAGCAATATGGGGACAACCCGTTGCCGTGAAGTTGGAACCACGACTAACTAACTAACTAACTAACAAAGCTGAAAGTCTACAAAGCAGTCGTATTATCCACACTGCTATATGCTTGTGAAACCTGTAGCACCATGTACATTTGCTTGTGAGTACTTGTAATATCCAATAGAGAGAAGAAGCAGCGGCTGCAGCAGGATATAACAATATGAAATGGAAACAAATAGGTATTTTAAATTCCTGCGAGAAAAAACGAACTAAACATTAACAAACGTTGCACATACCTTACAAGGAGATCCACGTGTCGCGAAATACAGGTGAAAAATCCGAAATCAGAAGCACTCAATAAATATAAAAATGAATAATAAAATAAGATAAAATACACACGAACGCATACAATATGACACAGACGTTTCGATTCTAAGAATCTTTGTCAATGACAACACAGATAGCTGACGACAAACACCGACAAAAACAACACACGACCTATCACTTATAGTGCACAACCTGATAATTCCATGTGGGGCAGAAAATTTTTCTGTGAGAACACATTTTCTGCCCCACATGGAATTATCAGGTTGTGCACTATAAGTGATAGGTCGTGTGTTTGTGTTTTTGTCGGTGTTTGTCGTCAGCTATCTGTGTTGTCATTGACAAAGATTCTTAGAATCGAAACGTCTGTGTCGTATTGTATGCGTTCGTGTGTATTTTATCTTATTTTATTATTCATTTTTATATTTATTGAGTGCTTCTGATTTCGGATTTTTCACCTGTATTTCGCGACACGTGGATCTCCTTGTAAGGTATGTGCAACGTTTGTTAATGTTTAGTTCGTTTTTTCTCGCAGGAATTTAAAATACCTATTTGTTTCCATTTCATATTGTAATATCCAAGAAAGTCTAATCACTCTGACTATCTTGGCACTCAACATCCAATGAATTATATTTATCATAATGATTTAACTAATCACACTCTCTCTTAACTGACTGTTGAACTCTGGCTCAAACACCAAACCACTTTTTCTCACAAATATAAGCCCCTTCTCTTGCAAATATGAATAATTTCTCTTGCAAATTATACAAACTGCTAATGCACATTAAAAAGCCATCACAAGTAATTAAGATAGCCTGTTAAAATCACACTTGCCTTTGTGTCCCATCATTACAGCAATATGGAGGGGAGTGTTACCTGAGGGAAAAGTGTCAGCAAGAATTCAGTATTCCATGTACACACTGTTAAGACATGTAAAGTGCTATGCTGGTATTTGCAGTTACAATAAAACAATTAAATGTTGCAACATTTTAGAGACTTATCTACTTCCATCTTCAGGCCTTCTCACACTACCATAAAACGTATGCATAAAATTAAAAAAAAATAGAAACAATTTGATATATCTGATATGACACAAATAACTACTGCCATAAATGAAATTCAATGGACTCTGACACAGCAGCTTGGTGATGTAGATTATGCTGGACATTGCCCTCATGTACAGCACACAAAATCAGATGCAAGATAAACTAAACACACTTAATGGAGGGTTCAGCTCCAAGAGAAGTGCAGAGAACAGAGGAAGCCATTATATATTGCCTTCATCGACCTCACAAAGGCATTTGACCTCGTGAGCAGAAACAGACTTTTCAAGGTCCTTGAAAAGATAGGATGTCCACCCACCCTTCTTAGTATTGTGAAATCATTTCACGAAAACATGCAGGGGACCATTTTATTTGATGGCTCAACATCCCAGTCATTCAGTATCAGCAGTGGAGTAAAGCAGTGCTGTGTGCTTGCTCCTACACTTTTTGGTATCTTCTTCGCCATTCTCTTAACCCTTTACAGGGCGTAGCGGCCAATAGCGCCCGATGCCTTAAACGTGCATAGCGTCTGATCGCGTCCGATACTATTATGCATTGTAAAAACGCGATCTCTCAGCTTTCCGACAGTTCCGACGGCTACTTTCGCTTTCGCCGACAACTTGACAACGTGGCCGCCATTTGTAAACGCGCTACAAGTGAATTTGAACGGACTTTTATGGACTATTTTTGATAGTTTTCGGGGTTTTTACGCTGTTTTTCAAAACGGATTTCGGCGATTCTTCAAGTGATAGCCGAGATTTCGCTAGGTTCAATTTAAATGACATTATAGGGCACGAAGTTGACTGTTAATTGGAGCTAGATATCAGTGCAAAGCGTTACTTTGCATTAGCAGTCTGAGTCGGACTTTAAAGAAAGTGATTATGATTCTGAAAATGTGTTTGTACATTGCCGTATAGATGACGGAAAATCACAAATAACATGCTGTATTTCGTAAATATTTGTGTTCATATATGGATTACCAACAACAATCACGTGATTAGCATATTCTGCATGCTTTTCCCTTCATTGTGTTGTTTATTTAACTAAAATCAGTTGACTAATACCTTATTTGTGATGTTTTTACTAACGCGACCCGAAATTTTACCAAACCTGAAAAAATCTTGCCCGTTCAGGGCTACAGATCGGACAAGCGTCTGCCCTGTAAAGGGTTAAGGTAGGCATTTGGGGCTGCCACTGAAGGCATATACCTCCACACAAGATCTGATGGCAAACTTTTTAACCCATCAAGACTCAAGGCAAAGACCAAAATAAGATCAAGATGCATAAGAGAACTACTTTTTGCAGATGATGCAGCACTGACTACTCATGCAGCAGAGGATCTCCAACGGCTCATAGATCGTTTTGCAGCCACCTGCAAAGACTTTGGGCTCACCATCAGCCTAAATAAAACACAGGTGATGGAACAAGATGCTGGTGCACCTCCGTCAATTAAAATTTCTAATTACAATTTGAAGGTCGTCCACGTGTTTGTGTACTTGGGGTCAACAATATCAGATAATCTTTCATTAAAGACAGAAATCGACAGACACATTGGAAAGGCAGCCACAACATTTTCCAGGCTAACTAAAAGAGTTTGGGAGAATAACAGACTAACAGAGCGTACAAAAGTTCAAGTATATAAAGCTTGTGTTGTTAGTACACTACTCTATGGGTCTGAATCCTGGACCCTGTACTCAAGACAGGAAAGAAAGTTGAATTCCTTCCAAATGAGATGTCTGAGACGTATTCTGGGCATATCATGGAAAGACCACATAACAAACAAACATGTGCTTGAAAGAGCAGATATTACCACAGTGCACTCCCTCCTCAAGCAGAGATGCCTCCGGTGGCTGGGCCACGTATCTCGAATGGAGGATGAACGTATTCCCAAAGATCTCCTATACGG
The DNA here is from genome assembly GCA_014155875.1 of Cepaea nemoralis. NCBI lineage: Eukaryota > Metazoa > Mollusca > Gastropoda > Stylommatophora > Helicidae > Cepaea > Cepaea nemoralis. The sequence continues at coordinate 357,579 of JACEFZ010009142.1, forward strand.
AGAACTAGCCACAGGAAAGAGGCCAACCGGAAGACCCCAATTGCGATATAGGGATGTGTGTAAACAAGATATGAAAACCCTTGGCATACATCCAGACACGTGGGAAAGAGTTGCAACAGACAGATGTTCCTGGAGAAGAGATGTACGAAACGGACTGGCGCTCTTTGAGCGCAATCTGATCCAACAAACTGAGGATAGGTGGCACAGGCTCAAAACGCAGTCACTTATTGCTGGACCTGCCTCGTCTTACAGATGCGGAAACTGTGACAGAAATTGTCACTCTCGCATCGGACAATACAGTCACCAGCAGTGCTGTTAGGTACCTTCCCAACGGCACAACTCTATAGTCTTTCAGGACTGAAAGAGGCCTACTACTACAACAATTAGGTCTACAAACTCACAGGGGAAAGATAAAGGTCATGTGAATAAATGAAGCCATTAAAAATCTAATTCTCCATTGTTAAAACCTCACTTTACAAGGTGGAATCATACATCTATACTGTTCAAAAAAAAGAAATGCATAGCTGTCGAAGGCACACACATAGCCATAATTTTGATATTCAATAACTTTTTAATATAATGAGTTACTTTGTTCAAATTCCACACAAGAATGCCTTAGGGTTCAGACAATCGATTGACAGTTGTTTTGCATCTGGGTCACGAGAGTTTTTAGGTGTACGGGCCTTCGCGTTAGTATAGTATGCAGCCTCCTCCTGTATCGATTAGCGACTGGCATCTCCTGGTCATGGATGTGATCAGACGTCTGATGTGGGCCTGTGGGATGGCTGCCGACTCTCCCAGGAGTACCTGGAACAGATCACGACGATTGGCTGGAGCAACATCTCGGTGACAAGCACGTCTGTGCAACTCCACAGGTGCTCAATCGGACTCATGTCTGGAGACAGGGATGGCCAGGGAAGGGTGAGAATGTTGTTGGCAGTCAGGAATTGCATGGTCAACAGTGCACAATGGGGTCTGGCACTGTCCTATTGAAACACAGTACTTTGAGTAGCCAAAAGTGGAAGGACATGGGGTTGAAGAATTTCATTGACGTATCGTGGCACATTAAAGCCTCCTTCAATGTGAACCAGTTGGCTCCTTCAGCAGTAACTGATCATTCTCCACACCAATGCACCTCCACCACAGTGCAGTGGAGCTTCATTACCGCAATTGTGGGCAAAATGTTCATTTCACCCACTGTAGATGCTTCTCCAACTATCATGACGCTGCAACAAAAAGAAAGATTTGTCACTAAACCAGACACATCTCCATTGGTTGTCTACTGCCCAAGGACGATGCTGGTTAGCCCAAAGAAGTCGATATTGGCGATGGTGGTGTGTAAGGATAGGTCTACGATGAGGTCGTTTTGTCCGAAGTCCAGCGTCATACAGTCTATTCCAGAGTTTGATCAGACACACGACGTCCTGCAGGCAATGGCTGGGCAGTTGAGGAAGATGTTGTAAACCTGTTTCTGAGATGACGAAGCCGAATAAAGCAATCAACCGCTGCTGTTGCCACTCTGGGCTGTCCACTGCGATGCCAGTCTTCAACTCAGCCAGAGGCTTGGAACCGGTGCCAAAGTCGACTGATGGCACTCTGATGCATGGTTAGATACCTGGCAACCTGAATTTGACTTTCGCTTGCATGCAGTCGACCAATAGCAATATTCCTTGAATTTATCGACAGAGGTGCCCTATATGTTTGCTTGAAAATGAACTGAATTGTTTTGTGTAGCGTTATACTTTTATAGGGTTTCAGTTGCGTAGTCAGTGAATAGTATTCACCCCAATTGTTGTTGCTTTCACATGCGCACATCATGAGCTGTGGTAAAGATTTGGTCATAAACACTATTGACCACAGCATTGTAACAATAAAAAAAAAAAAAGCAATTCAGGTCAACACGTGCATTTGACACTGTAAAGAACATTTGAGGCTGGTTTTTATATACCTTATACAAATTTTGCTTACGAACTCATAAAAACGCACCCTCGGATAGCTATGCGTTTCTTTTTTTTAACAGTATATTTAAGCCAGACCGTCAACAGGCTACTAGGTGCAAAAGATTAATATCATTGAAAGTAGGAACTTGGAATGTTAGCACAATGAATGCAAATGGAAAATTAGAAAATATCAAAAACGAAATGGAGTGAGAGAAGATTAACATATTAGGAATATCGGAAACGAGATGGAAAGGAAAGGATTGTAAGATTATTTACTCTGGGGGAGAAGAACAGCAAAGAGGTGTAGCCATTATATTAGATAAGCAAACATCAAATTCTGTCAAAGTATATCGGGCTATGTCAGAGAGTTCTATTAGTAAAATTAAATGGAAGACCTTTTAAAATAAATGTCATTCAAGTATATGCCCCAACAAGTGAATGCAGTGAAGAAAGTATAGAGGAATTTTATAATGACATGGAGTCTGCTTTGAAGAACTGTAAAAAATCTGAAATAAATATCATAATGGGTGATTTCAATGCAAAAATAGGAAAGCAAAGTGTAGGCAACTATGTAGGCAGTGGTTGCAGTGTCGGCAACAATGGTTTGGGAGAGAGAAATGAAAGAGGATACAGACTTGTAGAATGGGCAAAAGAACAAGAAATGGTTGTAGGAAACACCTGGTTTAAACAGCATCCTAGAAGATTATGGACATGGAGGAGTCCAGGCAGCAGGATTAAAAACCAGATAGATTACATCCTGATTAGCAAAAGGTTTCGAAATGCGTTAACAGTCATAAAAACAGTTCCAAATGCAGACTGTTACAGTGATCACAGAATAATTACAGGCACATTGAGGGTAAAGTTAAAGAAAGTCAAGTATACAGCAGGAAACCCTAAATATGACTTGTGCAAATTGAAAACTGACAAAGAAATACAAGATAATTTTAACATAGAAGTAAAGAACAAATTTGATTTATTGTCTGATTTAGAGATCCTATTTCAAGATGTAGATGATCAATGGGAAATGCTGAAGAATTCAATCAGTTGTGCAGCAGAAAAAACTATCCCAAAAGTAAAGACAGTGGGCCATAAGACATGGATGACTGAAGAAATTTTACAACTAATGGAAACAAGAAGACAGAACAAAAATAATCCTGCCAAATATGAAGAAATTCACAGAAAAGTCAGAACCTTATGTAAGGAGGCAAAAGAAACATGGCTTGAGAAAAATTGCAGAGAAATTGAAAAACAACACAACAGTAAAAATACGAAACTAATGCACAAAAGAATTCAGGAGCTTACTAATCAAAGAACACGTACATCAGCAGGCTGCCTAAAGACAAAAGATGGAAGAGTCATAATAGAAAAAGATCAGATCTTACGTGTATGGTCAGATTACGTGAAAAACCTTTATGATGATAACAGAGACGAACAGTATGATGTTCAAAATAATAATGAAGGACCAGCAATTTTGAAGATGGAGGTTCAGAATGCTCTTAACCATATGAAATCTGGCAAGACCCCCGGTTCAGACAGCGTCACAACAGAAATGATTAATGCTTTAGAAGAATATGGAATAGATAAAGTTACCAGTCTGCTTAATACAATATATGATACTGGAAATATACCTCAGGAGTTATGTAATTCTGTATTTATTGCAATCCCAAAGAAATCAGGAGCCTTGGAATGTGATCAACATCGAACAATTAGTATAATGAGTCACATCACGAAGATTTTGCTAAGAATTATCATGCAAAGAGTTAGGAGGAAAATACAACCTGAAATAGGAGAAGAACAATGTGGGTTTGTAGAAGGCAAGGGTACAGTAAATGCTGTGTATATGCTAAGAACCGTAATCGAACGTTCTATAGAAGTAAACAAAGATCTACACCTTTGCTTTATTGACTACACAAAGGCTTTCGATAAAGTGAGACATGTCAACATGATAAGAATGCTTGAAGATCTACAAATTGATGGAAAAGACCTTAGACTTGTCTTCTTCTTCTTCAGTGTTCCGAGCCATTGAGGTTCTTTGCTGCAAATACAATCTGTCTCCATTCGTCTCTCTGGTGGACCTTCTCTTGCCAGTCGTTGATTCCAAGTGCTTGTAGGTCTGTATGTATATTATCTCTCCACCGCCTTCTTGGTCTACCTCGGGGTCTACGGTCATTTATTTCCTGAGTGTAAGCGAGTTTTGTTTCCCTATTATCTTCCATTCTTTCTATATGCCCCAGCCATTGTAGTCTATTAGCCTTCATGATACCAGTGATTAGTGGGGACTTAAACAAATCATAAATGTCTTTGTTACTTCTTCTTTTCCACTCTCCACTTTGTGTATCCCTAATGGGTCCAAAGATGCGTCTTAAAATTTTGTTCTCAAAGGTTTGTAACAAGGCTTCGTCTCCTTTCGTTGTACTCCAGGTTTCAGAGCCATACAGCACAACTGGTCTGATCAGTGTTTTGTATATTGTGATTTTGGTGTTACGAGATAGCACCTTTGATTTTAGTAGATGTTGTAGTGCACAGTATATCTTATTTCCAGAGTTGATTCTAGCTTGTATTTCTTCCCTTATGATGTTGGAGCAGTTGAAGATTGTACCCAGGTATTTGTATGTTTCCGTTCTTTTAATGGTCATATTATCTATTTGTATGTGGCCAGAGTTTTTAGCCATTCCGTCTCTTGAAATTACCATATATTCTGTCTTATCTTGGTTGATAACCAGTCCCATCTGTTGGGCTTTTTCCTTTAAGTGAGTCAATATTTCTAATGTCTTTTGTTCACTTTGCCCTATAATATCTATATCATCTGCATAACCAAGCAGCTTGGATGTTCCTCCAATATCACATTCCTCCTTTACCTTCCTTACAACTTTCTCTAGAGCCAGATTGAAGAGTAGCGGCGATAGTGCATCACCCTGTTTCAAGCCAGATGTTATTTGGAAGGGGTCTGATTTCCTGCCTTTATATGTTACTATATTATAAGTATCTTCCATGCATAGTTTGGTCATGTTAATTAACTTCCTTGGTATTCCAAATTCCTGCATAACATTCCATAGACTATTCCTATGGACACTATCATAAGCCTTTTTAAAATCCACAAAAATGTTATGGAGATCTCTTTTATATTCCCAATGTTTCTCGGCTATTTGTCGTAAGATAAATATCTGATCTATTGTTGATCTGTTTTGTCTAAAACCCGCCTGGTAGTCACCTAATATGTCTTCTGAATATGGTTTTAGTCTATTTAGTAATACTGCGGATAGTATCTTATAGCTTGTGGACAGTAGTGATATTCCTCTATAATTTCCACATTGGAACTTGTCTCCTTTCTTAAAGATAGGTATCAATAATGACTCTTTCCAGTCATGGGGTAATTCTTCTGTCCTCCAGATTTTTATTATTAGTTCGTATAGCTTTAGATGTAATGCATGGCCACCTGCCTTTATAAATTCAGCAGCAATTCCATCAGTCCCAGTTGCCTTATTGTTTTTAAGTCGTGTGATTACATATAGGATTTCTTCAAATGTAGGTTCTTCAATTTGTGGTTCGCATGTTAGAACCTCTTCCTGTGGGAAAATGTTACTTGGAGCTTCACAATTTAGTAATTCAATAAAATATTCTTTCCATGTGTTGCACATTTCCTTATTGGTATTTATCATATTCCCATTTTTGTCTTTTAAACCATATGTGTTTTGTTGGTGCCCTCGTTTCATTGACTTCAGTACTTTAAAAAATTTTCTGGATTCATTTTTCTGGTGATTAGTTTCCATATTTCCATTTTTCTGGTGATTAGTTTCCATATCTTTGATTATATTACTCATATATTCTCGCTTCTTATATATTCTCGCTTCTTATATATTCTCTCCCTTAGACTTGTAAAAAACATATATTGTAAACAAGCTGCCATAAGAGTTGATAATGAAGTAAGCCAATATCAGCCTATTAAGAGAGGTGTGAGACAGGGATGTGTAATGTCTCCAGATCTGTTTTCCCTGTACAGTGAAAGTATTTTCAGAAATATTGAAGATATAGAAGGAATCAACATTGGGAGACGATGCATCAATAACATTAGATATGCAGATGATACAGTCTTGATTGCAGACAATGAACAGGACCTGCAAAATTTAGTAGATGCGGTTGTTACACACAGTGAACAACTAGGGTTAGAATTAAATTGTAAAAAGACACAGATTGTGATCATCACTAGGAAGAATGAAATACCACAATGTAATATACAAGTAAATGGGAATATTCTTCAACAAGTGAATACATACAATTATCTCGTAACAGTAATAACATCTGATGGGAGATGCCTTGAAGAGATTAGAACAAGAATCGACATGGCAAAAGTAGCCTTTAGCAAGATGAAAAACATACTGACCAATAAAAAGATGTCAATTGAAACGAGAAAAAGAGTGTTGAGATGCTACATAGAGCCTGTACTTTTGTATGGTTGTGAAGTTTGGACAATGAGCAGTCAGGCTGAAAAACATCTGATGGCTGTAGAAATGTGGTTTCTGAGGAAAATGCAAAGAATACCATGGACAGCCAGAAAGACCAATGAATAGGTCCTTCAAGAAACAAACGAAGATCGTAAACTGATTAGAGACATTAGACGTAGACAGTTAAAATTTTTTGGGCATGTTATGAGAAGAAATGGATTGGAGAACTTGGTGACAACTGGCAAGATCGAAGGGAACAGACCAAGAGGAAGACCTAGAAGCAAATACCTGGATAGCTTGGCCACATGGCATGGTCGAGACAGGAACACGGAGTTGATCCACGACTCTGGTGATCGAGTGAGATGGCAAAACATGACCGCCCACGCTTACCGGCATGGCACATGATGGATGGATGGAGTAGTTTAGGGACATGCACAAATTAGATCTTTACAGTAACAATATATAACAGAATGTCAATTATAAAGGACTAGATGACGCTACTCATATGCGGGAATTCCCGGGAAGGTTAACCCGGTCAACAAATGCCCGCAGAAGTCGGATGTGTCGGCCTAACGGCGCAAGAACGCAGCTCTGCTGTAATTAAACAAACAGGCACAAAGCAAACACGTCTGGAAAAAAAACAAAAAAACTCTGGATGAACGCAGAAGAAGAAGAGGAGGATATGCGGGAATGTGCGTGATGCTTCTAAAGGCGAGTGAGAGCCTGCTAACCGTGGATATCCTTCTGGGCGATGTCGCACATTCTGATCAATTTAGAGACTTGTTTAGTATCACCGTTAAAGACGCTTTGGTGCAGAGCAAAGTGATCCGGCAACGCCATGTTTACATGAATATGAAAAATCTGGAGGTTGCTGAACGAGACAAATAATATATTATTCTTTAAACGGTCGTCCTCGTCATCGTGTGCCACACCGATAAGCGTTGGCGGCCAATGCTTGGCAATTCACACGATCAGCAGAGCCTATGATTGCATGTCTGTTTGTGTCCCCGATTATGCAATGTAAATTGTGTCATGTAGCCAAGCCATCCAGTCAGATATGTATGATGTATCTGTTTGTCTTTCCCTTGCTCTTTCCCCCATAAATTTCGCTGTTTGTCACTAAGATTTGGAGTTTATTTCTCCTCATAATATGACCATATAATCATGACTGACTGTCTATTTAGTATTTCTAATTTCTCTTTAAAGGAAGTAGGGGATGGGGGAGAAGAGAGAGAGAAGAGAGAGAGAGAGAGAGAGAGAGAGAGAGAGAGAGAGAGAGAGAGAGAGAGAGAGAGAGAGAGAGAGAGAGAGAGAGAGAGAGATGGTGGGAGACGTAAACTGATTAGTTTAATCAATTTACGTTTTTCATCTTTATTTTCTTTCTTCAAGAGGTGTCTCATTTATTTTACTGTCCGTCCATGGTTGTCTTTGTGTTTTTCCCGGTAACCACAATTCCACACAGTGCAGGAGTTACGTATAAGCTACACAAGCTATAGCTTGGGGCCCCCAAGAAAGTGGGGGGCCCAAAAAATATTGTCCGAGTGAGCAATTTGTCACTGACATAGAATATCTGGACTTATAAAGGGCCCCATATTTCAAATAGCTTAGGGCCTTATCAAGTCTAAATCCGGCCCTGCCACTATAATTGCACATACATAAACTGAGACACTTGTTAAGACTCAAAGCTAAAAGTAATTTGGAGAGTTGTTCGGTCAGCACAATTACAGGTAGGCCCCGGTTAACGTCGGGGTTACGTTCTTGGAAAACGCGACGTTAAGTGCAACGACGTATAGTGAAACACTAGTATTTCCCATAGAATTAAATTAAATACAGTGTATTGTGTACCACAGTAATGTTTATTTTGATGGTTGTGGATATTTATTGGCTAAATAGAGGTGGGTTGGAGGGCGAGTGATAGAGTTTTATGGGTGTAGAGACATTAAATTCTGCCTCTTCATCTGAGGATGAAACTGTAACCTCTTCCTGCCTCTTTTCATGGCTCTTCCCTGCGTGAACAAAAAATGTGTCCAATGTCTGCTGTACAGCCTGTTTCCTTTTCTCTATGTAAAGCTCCCTGTAACAGTTGATGGCGCTTGTTACTGCTCTCGACACTTTGGAGCTCCGTTCTCTGTTCGGGTAATCCTCATTTATTATGTCCATTGCCACATCAATCAATTGAACGAATTGTGACAAACGTTCGGCTGTCAACATTCGAGGTGTGGGGGTTGCAACAGGGTGCTCCTCTTCCTGCTGAGCTCTCTGCACGTCTATTGTAATTAGGTCCTCATTAGACAAATCTTCTCCATGTGATGTAAGCAACTCGTCGAATTCTAGCATGAATGTCGTCAAATTCACAAAAGTCGTGCACGCATTCAGGCCACAGTTTTCGTCACACATCATTCATGCTGCTGACGTTACCTCACTACATGAATCCGCAATGTTGTCAATGGCCTTGAGGATGTTGTAATCTTGCCAGAATCCCTTAATGGTAGGCTTACCTTTATCGTCCGTAGCCTTGATGAGCTGTGAGAAGGTGCGATGCAAATAATAACTTTTGAAAGTTGCAATTACACCTTGGTACATTGGCTGGATCAATGAAATCATGTTTGGTGGCATGAATACAAACTTGACGTTCTCGGACAAGTCGTCCAGATTGACTGGATGACCAGGGGCATTATCCAATAGCAGCAATATCTTAAATGCTAGGTTTTCTCTAGCACAGTATTCCCTTAGAGTAGGAACAGCATAAACAGTTACCCATTCCTTGAATATCGTTTCTGTTATCCAAACCATTTTGTTGGCACGCCATGTAACGCGCAACACAGGTGACGACGTTATGGCGGAACGTAGCGACGTAAAGTGAAGCTATGTCACATTGTGACAACGACGTTATAGCGAAACGACGTAAACAGAAGCGACGTTTAGCAGGGCCAATCTGTACCTACATATATTATCGACAAATAGGACGTGTTTCTACATTTCACATAAATACGCAGTACTAGTTGAGTTGAGTTCATTTGAGTTGAGTCAAAAACCGATATCACGTCACTCGAGACATTCCCTCACGTCTTTCGTCCCCATCTTCAACAACCAGCGAAGAATCCCAACCTAATAGTGCCAGTTGCAGTCTTATTATTTGTCCGCATCAGTGTACTGAGTATCGGCAAGATACTCTGGTCATTATGTACCGCACCATTCTTACCAGACCATGATTTATATGTTCTTCAATTGACTGATGAAGCTCATAAACCCTGAAAGCAAATCCATCCATCCATATTTAGGACACACCGAATGCCAAACGACCACTGCCTTTGTGCAAGTTCTTGTAAGAACAAAGGCTATGGAACAAAGCCCGACAGAAAATGTTGGCAGACAAAGCTCACAAGCCCAAGAAGCAATCTATCTATTGGAGGAGGTCGAGAAAAGAAACTTCAACCGTCAAATCGGGAGATTTTTGCGTTTGTGGTACGGGGCTAGAAAGCGGACATTTACTCACTACAATGAATGCTATGCACCACCATTGGCAAACTTTGATCGCAGAAGAAGATCCCTATATATGATCCCATAGGGCATTGACCACATCTGCCTTATCGTGCAGCATCATGACCCCACCCAGCAGTGCAGACGTAGTCAATCTGTCCGCCTGTTCGTTTCTCAACACACCAGCATGTCCTGTAAGAACAATCCAACCGATACTCCCTATCTTTGATGTTTGTAATTTGAAGCATGCCACTCTGCACAAAGTATGCCTGTCTTCACCCCCCCCCCCCCCCTTTCAACACGCGATGCGAATCCGTTAATCACGGCATATGTTTGCCCTCCAGCCAGCAGAATACTGCTGTGATTTCCTCCACTCCTATTCTCAGATTAGACGTTGTAGTGTCATATGTCAGACTCTTCTGCACTAAACAACATCCGTTAACTTTCGTTATGAACACCCGGGCACTTCTTGTGCTTCTTAGCACAGAGCCACCGGTCTAAATAATTACATCGCCTGGGTGCGAAATGTCGTGAATCAGTTTTTGTATCTTCCATTCAGCGCAGCCTGCAGGCCAATTCCTGCACTCTCGGTCCAAGGTGATTCCGATCCTGCACAGGTCTTACATTTCCTTTGGCACTCACACCCACTTCTCTCCTCTTCAAGTGCTCTCAAAGATACACATTTCTCTGATTGTGTCCTCTACCTGACCCATCCACGATTTTCCACTTGTCTGCCTTTGGCCCTTATCTTGTGTCAATGAAATCATGCAGGGGTTTTTTCTTCTCCATTGCCACGAGGAGACATGGCTTAGCCTGCCGCACCTTGAGACTGCCGCACCGTGAGCCTTCCGCAATTGTTGGCAACGCTATGATGTATCACGTGCACTTTGCTGGCCTGCGCTTGTGGGACCAGGTGGAGAAGGCGGAGGAACAGATTGAGAACCCATATGTGGAAAGAATGAGATTGCGGGGGATCGGCAGGGGTTCTGGAAGAATCTCAAAACTGAGAGGGAAGACCAAGAGAACATTTAATCAGATAGCGGTGGGAACGATTAGTAGTATGACTCTTCGCTGGCTGTTGAACGAGAGGACTGAGCACGTATGGGAATGTCCTGAGTGCAGTGATGTCTGTTCTTGACTCAACTCAACTCACCTTATGCATCACCAAGATCACACGCATAACTTAACTCTGAATGCGCTCTAGTTTCACTAGCTGACTGTTGACAGTGTGAGCAGTCCCAGTCCATAGTCAGTTACTGAGATAGTCATATATCGATAGAGTATGAACAACATTCTTTGTCCCATTGCTGGCATAGTCTTCAGTGCTCCAAGTTCCTTCTTGAAATTCATGGCAACTCCTTCCACATGATCCCTGAACGACAGGCTTCTGTCGAAGGTCATTTCCAGGTATCTCAATGTACCTTCCCTATTAATATTTATGCCGTGTATTGTGAGACCTGGAAAGTTAGCCACAACAATCCTATTGTCCAGGGACACCTTATCTGGGTTAATGACGCTACCCATCTTTGCACACCCGTCAAACACTTTGTTTACCGTTTCCCGCAACTCATGCGCTATTTGCATCCTGTCCCTTCCCTGCAAGGACACTACCTGCACAATATCATATTCTTCCAATCCCTGATGCTTCAACGCTTGCAATCTTGCTTGTGGCAAGAAACAAGAATACAGAAAACATACATCAAATTTCATATAGCACATATTCTAAAACATCCAATTATCAATTTGCATTTACAAATGAAGCTAATAGATGCTTCATTTGTCCCAACTCTGTGTTACCAATGACAGACATGAACAGTCCTAGAAACACACAGACATACAATCAAATCATATGGACATGAGATGCATAAAAAACAAGAAGATACAGATAGACAAGTGAGAAACTAAGAACACGTGGAGGGATAACACTGATTACCGACTATAGAACAGCAAAGAATTAAATGGTTTGGAAATTTAGCTATAATGGAACAAGATCAACCAGCTGCTACAACATTCTACATCAGAACATCGGGAAATAATGCGAGAGGATGACTCAGAAAGAGATGGTTAGATGGAGTAAAATAGACACTGAAGAAGTCAAATATGACAGCACAAGCAACACGACAAGCTAGAAATAGAAAATTACATACCTCCTCTCTGCGACATTTCATTGAAAAAACAGCAGGACAAAAGAAGAAGACGAAGAATATATCTTTGTTAATTGAGGTGAGAAAAAAAAAACATTCTTATGAGATATATTGAGCCAATCATGATGTACGGAAGCAAATCATAGACAGAGAATTGGCTGAGAAGCGAGGAATTATGTTGAAGATGTGTTTCTATAGATGTACGAGCACGCTGTGGTTGGATATAAAGAGTATTAAAGGCATCTTGAAAAAGCTAACTCACAAAGAGAACTGGTTATTTGCATCAGAAGACGACAGTCCACATTATTTGGACATATCACGAGATAGGGAAGCTGGAGTACTTTGTGACAAAAGGAAATTTGAAGGGGAGGAGAGGTAGAGGATGACTGAAAGAGAGAGAGAGAGAGAGAGAGAGAGAGAGAGAGAGAGAGAGAGAGAGAGAGAGAGACGAGAGAGAGAGAGAGAGAGAGAGAGAGAGAGAGAGAGAGAGAGAGAGAGAGAGAGAGAGTAGATGCTGGACAACTTAACACGTGGCAAGGAGAAAGGAAGATCAGTATCAGAAAGGATTGGCAGTAGATGAAGCAGACCGTTGTGGACAGACATGATCACCAATACCACACGGCATGGACTATAGGAAGACATTTCCACTGCTACTACATGTTTCTCGGCTTGTCTACTTATTGTTCATGATCCACATTGCTTATAACAGTAGATGTTCTATATAGCACTTCAACAATCTTTTTCCCCACTGCAATTGACAGCTTTTTATTGGACAGTTATAGCAATTCTTGTTCTAATCTCTACAAAGCAGTTTTCATTAAATGTTATGACCGTTCCGCGTGAGCTGCACTGATTTACTAGCTTAATAATTTTCCATTTACTTGGATGTTACATTGTTGTATTTCTTTCTTCTTGGAAATGACCACACTTTGTTTTCTTACAATTCATTAATAACTCTAGTTGCTCACCGTGTACATTAATATAGTTCCTTTCATTGACTTCAAACATCCTCTGTTTAAATCTATTTTTATTTCTTCTTGTCAAATCCCTGTTTTATCTATGCATATTTTTTTTTTTATCTTTAAAGGAATTTAATTCCATTTAGTGCACTGCTTATTTAACCAATTGTGTGTGTGTGTGTGTGTGTGTGCGCGCGCGCGCGCGTCTCTCTCTCTCTTATTTATTTATCTTATATTCTTATTTGTCAAGTCTTACTTTTCTTTTTTTTGTCCATCAACTTTAAGATTTCTTCAGCTATTCATTCTTCTGTGCTTTTTTGTCTTCTTTCTGGTAATATCTTATTGCTGGCTTGATGAAGAACATTTTTCAGCAATTTTCCATAGTTCAATATTGCATTGCATTTTATGTATTACATTGTATCTATCTGTTTCTCACAAGCACTCTGTATTGTTCTTGAATTTCTTTATCTGATCTTAGATTACCTTTGTTAAGTCCAGGGAAAGCAAACTCGAAAAACACATCTGGCCGCATTGAACTTCTTAGAAAATGTTATCATACAACTGTCATAAGATTTTCATAAGGGCGATATATTTGCTAATAAAGTCATGAGGTGGTTGGATGAGAGTTTGATGCCTACGTTCATAATCCACTAAAGTGAGGGAAAGATTGGTAACCTATTTCTCCAGGCAGTACCTATTTTTCCAGGCAGTCGGGTCTATAACAGAAAGATTGGTAACCTATTTCTCCATTCCGTCAGACCTATAACAGAAAGCTTGGTAGCCTATTTCTCCATGCAGTCAGGCCTATAACAGAAAGTTTGGTAATCTATTTCTCCATGCAGTCAGGCCTATAACAGAAAGATTAGTAACCTATTTCTCCATGCAGTCAGGCCTATAACAGAAAGATTGGTAACCTATTTCTCCATTCAGTCGGGCCTATAACAGAAAGATTGGTAACCTATTTCTCCATGCAGTCAGGACTATAACAGAAAGCTTGGTAACCTATTTCTCCATGCAGTCAGGCTTATAACAGAAAGCTTGGTAACCTATTTCTCCATACAGTCAGGCCTATAACAGAAAGATTGGTAACCTATTTCTCCACACAGTCAGGCCTATAACAGAAAGATTGGTACCTATTTCTCCATGCAGTCAGGCCTATAACAGAAAGCTTGGTAACCTATTTCTCCACACAGTCAGGCCTATAACAGAAAGCTTGGTAACCTATTTCTCCATGCAGTCAGGCCTATAACAGAAAGATTGGTACCTATTTCTCCATGCAGTCAGGCCTATAACAGAAAGCTTGGTAACCTATTTCTCCATGCAGTCAGGCCTATAACAGAAAGCTTGGTAACCTATTTCTCCATGCAGTCAGGCCTATAACAGAAAGCTTGGTAACCTATTTCTCCACACAGTCAGGCCTATAACAGAAAGCTTGGTAACCTATTTCTCCATGCAGTCAGGCCTATAACAGAAAGATTGGTAACCTATTTCTCCATGCAGTCAGGCCTATAACATATGATGGTCCTAGCACATCACAGATCCACATCAGGTTTCTGCTTCTGGACTTGTTAAACATGTTTTTTTTTTCTTTGTCAGTAATATTTTTGATTAATGTTTAAGTAATGTAAAAAAAATTCTTTGTCAGTAATATTGTTGGTTGACACTTAAGGGATATAAAATAATGTTCTTTGTCAGTAATATTTTTGTTTGATAGTTTAAGGGATGTAAACAATTTTCTTTGTCAATAATATTTTTGTTTGATGTTTAAGAAATGTAAAAAAATGAAACTTACATACAAGCATTTTCTTTCTTGCGCTTGAATGACAATTTGGAAAGTATGAATCCATCAACAACTGTTCAGTAACTAAAATGCATGACCGATCTCCCTGACTAAATTACGATAGACTACACATTATGAAACAGACAATAACAATACAATGAAACCATGTTTTAACATTGTGACTTTAATAACCATGAAACAATAGCAACAGACTGTGATAAATAAATACATGTCCAGTAGCAATCTACACAGAACATTCAAAACAGGACATTGAAAACATTGAATTTGATACTAGTAAACTGGAAATACAATAATTTTCATAAATACATTCACAATACAATCAAACAACAAAGCAAACTTGTTTTGTCTGCATTTTTCATTTTGTATTGTGCCAGGTTTCTGAGGAAATACAGATAAAACCAATCCATTGTATTTATATGATATCATAGCTATTTGTGACAAAGTGGTCAATCAGTCTGCCTCACACTCTGAAGGTCACAGGCTCGTTTTTGGGCTGCGTTATTCAGACTACAAGTTGAATTTTTCCAGAAACCTTTGAGGGGTAATCGCTGGAGCTCCAGAGTTTGTACTTTGTACGATGCTCTTGTCAGGTGGGTCGCCAATATGGTGAAAGTGATCAAGCAAAATTGGGAAAAACCGGTGCATTGAAGTCAATTCTCTTGCCTTTAACTTCTCCTATGCAATCAATAAGTCATGGTGATGATAAAATATAATTAAGGAAAAGAAACTGACAGATACCAACACAATAGTGGCGTCCTCACAGATTTCTTGAAAAGGGACACAAATGCAGCTTTGGTCTTAATTATTCCCAATTAAATCAGATAATATGACAAGGTGATGATTTCTTCTATGTAACTACTCATCTGCGGTTCCTCAGAATCTGAACAACTAACAAAATAATTATTTATATTATTTCCATTCTACCATTAACCCTATCTCGTTAAACCTCAGAAGAGAAATTATATCAAGGTCCATATCCAGGCTCAGATTAATAATCCTGTGACTGAGTCAGCAACAATTCGGATATTAATTTGAAGGACATTGTTGTCCAAAGAGGGTAATTATTTAAATGTATATTATTTCTTGGTACCCAAAGTGTGTATTATATCCTCAAAACAGTACAACCAGGTACATATTTTACATTAAATAAACGGGATGACTAATAAAGTTTACATCAATATTTAATGTTGTCACGTAGTTGCAGTCGGAGGTGTGATAAAAGAAAGAACAATTCAACTTTAATGCTATTACAAAGTCAGAGAAATCACATTAAAACAATTCACTACTAATTCATGATAATAACTTCCCCTTTAGAGGAAAAGCTATTTCACCTCTTTTCTATACACACAATGAAAACAAATTATCAGAAAATATGAACAGAAGCTTGAGAACGAGAAACAAATACATACAACTTAACATTTTTACCAAAGTCTTTATCACAGAACAAACAAACAAATATGGGAAATAAAACTAGGAGAATATGATAAATGTATCGGACGTATTATACCTCAAGAGGTCAGGATGGCTGAATAGATAAAAACGCATGTTCTTAAACATCCAATGTGCTCCTGCCAAGGTAAGGGGTTCAACCCCTAGACTTGACAGTTTGACTAAAATGTTGACTTCTCTTCCATGACTTGAGGACGTAAATTACAAGTACCTCTGATGGCGAGGGACATTAGTAATAGGGAAAGCTAATCCACACGCAAAAATTAAGTCATGTGCTACTAGAAGTAGTGTCTATGGACTACACTTGAGTTCAAAGCAAGCGAGGGCCAAAAAGATCTCATCACAACAACAAACAGCTAAACTGAAGACATGAAATCTTAAAGTGAAATTAGGGAAGAAATCAACTGTGTTTTACAGAGGCCCATACGGAAAGCAAAAATCATTAACACTGTAACCCACCATTAATGTTGCAAGAGGTGACTTGATGGGAGCACAGTATCACTGTAACCCACTAAGCATGTTGCAAGAGGTGACTTGAGGGGAACTCAGTAACACTGTAACCCCCCTCGCATGTTGCAAAAGGTCACTTGAGGGGAGCACAGTAACACTGTAACCCTGCATGCTTGTTGCAAGAGGTGACTTGAGGGGAGCATAGTAACACTGTAACCCACTAAGCATGTTGCAAGAGGTGACTTGAGTGGAGCACAGTAACACTGTAACCCACTAAGCATGTTGCATGAGGTGACTTGAGTGGAGCACAGTAACACTGTAACCCTGCATGCTTGTTGCAAGAGGTGACTTGAGGGGAGCACAGTAACACTGTAACCCTGCATGTTTGTTGCAAGAGGTGACTTGATGGGAGCACAGTAACACTGTAACCCTGCATGCTTGTTGCAAGAGGTGACTTGAGGGGAGCACAGTAACACTGTAACCCTGCATGCTTGTTGCAAGAGGTGACTTGAGGAGAGCACAGTAACACTGTAACCTTGCATGCTTGTTGCAAGAGGTGACTTGAGAGGAGCATAGTAACACTGTAACCCACTAAGCATGTTGCAAGAGGTGACTTGAGGGGAGCACAGTAACACTGTAACCCTGCATGCTTGTTGCAAGAGGTGACTTGAGGGGAGCACAGTAACACTGTAACCCTGCATGCTTGTTGCAAGAGGTGACTTGAGGGGAGCACAGTAACACTGTAACCTTGCATGCTTGTTGCAAGAGGTGACTTGAGAGGAGCACAGTAACACTGTAACCCACTAAGCATGTTGCAAGAGGTGACTTGATGGGAGCACAGTAACACTGTAACCCTGCATGCTTGTTGCAAGAGGTGACTTGAGGGGAGCACAGTAACACTGTAACCCTGCATGCTTGTTGCAAGAGGTGACTTGAGGGGAGCACAGTAACACTGTAACCCTGCATGCTTGTTGCAAGAGGTGACTTGAGAGGAGCATAGTAACACTGTAACCCACTAAGCATGTTGCAAGAGGTGACTTGAGGGGAGCACAGTAACACTGTAACCCACTAAGCATGTTGCATGAGGTGACGTGAGTGGAGCACAGTAACACTGTAACCCACTAAGCATGTTGCATGAGGTGACTTGAGTGGAGCACAGTAACACTGTAACCCACTATGCATGTTGCGACTTGAGGGGAGCATAGTAACACTGTAACCCACTAAGCATGTTGCAAGAGGTGACTTGAGGGGAGCACAGTAACACTGTAACCCACTAAGCATGTTGCATGAGGTGACTTGAGTGGAGCACAGTAACACTGTAACCCTGCATGCTTGTTGCAAGAGGTGACTTGAGAGGAGCACAGTAACACTGTAACCCACTATGCATGTTGCAAGAGGTGACTTGAGGGGAGGGTATGTGTGTGTGTATGTGTGCGTGTATGTGTGTGCACGCATGTGCGTGAGAATAACATCCTTATCTCACATAAATTTTGCTGCAAAATCCTACCAATAATGAACAGGTCTACAAAGGGCTTGGCATGAGTTCATTTAGGACATATTCTCCATTGGTAGATGAAAGGCAGAAGCAGAAAGGAGGAAAGCTGACAGGAAATGGTGGATCTAAAGGGTTTAAGAAAAAAAGATTCAAAGCAGTCACCACTAAGTAATAGTCTCCTTCTGACTATGGATATATGCAACTTCAAGCATGAGGTCACAAGCCTGTGCAATAATATTTGGAGAAAGAGAGAAATCCTGCATCACATTCTTCGTCATTCCTCTTTCGAGGGAAGTGTGCCAGACCTACTTATGCACCTCGGAGGTCAGTGTGTCTGACTTCAGCATGCATTTGTATTAAATTGATATGTATTACATTAATACATTAGTAATGTGTGCACTGATCTCTATATCACAAGTAAAAACATCCGCTGATTACATGTGGTAGCCTATTTTCTTTTATATGGATGCCTAAGCTGGATAATGAGTAATGAAATGGTGAAGAAAGTGGAAGCAATGGAGATGCGATTTTTGAGAAAAATACTGAGAATATCATGGGTAGAGAAGACAACAAAGCTCGAGTTATTAAGAACTGCAGGTGCTACAAGATTACTCATCAAATCTGTAAAGAAAATACAAATTAAACTTATACGGTATATCTAGAGATGAGGTGGAATACAGAAATTAGCCTTATATGGGAGAATACTAGGAAAGCAAGGCAGATGAAAGCCAAGAAAGATTATGTGGGAGGCAGAAACAACTGGGCAACAAAGGAAGATTATTCTCCCCCATGTGCTTATGCTTGACAGAGGAAGAAGAAGGGGAAAAGGAAGCACAGATAAGGAAAAGGAAGCAAAGATGAGGAAAAGGAAGCAAAGATGAGGAAAAAGAAGCAAATAAGAGGGTAAGAAGCAAAGAAGAGGAAAAAAAAAGGAAGCAAAGAAGAGGAAAAAGAAGCAAAGAAAAAGCAACACAAACTTCAAAAAATATAAAATGACAGAGAAGATTTGAGAGCCATGATCACTATCTCTACTCCAAATCAGGCACCTAAAGAAGTACTGATCAAAAAATTTACCATGTTTGTAAGCATCAATGGTAATCATTACAAAATAAATGATTGTCTATGATTATATTGGTTTCATGATCTCCACACATGCAGAAGGAACAATTGTCTATGATTATACTGGTTTCATGATCTCCATACATGCAGAAGGAACAATTGTTTTGTCACCAGAAGGAACAATTGTTTTGTCACCAGAAGGAACAATTGTTTTCTCACCAGAGGGACAATTGTTCTGTCACCAAGCATCTTGTCACCTGTATTCATCTTGCCATCTTTTAACACATTATATCAGCAAATTTATTATTTATACTTCTTGCTTTCTGTTTGCATCCAATTGATCAAACCTGATGTACAACGTGATGCATGTACATACTTAGCTCAGAACTGTGTTGGTAGTTTTCAATCAAATTGTCAGTGAATGTTATGCTGAGAAAAGTGATATGTATGTATGTATGTATGTATGTATGTATAAAGTTAGTAAAAGTAAAAGTAATGAAACAATTTCCCTGCCTTGAGGCTCGCTGGTTATAAGGTGCTAACACCATAATTGTATTGACCAGCCAACACTCGATGTGTGATGTGGTTAATATCACGACAGTCACTTTTACTCCCAAGAACATTTCATGGTACTAATTTTAGTCGGTGAAATTTAATTAAAACATCCTTCTGTGATAGGGGTTCAAGCACCGGACCACTGGGCTGGCAGGCAGCAAGCTAGCTAATGCGCTACCATGGCTTTCCATACAGAGTTAATTGTTATTTATTACACACAAAAAATAACATTTCTGACTCTCTAACTGAGTCAATCATTCATATACAGACATACATGTGTTATGGGGCCCATTAGGTAAGCAAATAGTAACACTGTAACCTACCATGCATGTCATGAGAAGCGGTTAAGAACCAAAATGTTGCAGGAGTCCCTAAAAGAAGCCAAGAATAAGAACACCTTGCAACCTTCCCTGCCTACTGTAAGAGGCCACTAAGGAGGGTTGCACCCAAATGTAGGGTTGCACCCAAATGTTGCAGGAGTCCTTAAGAGAAGCCAAGAATAAGAACACCTTGCAACCTTCCCTGCCTACTGTAAGAGGCCACTAAAGAGGGTTGCACCCAAATGTTGCAGGAGTCCTTAAGAGAAGCCAAGAATAAGAACACCTTGCAACCTTCCCTGCCTACTGTAAGAGGCAACTAAGGAGGGTTGCACCCAAATGTTGCAGGAGTCCTTAAGAGAAGCCAAGAATAAGAACACCTTGCAACCTTCCCTGCCTACTGTAAGAGACAACTAAGGAGGGTTGCACCCAAATGTTGCAGGAGTCCTTAAGAGAAGCCAAGAATAAGAACACCTTGCAACCTTCCCTGCCTATTGTAAGAGGCGACTAAGGAGGGTTGCACCCAAATGTTGCAGGAGTCCTTAAGAGAAGCCAAGAATAAGAACACCTTGCAACCTTCCCTGCCTATTGTAAGAGGCGACTAAGGAGGGTTGCACCCAAATGTTGCAGGAGTCCTTAAGAGAAGCCAAGAATAAGAACACCTTGCAACCTTCCCTGCCTACTGTAAGAGGCGACTATGGAGGGCTGGTCTCAGGGGCTGGCTTCCCCATCTCAAAGAAAATCTTCAGCTGCAAAATCCAGTCAACCATCACCAAGACTAATGGCTTGGCATAAGTTGGTTGAGGAGGAGGAGGAGAAAGAGGAAGAAGCTTAAGAGGACAGGAGGATGAATACAGAAGACTATGTCAGGTTTCATGGAAATCAAAACAAATGTTGAGGTTTAAGAGAAACTGGGAATGAAAAGAGCTTACAGAAGTTTAAAAAAACACATCACATAATTTAGCCACATTAAATTCTTATAAAACACACACTTTCTTATTAAAAAAACCCACGGAAAATGTAAGGTATGCGAGCAAGAGGCAGACAATGATATATAGGGAAGATAACATCAAGAGATGGATGAACAGCAGTATGCACTAGTGTACCACCAGAGCAAACAACTGAAAGTGATGGAGATCCATTGCAGCCAACCTTAACTGTGGGGATGGCACTTAACTGATTGGATGAAGGAGTGTTTAACCAAAAGCATTACAACTCCTTTTAAGATAGTTACAAATCATTCGTGGCAATATGATAAAGAAAAAACACAAGCTGAAATACAAATAATTTTTATTACAGAAAAGTAAATGGAAAGAGGTATTCAACTGATGTAACAGAACATTATAGATCAGTGGTTCTCAACCTTTTTTGGCCCGTGCCCCCCTTCACCATATTTTCAGAACATCATTCCCCCCCTTTCGTATTTCCTACCTAACAATTTGGCCTATGTCCCCCCATCACCATATTTTCAGAACGTCATTTCCCCCCCCCCCCCCCCTTTCGTATTTCCTACCTAAAATCCCCCCCCCCCCCCCCCCACTACACAGTATATGTAATAATGGAAGCTAAATTTAATAGCACATACTAAAACAAGTCTAGACGTCCACATAAAACATGATTTGTGGGTCTACTTACTTTATAAAATGAATTTTAGAAGGGTGAGATGTACAGAACCGTAAAGTATGAAGGGAAAAACAATATCAAGTAATCGGTTCTTGATTTAACGCGACCTTGAAATAATCTTAATTCCCCCCCTGGAAACCCTAAAATTCCCCACCCGTTGAGAACCACTGTTATAGATGCTACAGGAGATTGCAAGATGTGGAGAAGCATGATCGCCTATGCCAGTCAGCAAGGCACCTGATGAAGACGATGAACTAGAACATTATCTTTAGCTTCTTGATATTAAGCATAAGCACATGGAGCAGAATAATCTTATCACAAAGGTAGCAAAGTCATAAACAAAATTATATACACATTTAATTACAGAAAAAGGTTTCAGTGTCTAGCTATCATACTTCCTGCTAAATTATAAGTAATAAAACAGGTGCAATGGAAATCATAGAAATGAATAATGGGATTGACGCCTGGCCTCGTCGCTTGCCAAAGTGAGGGAAACACTAGTGAACTATTCCTCCTTGCTCTCAGGCCAACAAAATGTGATGGTTCTACAACATAAACAGACCCATAAGAGGAAACTCTTTTGGGACACATTGAAAACAAATATACTTATTTTGACAAATGAAACCAATAAAATTGCATGTTCATCTTTCCTGAAATATGCATGTTCATTTGAGAGTACTACCATATAATTAAACTATTTTGACCAATAGAATTTCAGAACAGTGTGGAATTTTGGGTTCTTACTGTATGTAAACAAAGTAAATGACTCTTGTACACACCTTGAGGTGTATTAGGTATATGGTGCTATTCCCATATTTGTATAGACCAATCAGTAGCTGATGGGTGATGTTGGTCAATGTAACATTGGCTGCTTTTTCTTCCCATGACATTTCCTGGTGCACATTTTAGACTGGGTTGATATGGGGGAATCAGGGAAATTGTGAACATTTGCTTGTATGGGGATCTGAACATATCATATGGTCGGCAAACAAGTGTGCTAACCACTGCAGCTCCCTGCATCTTTACTGTGTTTATGCTAAACATTGTCTTTTGTTTATTGAATTAGTGGAATAGAAGTAAAAAAGACCTTTATAAACAGCAAGCCTTATCCAGAAAGCTCTTTAAAACCTGATATAACAGGAAAAATAGAAAGGAAGAAGATATAAAATATACAAGACTCTAAGATCACTAAAAACAAGAGTAGAAAAGTAATGATAAGGAAAGAATATGCCAAACTTTCAAGATTCAACTAAAACCAAAATTAGAAAGTTAGAGACAAAGAAAGAATGTGCCAAATATACAAGACAAGATCATTAAACCCAAAGTAAAGATATAGTGACAAGGAAAGAGATAAAACTAATTTAGTGTGATAACACTGAATTTAACTAACAAAGATTGGAAGCAAGGATTCTGAAGTTCCAGGGTCCTGTATTATACTGATCAAGACCTCTCTTTATCCCCATACAGAGTATTCTTTAAACAAAACGAGAACTGACCAGGATCTCCACTCTGTTAAGCTTGTCAAGGACTACACATTTCACATGCTGCAAGACTGCAAGAGAATCCCAGCAATTTTGCATGATAATGATCCACATGCTTCACATCCTATTTGGAGATATGACAAACACACTCAGAAGCATACCATCATTTCTCACAAGAGTCAACATCTTAATACAACAAAGTTCTAAACCAACCAACCAACCAACTAACAAAGGAGATAAAAGACTATTCAAGAGGCTTAACAATAAACTTTTTCTGAATTAACATTTGCAAGGATGAATTTGGGTAAACAGTTTTAGTTATGGGTATACCTGACATTGTAGATGCTGAGAAATATTTCTCAGATATGAAACAACCTATTCCAACTATTAAGTTCAAAGTTTAGTCATTGTGTATGCTATAATAATGAAAAATATTGCACTTATCTATCAAAATTTCTTTCAGAGACAAACAACACAAGAATCAAATAAGCCTGCAACCTACTAAATTTTACACAAAACAGGAATCAAGAACTTGGTATTTAAATGACAACTTCTCATATCATGTAACAAGAGGTAATCGATTCACTCATCTGTATCAATGGAAACACAGTTATATGCAGCATAGCGAAGTCGTTCCTCAGCAATCTTCTCACTGAAAATAACACAAGCAGAGACGCTGTTAGAAAACACCCAGAAAAGTTTAGAATATAAAGAATATTATGTAATGGAAACATGTATTCTTATCTCTCTCTCACACACACACCCTCTTCCCCCTACCCATGTCATATCATCATTATGTAGGAAATAGTTTGCAGAATGTCACTCCCATCACACCCGCTGGAAGGACTCCTTATCTTACACTAGTTCTCTTGCTGCTTTCATTTCCATGCCAGGATATCTGTAATGTCCTGTGTTCACCTTCATGTTGGTCGACCCATGTCTATTCCTTCATGAATCACGTCTTCCTTGACTCTTCTTTCTCAGCCCCCGTGACTTTTAATATGATCAAAGCATTTCAGTAGCCTTTAAATGGTGCTATTTATAAGCCAGTTGCCTTCAGTGTTCACCCATCTCACATACTGCCAATAATTTCTGCTACAGATGCTCTTCTGTTTCACAATGTCCAGCATCTCATATATAGGGTCTGTTCTGATCTTGTTTCCCTCCAGCTTTCCAGTTGTTGTCACATATGCTTTCCTTTGTCATGGTATGTCCAAAGAATGTGGATTGTCTATTTTTCAGTTCTCTTTATTATAGTTAATTTATTTGAAGACGTTTTCATTCTTCTTTTTTTATAAGTCCCTGGCTTTTTCTGAACATTTGGCTGGAGTCTGTTGACACCGAGACACCCAAATCCCATGGTGAAAACAGTACCAACCTGGGCCTAATTGCTGCCAGTCTACATGTGTTGTTGAATGAACAGGTTACGTCCTATTATGTTTCTGCAGAGATGTGAAGCTCTAGTACGAATCTTGCACAACCCACTGGCTTCTGAGCTTGGGGATGGAAGGGAAGGTGTGAAATAGAGTACCTGTGGAGATGGTAGTCTAGTACCAGGACAGGAGGAAAGTCTCTAGACCAACCTTACTCTGACACATGCAAGCCCTTTTCAAAGCTCAAGTGACCTGAATACCAGTATATATCATACTGATAAGTTAAAGCTGTCTTCCAGAGGATTCTCCAATCACCCATCCAAGGACGTTGTCATTTTGTTTGCAAGTGTAATTTTGTAAAGCTTGCCTACACTTTGTGTTATCCAGTAGTTTACAGTCTTGTACAAGCAGCAGCAAACAGGCTAACTTCTGAGACTGAGGTGGATACCAGAACTGTTCAGTCATGTTTCCCACAATGCTTTATTTAACTCATTCAATGAAGTCAGCATGGTCGAACTGGACAAGAGTGCTCGCTCTTAAACTTCTGGTTTGCTGATGCCAAGGTTGCGAGTTAAACCCCAACACTGGTCAGTTGGACTAAATAAGCTGATTTTAGGAGGTAAATTAAATGTATCTCTGAAGTTGGAGTGGTCACTGCCGGATGGCGAGAGACACTGGTAATAGGGAAAGCTAATCCACATGCAACAAATCAGCCCAGTGCACTAGATGTAGTAGCACGTGTACGGACTATGCTTGAGTTCAAAGCAAGCGAACATTTAAAAAAAAAAAAAGAAAACAAAACTCATCCAATGCTCATTTATTTATGAACCTTCTCACTTCTTCCTCTGAATTTATTTTAATCCCCAAATGGAGCAAAGACTATCACCCATCTCACCCCAAGCCATCCAACCTTTTTTTTTCTATCTCTCACAAATCCTTCACATCTTACTCAACTGTGTTTCTGATTCTTTTCTCTATGTATCTTTTTAGTCTTGTGGATTCCAGTAAAGGGGCTTTATATAGACAAATGATAGATCTTACAAAGCTAACATTTATCATTTCAACAATAATTTATTTGTGAGAGGTCATGTTTCTGAAAAATGTTTCCATAATTTTAAAAAATTAAATATTGTGACAATAAAATTAACATAAAAGTTTTGTAAAGTTCCAACTAACAACATTGTCAACAGAACTCGACTCTTCACAGAAAAGATAATTTAAGTGTAAACGGCTTGCAACAACAGAAAATTACACCCATACGAACATGTGACTTACTCAGAATACACAGGTAAATGTAGTGTATTGCAGCAAGTTGACGACTCCGGTAGTGGGTCAATAGGACTACTGTAATACAAACATATTTAAAACATAGGTAAACCGAAGGAATTTCAAGTAAACGGTGAAAAATATGAAATATGTGGCAATTAATATCTGCCCCAGAAAGTGCTAACACCAACTTATTGATCCATTTATTAATTGAATTCCATCTGACTAATCGATCCATCCCAGATAGTAGTTATTTTAATTAACTCCTTCTGGTCCAGATAATTATTACTGTTAAATAACAGCTTGGCATAGAACACATAAAGAAAACTATGTATACATTTAACTAATGAATGCAAAGTCCATCGTTTGCAACAGAATGTGTTACAAGATGTTTCCACAGTGTAAAATCCTAGCACGCACGCACGCACACACACACACACATATATATACATACACATACACACATAGTCTGTACACTATTAAGTTCAAATTCATATCGACACATATTTTTAAAATTGACTCAGGCTCCCAGGTAAACTCAGTACCCAGCCAATTTCATCAGAGGAAATTATTGATGATTCCCCTTAGATTGTAAAGCAGCCAGTATGATATTGGCCTTTTCACCCCTTGAGTGCCAATTGGTCTATAAACATATGCAACTAGCACCATATACTCAATATGTTTTAAGGTGTGTAAATTGGTTGCTTTACTTACATTAACCAGTCTGATAGATAGAGGGCAAAAGAAAGACCAGGAAAAAAAAGATGGACAGATGGTGTTAAATGAGACAAAACGGTAACAATATTACAATATCAGCAGTTTTGCAACCTGTCCACAAGAGACAATTTTTCATCTACATAGTCACACATGGAAGTGTGATCAAGGGCATTATGTTTTTATTGGCGAATAGAAAGACCGATAGGCAGACAGACAGACTAACAGATAGATAGACTGACACATAAATAGACAAGACAGACAGGCAGAGATAGCTCTGTTGTTGTTAGGTCCCTGATGATTTGAGGTCATCACTCGTGTACAATTTGAAGAATTGGGGATTGGTGATAATTCAATCCATATCTTTACAACACATTCCTTCAGAGTGTGCTCCTTAGCTCTCCAGGAGGTGAGTGTAAGACTTGGGTGCTGTTGGTCTACCATTGCAGTGTGGAACTGCTGTAGTTCTCTTGCAGTCTCAGAGCATGCAGAGTTTGTAGTCGTAGTTTGTAGTAGGGGAAAACATTGGTGATTCTCTCTTTGTCAGACAGACAAAGTCCTTAATGGAACAGTCAAATTTGTAGAGAATCCAGTTATGAGAAATAATGCAAGAAGAAGAAGCAGAAGAAGAGAAGAACGTTTGTTAATTTGAAGGATATTTACAAAATATGACTCTTTAAAAGCAATAAATTAAAACTTACTTTTTCCCAGAAGATATGAAAATGGATACTGGCAGCCGTCTTCGTCCTGTGATAAAACGAAGCAAACGGCTTCTGTCTTCATTGGAGAAATTCTTCACAGCACTCCAGAAGTATTTCACTCTCAGATCATCTTCATCTATGTGATGGTAGTAAGCTACAGGACAAATATCAATAAAATTGTATGTAATTCTGCTTTGATTGTAATTGTAAAATATAATTTGCTGACCACTTTATGTCATGCACATTTAAAAACATTTTGATTAAATACTGCTATCTGTAAGCTCTCTATGCATAACAGTAACAGGTAAAGGACCATTTTCCATGATTTGAGGCATACTGCGTACATGCTGTCGGCCCATGTTTTCATAGACCAATCTGCCAGCCCATATGTTTTCATAGACCAATCTGCCAGCCCATATGTTTTCATAGACCAATCTGCTGGCCCATATGTTTTCATAGACCAATCTGCCAGCCCATATGTTTTCATAGACCAATCTGCTGGCCCATATGTTTTCATAGACCAATCTGCTGGCCCATATGTTTTCATAGACCAATCTGCCAGCCCATATGTTTTCATTGACTGATCTGCCGGCCCATATGTTTTTATAGATCAAGCTGCCGGTCCATATGTTTTCATAGACCAATCTGCCGGCCCATATGTTTTTATAGACCAGTCTGCTGGCCCATATGTTTTTATAGACCAATCTGCCAGCCCATATGTTTTCATAGACCAAGCTGCCTCCATAGGTAGTGTGGTCAATATCACATTCACCACCTTTACTTCCCTAAACATTTCATGGTACCAATGTTAGACTGGTCAATATCACACCCACCAACTTTACTTCCCAGAACATTTCATGGTATCAATGTTAGGCTGGTCAGCACGGGAGCCAAGGTCAGTTTAAACACATCCCTGCTTCAATGAGGATCTGACCACATGACCACTGAACCAGCAGACAAGCGAGCTAGTTACTCAGCTACCTAAAATTTAAATATGTCTTGCAGGAAATCTCTGCTTTGTGCGATCAGAAGTGTGGCCTGCTTCCCAGATTGTTATAGCTATACCAATGTCTTCATGCCTTTACTCATCTTTGAATTATAGAAGACATTCAATTTCCCTATTAGTGTCTGCCAGCTGTCCATAAAGAAAATCCTTCTGGAATCAGCATTTTATAATTCTGACCTTCCAAGGCATGCCAAGGTAAGGTCCTGACATTATGCAATGAGGTAACCAGCTCCTGAACATCTTCCATTGCCACATAAATCTCATATATACATTGTTCTACCTGGGTCAACCATCAAGCTGTATGCTGTTAGAAAATAACCGATCCTCATTAGGAGATGAAACTTGACTGACAAGCCAGAGCACCATCCATATCCCACAGGTCTGCTACAGACTAACAGGCAAAGGTAATCCCATGACAGATACTGCCACAAGGGTTGAAGAACTATCCTGTCTCCTGTTCCTCTCCAGGAACTAAAATTCACACACATTTTGTTATGGACAGATATGTTTTCTAATTCTGAAATGTTGCCGGGATATTTACTCATTTACAATTACCAACTGCAAGGGGATTTTTAATGTACATGCAGGACATTCTATTTTGTTTAACCCTTGTCTGAAG
The DNA here is from genome assembly GCA_014155875.1 of Cepaea nemoralis. Lineage (NCBI taxonomy): Eukaryota > Metazoa > Mollusca > Gastropoda > Stylommatophora > Helicidae > Cepaea > Cepaea nemoralis. The sequence continues at coordinate 386,453 of JACEFZ010009142.1, forward strand.
TGGCTAGACATCCAATACACCACCCACAGATAAGGGGGAAGTGCAATATTATGGGATTTTAAAAACGTAATAAAAGCTGTGCTCAACTGGATATTAATATGGCCCTTTTTGAGTTACAGATGGCCACAGTACACCCAAGCCACTTGGACCACACCATACAAGTCTAAAGAAATTTCCGGCCCAACATAGAGTATAGGTGGTTGAGTGTTAAGGCCTCTGGTGTTTACGAATGTGGCTATGGTTTGATTACGCATTTTCCTCATGTTGGTCTGGTAGTGCATGGTTCCGTAGCCCAGCTACTGAGTTAAGTACATGATACGATACTGTGAGCTGTGGATTTCGTGTGGAGTGCTTTTACATCTGTCCATGGTTGTTTGTATCATGAACTATCAATCAATCAATCATGTGCCATGCCGGAAAGCGTGGGCGGTCATGACACGCCATTTCACTCGATCACCAGTGTCGTGGATCAGCTCAGTGTTCCTGTCTCGTCCATGCCATGTGGCCAAGCCATCCAGGTATTTTCCTCTCGGTCTTCCTCTTGGTCTGTTCCCCTCGATCTTGCCAGTTGTCACTAAGTTCTCCAACCCATTTCTTCTCATAACATGTCCAAAAAATGTTGACTGTCTACGTCTAATTTCTCTAATCAGTCTATGATGTTCATTTGTTTCCTGTAGTACTTGGTCATTGGTTTTTCTGTCTGTCCATGGTATTCTTTGCATTTTCCTCATGAACTATAAGATTAGAAAAATGGCTGCCGGCCAGTTGCTGAACTAATTGGGTTTGCCTTATGCAGTAATATGTGGCTGCTGGTTTTCTAGTGACTGCACTGCGAAAAAGACTGCCATATTGGATAAACACCCGGCGCAATGAAGTTGACCCTGTCGACTTTTTTTCTAGTGACTGCTGCTTCTATCGAGGATGAACTGTATTTTTCGTGGTGGACTTTTGTGTTGGCATTATGGAAATGGCTTCATGCATAGTATACCTGTGCTGGCTGTTGGTTTGTTGAGATTCCTGTCTGTTCTATTTTCCAAGGAGGGCAGTGAGGAGCATTTTGTGTAATATTCACTGGCACATGAATGGAGCATTATGAAGCAACCCTTTGCCATGAAATTGAAACCACGACTAATTAACATACAGTCTTACAATGTTCATATGTACGTACTGTTTTTCATCAATGCTTCCACTGTAATTTCTGGCTCTCCACAAATCCTGGACTCCAACTCCTGCCAAGTTAACAGTCCCAGAACAGCCTCGGGTATCACTTTCAGCAGACCTGTTCGAAGGGCTTTCAGCTGCAAGGCAAAACAACAAATGTGTAGCATGAACATACATACATGACGGACAAACAAACACTATGACAAGCAGATCATCTGACACACAGAATGTAGTGGTGATCACCAACAACAACAACAACAACAACAACAACACAACACAACATTGGCACCTTGCCGTCTTGACAGACGATAGTTTGTGCTTTAAAAAGGCTTAAGAACTTTTACCTATGGCAGTAGCGAATGTGACTGATAAGGCCAATTCTCGCTGTAAATGTCCGTTCACAGTGGGTGCATGTGAACACGTGGTCATTTCCACCATCATGCACCATCTTACGTCTCAAACGCTCGGTGTGTGACTTATCTGCAATAATTTTCTCCTTTGTCTTTGTTCCATTTCTGATCTTTGCCCTCCATGCAACACGTTCAGCTGGCGACTTGCTCCCACTGTGCATTATCAATGCCTGTAACAATCATGTCCCGCTTACACACATCTTTGTATCGTAGTAGAGGCCAACCCTGAGATCTCTTACCCATCTGTAATTCACCAAAAAAGATGTCCTTTGGTATTCTACCATCATCCATCCTCCTAAGATGTCCTATCCATCTAAGTATACGTAGACTGAGCATGGAATAAACCGTCACACAACCAGATCTTTCCAATACTTCAGTATTTGTGATTTTGTCTTGCCACTTAATACCAAGAATTCTTCGCAGACACCGCATATGAAAGCTGTTTAAACGTTTCTCTTGGTGTGAGTAAGTTGTCCAGGTTTCACTGCCATAAAGAAGAGTACTAAGGACACAGGCTTGATAGACAAGGACTTTTGTTTTGGCAGTAAGCTTCCTGTTCTCCCAGACTCTTTTTCTTAACCTGTTCATTGTTGTTGCTGCCTTACCAATCCGGATGTTGATTTCCTGATCTAGGGATAATGTGCTATTTACCACTGATCCTAGATATGTAAAATGGTGATCACCATCATCAGATTAATATGCTCAAAAACTATTGTTGAAGTTTTCTTGACCTTGTCACTTCTTTCCTATTAATCTCTTGTATGCCCCAGTACTAACTTCATCTCACCAATTGTCAGCATTTTAGTTTCACTTTGCCCATGATGTTTGTCAACAGTTGTTTATCTGCTCCACTGTCTTTCATCATTTGTCAACTGATCCTTTTTTCACATTTTGATTACTCTTTGCATCACGTGATTGCCAGATATGCAACGAGACAATTGTTCTATTTCACAGCTCATTATTGATGTTATTGATTGATTGATTGATTAAGGAACCGACATCACAGCATTCAGGGCATTCCCATAAGCACTCCGTCCCCATCCTCAGCAGCCAGTGAAGAGTTCCAACACCAATAGTTCCAGTAGCAATCTGATTATATGGCCGTTTCACCTTTCCTCTGAGCATCAAGCGTCGGCCAGATCCCCTCGTTGCCTAATTCTTGCCAGACTATGGTGATCCATTTGCTCCTCCGAGGTGTACACGTGCTCCCACAAGGCCGCAGCCACGTCTGCCTTGTCATGCATCAATACTCCACCAAGTTTTGCAGAGCCAGCCAATCTGTCTGCCTGTTCATTCCCCATCACACCAGCATGCCCCGGAGAAAAGATCCAGGTGATGTTATTTTATATTAGAAACGTTTGTTACTTCTGGAAGCCCTTGAGGCTTCCATGATCCCAGATTCCATTTTAACTTTACGGAAGTCAGTATGGCCGAATGGATAAGAGCACTGGTTCTTAAACATCCAGTGTGCTGATACCAAAATAGTGGCTTCATCCTCTACACTGGTCAGTTGGACTAATATGCAAACTTGTTTCATTACAAGTGCCTCTGAAGTTGGAGTGGGTTTGCCTGATGGCGAGGGATACTGGTAATAGGGAAAACTAATCAGTCCAGTGCACTAGAAGTAGCAGCATGTAAATGGACTTGGCTTGAGCTCAAAGCGAGCAAACCAAAAGAATGTCAACTTTACAACAAGCATCCTGATAATCACCTACAGGCCAATAGCCCCATCAAAGTAAGACCAGTCTCCACAATGAAATCTGGCTATAATACTTCTGAAAACACTCACTTTCTATTACTTGTTTTCATTGCACATTATATCAGGCTGTTCTTTGCTCATCTCTAGATGTTATCTTCCCACTTTTATCATGCCATGCTCATCTAGTATTGTCTTTTCCCTCCAGCATGGTTTTCATAAAATTGTTATGTCTTTTACAGTGACCAAAATATTCCACGTGTCTCTTTTTATTTCTTTCATGATTTCTGTTCATCTCCAGCTTCTCTAGGACTTCCATATCTGTTAGTTTGTGCATTCCAAAAATACAACATAGTCTTCTGTATACACATGCACACATATGTTCTAATTGCTTGCTACTGTTATGTTTTTGCACAACATGAAGCAGTAACAAACTCACACAACAAAGACAACCAGCATAAGGTTTGCTAACACACGACAATAAGAAAAGAGTACCTGTCTATCACATTCTGCCATTCTGAACTCCCGGACCTTTTGTGCATATTCCTCCTTGTCATCATAATCCAGGGGTTTTGGATTGCCATCATCATCTACCCTGAGACTAACATGAGTGCCATCACTGAGAACCATGCTCCAGCTCCTTCCTGCAGCCAGGAAAGTATCCCGATCCATGTTGACAAGACTGTCTATAATTCTCACCTGTAAGATAAGTTTGGAAATGATACTTTAAGAATGAGAATGGCTTCATAAATACATACTTAAGTAATATATATATTTTTTGTTTCTTTTTTTGTTTTGTTCGCACATCCTATTACAGGACATTGCTGTCAACACCAGCATTTTACTGCTGTTGTTGATTTCTTAGCAAGATTACGCTCGGTAGTTTGCCATTGCTTTCTGAGCGGCCAGCTCACATATCCCGTAAGTAATGGGCGCAGTGATAAACGGGATTACGGAGAATGTCGCTAACTCAAAAGCCAAGGAGACCGGTCTCTCTCTCTCTCACGCACGCACGCACGCACACACACACACACACAGAGTCAGGTCTTTGTCAGATATGACTGACCTACTGTACGACAGTAGACGGTACTACCTGCATTCTGTCAGCACCGAATGTTGGGCGGCGTATACTAATCCAACACCCCACATTGTGCCAATGGCTTTGGGCAGAGGAGTGCAATTGGGAGAGTACAAGCCTTATTCTGGTGGGAGAAAATGCAACCTAAAGACAAAATGCCATGGCACGGTAGACCAGGCCCTAAGCCTTTGTTGGCAGCTGGTCTAGGATCGAAGCTCCGACAGGCGGACAGTTAGAGTATTGTTTGCTGATCCGGCAGCTTCTGCAACTTCTCTTGTTCCAGATGTAGGGGTGTTAACTTTCCTCTGGAGTGAACTATGCAGGCCGAGAGAGGGATCATGCTGCAAGGGCAATACATGATCTCTATATTTTAGCCCAGGCTTTGTGCTATGGAGAGGTATAACTCCAGCCCGGGTCTTAACCGGTCTCGGAATCAAAGCGAGAGGTAGCAGTTACTGGTTATAAGTCCTTGTCAATTGGCCTGGACATGGGTTGCCTCTGACGGAGGGAGACACCTATAGGTGTCACTGATCAGCTACCGCCTGCCTTAGGCTGGGCAGCCCCTGGCCAATTGGGTGTTGATCCGCCACAGCCTGCCTGCTTCAATGGGTGCTTGAGGCTAGGACAAAATCTGAATCGCAGGCTGTTAAACCAATGCACCAGGCACTAATAAAAATAAAAATAGAAGCCTCAAGCTATGGCTTGCAATCTGGAGCATAAGAACCATGTCCAGGATTTTCCACTGACCTGATAAATATTGATGATGTGAGAAAAACGGTTGTGATTGATGCCAAACTCAATCGTCTTAACATTGATATTGCTAGCCTGCAGGAGACTCACCTCGCTGAAGAAGGGTCACTCATGGAAAACAATTACACCTTTTTATGGAAGGGTAGAGGACATGCAGAAAAAAGGCAACATGGTGTGGGCTTTGCAGTGAAGAATTCGCTACTGGAAATTATTGAAATTCCAGCTTGAGGTTAGTTAGTTAGTTAGTCTTTCCTCTTGAGCCTAAGGCGGCGCATAGGGCAGAAGTCCTGTCTCTCCATGCCTGGCGGTTCGCTGCTACCTGTTGTAGATCTTGGATATTTACTTGGCCGTTGAATGAGCCTTCTCTAATGATGGTTCTACGCAGGGTCTCTCTTGGTCTTCCCCGTTTTCTTTTCCCTACCGGTGACCATATGAGGGCTTGGTAGGGGAGTCTTGTCTTGTCCATTCTGAGTACATGGCCGATGTAGTTCCAACGGCGTCTTCTTATGAAATTTGATACTGTATCTTGCTTAGTCTCTTGTCTTATTTGCGAATTGGTTCTGAAGTCTGTCCAGTGGATGTTTAGAAGTCTTCTAAGACATTTGTTCTCAAAATTGTCTAATTTTTTATCTAAAGCTACCGTTGATTTCCAACTTTCACATCCATACGTTAACACTGGAATCACACAAGAGTTGAAGATTTTAAGTTTTGTGTGTTTGCTGAGTGTCTTTGACTTCCAGATGTTTGACAGTTTATTGAAGGCACTAGATGCCAGTGCGATTCTAGATGATATTTCTGGTGTTGAGTCCCCTGTAGATGACATTTTGCTTCCTAGGTATGTGAAGCTGTTGACTTTTTCAAGAACGTAGCTGTTCAATTTGGTGTCATCTGAACTGTTGGTAAGATCAATAGTCTTTGTTTTTGTGGTGTTAATTTGGAGACCAATTTGCCCTGAAACATTTTGGAGGTGGTTTATTTTCTCTTGGACATCCGGGTGTGTTGAACTCAAAAGCACTATGTCGTCGGCAAAGTCCAGGTCTTCTAGAATTTTGTCAACCCAATGGATACCCATATTTGTGTTGTTTGTGCATTTGCGCATGACCCAATCGATAGCTATTCCAAAAAGCATCGGTGATAAGACACAACCCTGTTTCACTCCTGTTTCGACTGAGAACCAGTCAGAGTTGCCTGTTTCTGTTCTTACGCAGCAACGTGTCTCTTTGTAGAAAGATTTTATGACGTTGGTATATTTGGTAGGAAAACCATAGATGTTAAGTAGATTCCAAAGTGAAGGACGGTGGATGCTGTCGAAGGCTTTTTGAAAGTCGACAAAGTTGGTGATTAATTTCGACTGGAAAGCTTGAGGTAACGAACGTCTATTATCCCTGCGCTTGGCAACCTCTTGTGGTTTTGCCACCATTATCACTGTATATGCACCGACACTTGCTTCCTCTGATGATGTGAAGGATTCGTTCTATGAGGAGCTAGACTGTGATCAAGGCAGTTCTGAAATCTGACTACATTTATATGCTCAGTGACTTCAATGCTCATGTGGGTAAGGACTCAAGATCATGGCCAGTGTGCCTTAGAAAATACAACATCGATTGCATGAATGAAAATGGGCAAAGGCTGTTGGAGCACTGCACCAGAAATGACCTATGTATTACAAACTCCTTCTTTAAAACAAAAGAGCTGCATAAGGTCATATGGAAACATCCAAGATCCGGCCATTGGCATCAGATGGACTTCATCATCACAGGGAGACAACATCTGAACCAAACATCATTAACTACAAGTTACCACATTGCTGACTGTGATACGGATCATTCTTTGGTTGTTGCAAGAGTCAGACTGAGACCAAAGAGAATCTACACAGATAAACACAAATCCAGCCCCAGGATTAATATTATTAACACTCACAATCCTGATAAGTGCTTTGAGTTCTAACAGCAACTTGAAGATGCTTTCACTGAAACATTAGAAATTTACACAGCAAGTGAAAAAGTGGGGTAAACTTAAGGAAACTCTTTATAAAACAGAGGTAGGGGTTTACGGCACTGTGGATCATAGCGACTTTAGGATCATAAGAGGCAGGATTGGTTTGCGGCAAACAGCCAGACACTGCAGCCCTTGATTGATAAAAAGAAGATAGCTCTCCTAAGAAACAAGGAAAGAACAACACGCAAAACTCTCAGTGAGCTGAAGCAAGCTAGGAAGGATGTACAAAAGGCTGCCTGGCAGTGTGCAAATGACTACTGGATCAAGTTATGTGAATCCATTCAAAATGCAAGTGAAAAGGGAAACATCAGAAGCATGTATGAAGGGATAAAGAAAGCCAGTGGTCCAATGATCAAAAGAAGTGCACCACCGAAAACCTTGACTAGAGAAATCATCACTGATAAGAAACAGCAGATGGATAGATGGGTAGAGCACTATACGGAGCTTTATTCAATTGAGACCAAATTACCGGATGATGCCCTCAATGCCATAGAGGCCTGCCAACTCTTGACCACATGGACACGCTTCCTACCATAACAGAAGTTAAGTGTGCTATAAATGAACATGCATCAGGCAAGGCTCCAGGTAAGGATGGGATTCCAATAGAGGTTATCAGGAGTGGACAAGACACATACACTCTACAGATCCACCAGCTAATAGAGCTATGCTGGCGAGAAGGACAAGTCCCCACAGGATTTCAAAGACTAAAGCATCATAACACTGTACAAGAACAAGGGCAATCGGAGCGACTGTAACAACTATAGGGGTATCTCACTTCTGCGTATTGTTGGGAAAGTATTTGCCAGAATTGTTCTGTGCAGACTTCAAGTCCTGGGAGATCAAGTCTACCTGAATCACAGTATCGCTTCAAACAGAACCGGTCTACCATTGATATGATATTCTCATTGTGATAAATGCAAGAAAAATGCCGTAAACAGAATCAGCCACTGTTTATTGCCTACATCGACCTCACAAAGGCATTTGATTTGGTCAGTCGTGAGGGTCTGTTTAAGGCACTAAAAAAGATTGGCTGCCCACCAACTCTTCTGTCCATTGTGGAATCATTCCACACATGCATGAAGAGTATAATAAAGTTTGATGGTGCAACTTCAGAAGAGTTTGAAGTCAAGAGTGGAGTTAAGCAAGGTTGTGTACTATCTCCCACCCTCTTAGGAATATACTTATCACTTCTACTGAAATATGCCTTTCGTGATCAGGATGCCTGAATATACATTCATTCACGCTCAGATGGCGGCCTCTACAATGCTCAGAGATTGAAGGCCAAGACCAAAATTAGGAGGGTACTGATCAGAGAGTTGCTTTCTGCAGATGATGCTGCAATTATGACCCACTCTGAGGAAGAATTACAATGTCTACTATCTGCATTCTCCAATGCTTGTTCTGAATTTGGTTTAACAATTAGCAAAAAGAAGACACAGATTATGTCACAAGGTGCACATGGGGTACCATCAATCTTTATTGACGACACCGAACTAGAGATAGTAGACCATTTTACATATCTAGGATCAGAGGTAAAAAGCAAATTATCCTTAGATCAGGAAATCAACATCAGGATTGGTAAGGCAGTAACAACAATGAAGAGGTTAAACAAAAGAGTCTGGGAGAAGCTTACTGCCAAAACAAAAGTCCTTGTCTATCAAGCCTGTGTCCCTAGTACTCTTCTTTATGGCAGTGAAGCCTGAACAATTTACTCACACCAAGAGAAACATTTAAACAGCTTTCTGCGAAGAAAACATGGTATTAAATGGCAAGACAAAATCACAAATACTGAAGTATTGGAAAGATCAGGTTGTGTGACGGTATATTCCATGCTCAGTCTATGTAGACTTAGATGGATAGGACACGTTAGGAGGATGGATGATGGTAGAATACGAAAGGACATCTTTTTGGTGAATTACAGGTGGGTAAGAGATCTCAGGGTCAGCCTCTACTATGATACAAAGATGTGTGTAAGCGGGACATGATTGAATCAGGCATTGATAATGCACATTGGGAGCAAGTCGCAGCTGAGCGTGTTGCATGGAGGGCAAATATCAGAAATGGAATAAAGACAAAGGAGAAAATTATTGCAGATAAGTCACACACCAAGCGTGTGAGATGTAAGATGGTGCATGATGGTGAAAATGACCATGTGTTCACATGCATCCACTGTGGACGAACATTTACAGGGCGAATTGGCCTTATCAGTCACATTCGCCACAGCCTTGGGTTGTAGTTATTAAGCCTTTTTGAAGCACAATGTACCTTGGGTTGTAGTTATTAAGCCTTTTTGAAGCACAATGTAACAAACTATCGTCTGACAAGATGGCAAGGTGCCAATGGATGGAATATATACATTGTTATAAGAGACAACAACGTTCTAAAATCTATCAGTTTCTAACACATTATATACAACTATAAGAAAGAGACAAACAGTTTTCATACAATGAACATATAATGAGAAGAAACATACTGGAAAATATCATGACAATTGGAAAAATCAATGGCAGAAGAAGCGAGGGGTAAACAGAGAGAAATGATGCTAGTTTGATTGATACCATGTTACAGAGGCAAATCATCAGCAGAGTTGACCCAGGATACCAACGACAAAGATCTGAGGAGAGACATTAACGCCCATGTCAGCTAGGACACATGACAATGATGATGAGCTCTTAACATAACCCATGTGCAGACAATGCTCCCACTATTATGAAACAAGCAAACACCATCTCATTAAATATCCTACACTTGTAAACACCAAAGAAATCCCACGGCAATTGGCTTCAACAATTGTCAACTAAACTACTGAACGTAAACTTGCCAAGACATCAACAACAGCAGTAAAATGCTGGTGTTGACAGCGATGTCCTGTAAAAAGGATATGCACACAAAATAAATTATCAATTAACAATGTCACTAGCAACTACACAAGAATGGCATGGGTTGCCAAGAGCAGACAACTCACCAGTATTGGGAAAGCAACAATAAGAATACATCTCACCATCATCATGTGCCAATGCTGAGATGCATGGGCGGTTATGGCTCACCATCTCACACGATTACCACAGTTTCGGATCACATCTGTGGTCTTGTTCCGATTATGTCATGTGGTCAAGCCATTCACACCTACTTTATCTCTCTGCCTTTCCCTTATTCTTTTATCATCAATTTTGCCAGCTGTCACTAAGTTTTCTAGTTTATAATCTATGAACTGATGAGTCATGACATTCTAGGCATCTGTAAAGAAGCTAGTCTGCCTTTGCTTTCCTTCTTGGCACTGACCATACCGATTGATGACCACAGCTGTTCTATATGAAGAGATCCTCTGCCTACCGCCATGATATTTCACACCATAACCAACAACTATTGTCGGCTGCTCCTCAGTTCCATCCAACACCTGATCCCATGGCATCACATTACCCCAATCAGGGGGCTAAACGGGCACTCTACCTTGCCCAATGGTGTCCCCTCGGCTAGCAGACAAAAAGTGGCACCTTACTTCTTCGATAGATAGGGAATACCCACTATCCCACCATAAGAATAAGAATTTATGAAAAGGTTTCATAATGAAAAAATGAAGTTAATTTTCTAATATATTAATGTTAATGTCAACAAGAACCATCATATAACCATGAGCATACCTCTGCAGCATCCACTGTTGCAAAGTCCTGAGACCAAGTGTAACTTTCCCCCACCAGACGCTTCCAAACATACGGAGCAAGAGAAACGATCTGTATACAGAGATCAAGTAAATACATCAGTTAAAACATACATACAACTATAACAATATAGTTTAATGAAACATGCAATAATTATAGGCTGTGGGCAGAGGAGCACAACTGGGAGGGTACAAGCCTTATACTAGTGCGAGGAAATGCAACTTACAGACCAAATATCATGGCAGGACACACCAGGCCCTAAGTCTTGGTTAGCAACTGGTCTAGGATTGAAACTCTGACAGTGGACAGTTAGAGCATTGCTTTGCTGATCCGGCACCTCCTACAGTTCTCTTATCCCAGATGTATTGGTGTCACCTTTCCTTTGGATTAAACTAGACAGGCTGAGAGAGGGATCATGCTGCATGGGCAACACATGGTTTCTATAATTCAGCCCAAGCTTTGTGCTATAGAGAGGTATAACTTCATCCCTCGTCCCCGCCATGGGTTGTAGTTATAATGCATTTTTTGAAGCACAATTTAACAAACCATTGTCTGTTAAGACAGCAAGGTGCCAGTATGTGAATAATAATAATATGAAATAATTTGAAATAAAATAAGCAAGTATAACAAAATATTTGGAGCCTCTGAGTTAAGTACCACACATTTCATTTCATTCTGATTGCTTACTTTTTCACTTCACACCCCAGTAGCAGTATAGTATCTGTCATGAAACTATCTTTTCTACGTTGGTGAAAATTTATCGCAATTGTTTATGAAAGATTGGTTCAGTTTCAGTTCTAAAAAATAACCTTAATTGAATAAGGATTCCTCCGTAAGTGCTTCAGTGTGCTCCCATAGATCACACAAGGAGAATCTCAATAGTAAGTGTGAGCTCCATCTCACCAGCAGGGATTCCAGTCAGCGTATGCCAGAATCACACATGTTATGTAAACTGGTTTTTTGGGTAGGTTTTCTCATTTTGAAATTCTGCCTTGGCAATAGCCTATTAGGCAGATTCTTTTTTATTTCCTGCTGCTAAATTATTCCTATCCACTGCAACATGCATATAGATTCTCCTAATATTTTGTTCTTTCTGAAAAGGCTAGACATTTAACCCACTACACTGGATCAGGGGAAAATAACATCCTTGGGTTCCATACTTTTGCTGAAGTCCACAGTGGGATCCATAGATAGTCTACAGGAGTCAAAAGCAGATGCCTGACATAAAAGCCAATCCACCCTAATATATATTACAGAAAACATCAGAATTATATTATCATCATCAAGTTCCCTGGAAAATGGTGTAGACATTCAAGTATCGCCACATATTTTGGTCCTTGTTGTTCTGGATACATTTCATTGATGATATTCCTCCATGCCACCACCCGAGGTCATCCAGCGTTATTTCTATGTCTGCCCGTGCCTCTTCTACCACTGATCGTTCCAGTGGTCATGACATTTTCAAATGCTTCTCTTCTCATTACACAATCAAAGAACATTTTGTTTCCTATCTTATAGTTGTATATAATGCTCTATTCTCATTAGCATTCTCCATGCAAATGTTGCTGTTCTGGCAGTTTTTCTATATTCACAACATTTGTATAAATGATCATATCTATATATATAAAAGCGTGTGTGTATGTATGTATGTATGTCCTCCCTTATATGCGTTCGCGACGGTCCAACCGTTGAGAGGAATTTTCTACACGTTTTTCCTTTCATTCCTGTGCAACCACTGTGGATAGTTTGATCTATCAGACATCAGATCTTTACCTTCCTAAAATTTATTTTGTAGATTACATGACTGAACATAAGAAATAGAAAATATATGACAAAAAGGACTATAACTTTTAGTAGCATTTTTATATCTTAGTAAGTCCCCTGGCTATAGAATCTTATGAATTAAATGAGGTGTCAGCCGGCCAGGTCGAGCAGAGCAGATAGACAGACAGATAGACAGACTGACAGACAGACAGTCGGAACGGGAGCACAGTTTACTTAGATAGATATCTCTCTTCAATCATATTTTCTATCGATATCCTTCTATTCTATACTAGATCTTTTAACGGGAACGGGCTCGCACATAGATAGATAGATTAGATAGATAGATAGATAGATACATACATACATAGATAGATAGATCCCTGCAGAGCCTGGGCGAAGCCGGGCCGGGCAGCTAATATTTATCGTGTTCCATCCAGGGACTTACATAAGAAGAAGTTATTTCAAGGGTCATAACTTTGATAACATCACTATATTTTATGTATAGTATTGCTGCTTTGTTCAAAGATTTATAAACTTTCTGTCTATAGTACAGGCATAGGATGTTATATATAATAATGATATAATCTTTAAGGACTTGTCATATTTTATATAAGATATGCTATATTTAAATAGTGAAATTTTCTTACACATCATTTTTATGTTTTTAAACGACCAGTGTTCATTAAACAATAATGATTTATTTTTAGATTAGATACGTTGTAGAATTTATTTCTGTGCTTGTTTTCGAATAGTGGAACTTTTGAGTATCGCTACGCATTTGTTTTTTTCCGTTCCGCTTGGCAGAGAGAAGGTCAGTACACAATTAAATGGGTATATTTCTTTTTGGTTGATTTTGTTTTTGTTTTATAAAAAAAGTGGCAGCGTGTGTGTGTCAACATCACCTTTTTCATTCAATGTTGTGGGTGTGCATACCTTATGCATACTTACACCAGCACGTCTGTTAAAATGCAGGCTGTTGTGTCTAAAAAAGCCTATCCTTTGATGCTCGCTCCCAATGATTCCAACAGACATGCCATTCGAATTTCAATCAAACGCCTGCAGTTTCCGGTGCGACTTGCATTTGCATGACGATCAACAAAGCACAGGGACAATCGCTACAAGTGTGTGGACTAAATTTGGAAAATCCGTGCTTCACACATGGACAGCTATATGTGCCTGCTCACGCGTTGGAAAACCTATCTGGATTTATTTGTGTACGCACCAGACAGAAAAACAAAAATATTGTTTATCAAAAAGCACTACTTAGACATAAAATTTGGTGTTCGACCATAACTGAAAAATTATACGTCACATTTAAAAAACTAAATAATCCTAAATTAAATGAAATTTTCTAGCTGCAACCATAAATTAGCTGCGAGGGCCCGGGCCGAACGCATACTCTGTACGCTTAGAGAATGTTGTGAATGTATATGACTACTTATATGAATTTATGAACGACTCCCCAGCCAGGGCTGGGCGAACCGTGTCCGGGTCAGACAGACAGACAGCAGACAGACAGATACATAGATAGATGATAGATCCCGCCAAGCCTGGGCGAAGCCGGGCGGCAGCTAGTAGTATATAAAAACCTAGCGCAATCATACAATCATGAATGAAAGAAAATACATTACAATCACACACTTCTGAAAAAGTCTCTCAACCACAGATTGTTAACATGGCATACTCATTGTCTTACCAGAAGCTCCTTTCCCCTAAAGCATGCTCCCATGAGCTGCCCAATCCACTCGTACTTGCCAAAGTCCACACAAGAAGGGTTTGGAATGTAGCAGTCACGGTTGACATTGCCATCTTCATTACTCTACAGAGAGTGAACAAATAAACATTTGTAGATTGGCATGGCCTACAGCTTGTTCTTAAACATCCAGTGTGCTGATGCTGAGATAGCAGGTTCAACCCCTACACTGGTCAGTTGGATTAAAATGTTGACTTCTCGTCCTTGACTTGGGGACATAAATTACAAGTACCTCTGAATCAGAGTGGGTCTGCCTTATGACACTGGTAATAGGGAGAGCTAATCCACATGCAAAAATCAGTCCAGTGCACTAGAGGTTGTAGCATGTGTATGGACTACGTTTGAGTTCAAAGAGTGAGCAAAACAAAAAAACATTGATTGATTTCACATGCGGACCATGATTTCATTCAAGGGCCATTTCCATTGCACTGTTGATTGATTGATTTCACATGCGGACCATGATTTCATTCAAGGGCCATTTCCATTGCACTGTTGATTGATTGATTTCACATGCGGACCATGATTTCATTCAAGGGCCATTTCCATTGCACTGTTGATTGATTGATTTCACATGCGGACCATGATTTCATTCAAGGGCCATTTCCATTGCACTGTTGAAAACTAGTGTCCACTAGTGCCTTGATTTTCTTCTGGACATCACAAGGCTCAGTGTAACAGCTCTCCAGCACAGGCAAGAACTCTACTGTGTATATTTCAGTCTGCACATAATAGACACATTTTGTTGTATTTAGTAAGAAATGTTATCATTGCAGTGGTTGTATAGCCAACTCATTATGATTCCTATCTCTTTGAGGGATGTTTAATGTGGGCAATTAGCACATGAGATTTCCCATTTTTCACTCTTGTGTGAGAGGACTAGGCATCACATTTACTACACCGAACAATGTACTTAATATAATCAAAACAATGTTTTCCTATAGTGAATGTGAATAACGAAGACACAAACCATAGACTGTATGATTTATTATACTTAATATAATTAATCTACAGATGTATAAGTTAATTCTGCACAAGGTGTACAAGGTAATTAGTCATCAGATTATCCTCACTACACATCAAACCATTCAATCTGTAAGTGCTTGGATCCCTTCCTCAGCATCTCGCATTCAATGACAGCTCTGTGTTGGTTGAATAATTCCCTTCCACATAGACTGCATATTCTGGCTGACTGGTCAGGCTGAAGGTTCACAGTAGTCTCTTGATTTGTTTATTCGCACATTCATTATATCAGCCTGGTCCACTGTTCATCAGCATTCTACAGCACTAGCTTGCAAACCTATCAGCTTGCTCATGTCCTCCTACACCCCCATGGTCCTCATGTCCTCCTACACCCCCATGGTCCTCATGTCCTCCTACACCCCCATGGTGCTCATGTCCTCCTACACCCCCATGGTCCTCATGTACCTCCTACACCCCCATGGTGCTCATGTCCTCCTACACCCCCATGGTGCTCATGTCCTCCTACCCCCCATGGTGCTCATGTCCTCCTACACCCCATGGTCCTCATGTCCTCCTACACCCCCATGGTGCTCATGTCCTCCTACACCCCCATGGTGCTCATGTCCTCCTACACCCCCCATGGTGCTCATGTCCTCCTACACCCCCATGGTGCTCATGTCCTCCTACACCCCCATGGTGCTCATGTCCTCCTACACCCCCATGTGCTCATGTCCTCCTACACCCCCATGGTCCTCATGTCCTCCTACACCCCCATGGTGCTCATGTCCTCCTACACCCCCATGGTGCTCATGTCCTCCTACACCCCCATGGTGCTCATGTCCTCCTACACCCCCATGGTCCTCATGTCCTCCTACACCCCCATGGGCTCATGTCCTCCTACACCCCCATGGTGCTCATGTCCTCCTACACCCCCATGGTGCTCATGTCCTCCTACACCCCCATGGTGCTCATGTCCTCCTACACCCCCATGGTGCTCATGTCCTCCTACACCCCCATGGTGCTCATGTCCTCCTACACCCCCATGGTGCTCATGTCCTCCTACAACCCCCATGGTGCTCATGTCCTCCTACACCCCCATGGTGCTCATGTCCTCCTACACCCCCATGGTGCTCATGTCCTCCTACACCCCCATGGTGCTCATGTCCTCCTACACCCCCATGGTGCTCATGTCCTCCTACACCCCCATGGTGCTCATGTCCTCCTACACCCCCATGGTGCTCATGTCCTCCTACACCCCCATGATGCTCATGTCCTCCTACACCCCCATGGTGCTCATGTCCTCCTACACCCCCATGGTGCTCATGTCCTCCTACACCCCCATGGTGCTCATGTCCTCCTACAACCCCATGGTGCTCATGTCCTCCTACACCCCCATGGTGCTCATGTCCTCCTACACCCCCATGGTGCTCATGTCCTCCTACACCCCCATGGTGCTCATGTCCTCCTACACCCCCATGGTGCTCATGTCCTCCTACACCCCCATGGTGCTCATGTCCCTCCTACACCCCCATGGTGCTCATGTCCTCCTACACCCCAATGGTGCTCATGTCCTCCTACACCCCCATGGTGCTCATGTCCTCCTACACCCCCATGATGCTCATGTCCTCCTACACCCCCATGGTGCTCATGTCCTCCTACACCCCCATGGTGCTCATGTCCTCCTACACCCCCATCGCTCAGCATAAAAATAAACCTGATGTTTGTCAGGCTTGACCTCTTCAGCACTGTTTTCAGCAATGAGCTTACTCATTGAGTCACTGAGAAAGCATGCCTGGGTGAAAGTTTGTGTCTCCAGCCAGGTTACTGCTTTACTTACTGCCATGACCTCCACAGTCATGTTACTTGTCACAGTTAAGGCACCACAGTCTTCCTTCCCAGTTGTCCTTCTTGTTTGAACCATAAAAACCCATGAGCTCCTCATTTGTCTAACTACAGATCCATCTGTGTAAATGACTCTCAAATATCAAGGCCTGAACTTTTGCCTGGTAACTCATTTGATTCTTCACTGTATTACAATGACATTGCCCAAGATTTTTGGTGTCATCGGCTGCTGTACGCTGAGGGAGATACTGAGGAGGGGATCCACATACTTACAGATTGAATAGTTTGATGTGCATTGAGGATAATCTAATGACTAACTAAAAGGGTTTGATATTACGTGAGGATAATTTTCTAAATGTGTAATGTCTTTTCAAATATCAGAGAAGAGATAAAAGAATGCAAGGTAAAGTAAATCTTACCAAGTACATCTATCTACAAGAAGCTCATTGTTATACTTAAAGAGAGATGTCATGGCTCAGTAGCTTATATGATTCTTCCTTGCATTACAATGTTGCTGCCCAGGATACTTGACCTAGTCATTTTCGATATGTGTATTATCATTACAAATAGAGAAGAGAGAAAAGAAGAGAATGCACGGTAAGTAATCTTGCCCCCCCCCCCCCCCCCCCCCCCCCCCCCCCCCCCCCCCCCCCCCCCCCAATGCGCGAGCACCCACTCACACACATATATAAAAGAAACATTATTATATTTAAGGAGAGGGTGCCATGGCTCACTAAACTTATTTGATTCTTCACTGTCATACAATGTTGCTGACCAAGAACCTTGACTTAGTCATCTTTTAAATGTGTATCATCATTTCAAATGTCATACAGCATCTGCCTTCTAGCAGAGCATACAGTCAAGGAAGACAACAAACATGGTCATCTCCAATACCTGGTTGGGTGTCCTGACAAAGTAGGGCAGAGGCATTGGGGCATCAGGATCAGAAGGGCACAACTCCTCTGCAACATCTGATAGACTGTCCCTAAATCCCCCTCCTTGATCAATGATGCCTTCAGACAAGAACTTGCATTCCCACCACTGGTCATTCTGTGTTGACCATCTTAAAGGGATTTAAGGCAACATTAGAAAATGACAACAAACTGCATTGTTTCCCTTGGAAAGATTATTAATATGAAAATCCTACAACATCTAAATGATGAGCTTATTATATTGAAATATTTGTTACATGTTTATTTTTTTTATTTTTATTTGCGCTCGCTCACTCTGAATTCAAGCGTAATCCATACACTTTAGTGATGGACTGAATTTTGCATGTGGATTAGCTTTCCCTATTAACAGTGTCCCTTGCCATCAGGCGAACCCATTCCGACTTCAGAGGTACTTGTAATTTACATCCCCAAATCAAGGACGACAGGTCAACATTTTAGTCCAGCAGTGTAGGGGTTGAACCACTTATCTCGGCATCAGCACAACGGATGTTTAAGAACACTCGTTCTTACCCATTCAACCATGCTGATCTGCGTTACATGTTTATAAACATACACTTCTGTGTCACTGAACATGTATATATGTGTCTGTGCATGTTTGTCCATGTATAAGTGTGTGAATGCACATATTCATGTGCACACATAAAAAGAACATAACACATTTCACATTACATATTCAATAATATGTGGCCTTGTGGCATGGTCGAGACAGAAACACGGAGCTGATCCACGACTCTGGTGATCGAGTGAGATGGCAGAACATGATCGCCCACGCTTACCGGCATGGCACATGATGGATGGATGGATTCAATAATATACTGTAAAAAAAAAAAGAAAAAAAGATACGCAACATTATTGCAGTTTCAATTGCAAAATTGTACCAACATTTTATTGATGATACTGATTCGCCCACTGCAGTCGGTTCTGGCGATGCCGGTCCATAAGAACAGGACCTCTGTAGGGTCTTCTAGCCCAATGACCAGCGTCGTGCAGCCGGTTCCTGACAATTTGATCTGAAATTCGACGAGCTCCTGGCATCGACTGGACTGTGGAGGACGCAGATACACTTCGATTCCTAAGGTGACGCAGAGGTATGAAGCGGTTTTCGGCAGCAGTTGTGATTCTGGGTCTTCCACTGCGTGGCCGGTCTGCCACTGAGCCAATTTCTTGAAACCGCCTCCAAAGATGACTAATGGTGCTTCTAACCACATTAAATTCTCTGGCTACTACACTTTGTGACTGTCCAGCCTGTAAACGTCCAATGATGATGAGTCGTTGTTCTGTAGTGAGATGAGCCATACTTGCACACTGAATTTTCAACTGAATTTATTCGAGGAACATCACTATTTATATGCATTCAATAATATGGTCAGAGAGTTCTGTGTTCAGTAAGTTTCACGGGATTATCATGAACCTGTCACGAGTTATTGTCAAAAATGTTGTTTTAACCTTGACCTATTTCATGACCTCACAATTCATGAGGTGAGTACAATTCAGGTAACCACAAGAAGTTAATAACCAGATGGACACAGTTGATAGGTTGACTGATGTCCAATCAACGAATATCTTTTATAAAAGTAACACCAAAAATGTTGCGTTTCTTTTGTTGAACAGTATAATAACATTACAGACACACATCTGGTTGCAGTTTCTCAATAGGAGGGGCTGAGTGATCGAGGTATGGTCTCCGCCTTGAGTACTGGAGGTCCCGGGTTCAAGCCCAGGGGAGGGACGGTTTTTTTCATGTGGACTTTTAGTAACAAAAATTTCCCCTGGTCTCTGGATAGTGAGATCGGATGTCCTTGTGTATGGTTGCACACACACGTAAAAAGTCCCTTGGCAATTGGAAATCGAAAAAGAGTAACCTTATGGTGCTGCCCAGGCAAAATTTTGAGTTAAAAATCTACCCAAAGTATTTCAGGATCCCCAACAGTGCTACAGAGTTTGTGCACTGAGCTGAGATTCTCCTGACTCAGGCTTGAGTTGGGAGTAGAACGGAGCACTTATGGGTTACACCCGCATGCCGTGATGTTGATCCATCGATTAAACTACATTAGTTTCTCAATACATTCAATCTGCAGCTGCATGTTTTATTACCCCATAGTTAATGAGTTAAAGACCATCATCATCATCAAGTGCCCTGCCAGCTGGCGCAGGCGTTCATGTCTCTCCACAGATCTTGGTCCGTGGTGTTCTGGATCAACACTGCTGAAGATATTCCTCTATGCCACATATCAGTCCATCCAGCATCACTTCTCTCAGTCTTCATTTGCCTCTTTTCTCACTGTGACATAAAGTCTCCGCACAGGGTCTTTCAGAAAGTAATGCACCACATCGTTTCTCTCAGCTAATAATGTAGATAGAAGCATGACATTTTGCACACTTCAATATGGCATGTGCCGATTGTGCACCAAATCCCAACCAAACTGGCCAAATAATATGCCTGCCCTAAATTATTGAAGTGAAGCATGTTGGCGACTTGCGTTATAAACAGTGAATTGTGATAGGATTTCTTGTTGCAGAAGAGGAAACTGTTGTGAACATTCACAATCGTCTATGTGATGTGTATGGAAGTTTTGCAGTTGACAGGAGTGTATAAAGATGATGAAAGAGTGATTTATGCAGCCAATAAATGGCAAAAAGACAAAATCTAGTGCGGACAAGGAATAAATGCACTTGTTTCGTGCTAGCATCAAGCCGTATAAGTCGATGTGGATTATACTGAATAATAACGATGTTTATACGACATATCCATGTATATTATGTATAAATTTCATGCTCTTTGAATAAACAGCTCCTGAGAAAAACGATGCGGTGCGTTACTTTCTGAATGACCCTCGTACATATCTAAACCAATGGTTTATAAGGTGTGTGACAAATAAACAACATCCCCTAACCACTCTCGGTATTTACTTAGTGTGAACAAGTCAAGGGGAAAGTGAGATTTTCAATTTATGGTAAAATGAATGAAAAGAAGGGCGGTGGGGGTGGGGGGTGGTAGTGACTGACGTTTGTGTGAGTGCATGAGCGAGCGAGAGAGAGAGAGAGAGAGAGAGAGAGAGAGAGAGAGAGAGAGAGAGAGAGAGAGAGAGAGAGAGAGAGAGAGAGAGAGAGAGAGAGAGAGAGAGAGAGAGTCTTTCTGGAGGTGCTAGGGATGTGGACTAAGATGCAAGGAAGCAACAATCTAAAACAAATATGCCCACAGTAGAATACCTGTATGAAAGGGGTGGAGAATTCCTATCCCTTGGCTTCAAGCCTTCAAACAACTGCATGAAGACTGTATTACTGTAGTTAGGCACTGGCCGAGGGGTTCGCTCTGTGAGCTAGAGCCGGCGTGGCGGTTAATGTACACAACCTTGCGATCCGTTGGACTGAATTTTTGGAAGGACAAAAACAGGCTGGTTAGTTAAATCCTGGTTAAAATTGTGTGATTAATTATGCTTTTGCAAAGCAGTGAAAGTTCACATTAACAAAAATAGGCTGCACATTCAAATTATGATTAAAAATGTATGATTAATTAAGCTAAATTAAACCCTGAAAGCTACACATTAACAAAAACAGACTGCTTAGTCAAATTCTCATTAAAGTTATTGTATTAACTATGCTATTTTTAAACAGTGAAAGTCCAGATTAAAAAATAAAAATCTGCTCAATCAAATAGTGGTTAAAACTATATGATTAACCAAGCAATTTTAAACAGTGACAGTCCAGATTAAGAGGCTACTAAAAGTAGAACATGATATGTAAGTAAAAGAAAAGAGACAATAGAAAATATTGTGGCTGGAAAGATCACTGACAGAAGAGGCAGACCAAGAGAAATGATGCTGTATGGACTAAGACGATGGCATGGAGGAATAACATCAACAGAATGAATCCAGAACACCATGGACCTAGATGTGTGGAGATATGTGAACACCTATGCCAGCTGGCACGGCACATGATGATGATGATGATCCTTGGATGCAATGAATTAGTTATGAACTTAAACAGCTCAGGTATAGTGTGTCCATGCACATATGTTCTTGTTGTTATCTCAAATGATGATGATGGTTCTTGGATGCAGTGAATCAGTTATGAACTTAAACAGCTAAAGTATAATGTCACCGTGCTGATATGTTCTTGTTGTTGCTATCTCAATGCTACTGAATTGTTTCTCTTGACAACCAAATATCTTGTGAAGGTGTTGGTTTGCTGAAGCTGGTCAAGCAAAGCCAATCAATAAGCTGGAAATTGTTATATATGAATGACGTAGTCCAGTTGATTTTAACATATTCAGGTAAATGCTCAAGCCAACATGTAGAGGTAAACATTAACAAACACTATCAAATGAAAGACATGCTTACTCTGATGCAGATGCCTTTAGAAGGGTGTCTATAAGGGCCAGGCGTTTTTTTAACATTGGCAGAAGTTGACGAATGCTCTGGAAAAATTAACACTATCATTTGTAATCAAACCAATGTATCACACACACACAAACTGACATATAAAGACAGAAAGCATATAAGAACAGAAGTATACACTTGAATCATTAATGTTTTCTGTGTTCAGGTTTATGTGTATTGTACTGGTCCAATGAAGTCATCTGTCTTCTTTATCTCTGCAGCATGCCATTAGCCTGTGCTTCAGATCAGCAGGATTTCTTCATGTCTAGCACTGTAGACCACTATAACTTGGGCTTTCTTAAAGAATGTGTTCAGGTGTTAGATCTTGTTTCACATGTGTTTTCATTTGAGAGGGAAGCCTTAAAACAATATAGGTGTGACGTGGATGGCTGACGAGGACTATTTAAATACAGGTAGAAAAATATGAATATGAAAATACAGCAATTAAGTTTCACACTTCAAGGATGAAAGCATGAGCAACTAATTTTAGAAAATATCGTGGAAAGAATTAATGTTTCTTGCATACCAACAGAAAATTACCAGACGCAGGATCATGGTACACAAACTGCATGAGTGTAGAATAAAAAATTGTAAACAAGCTTTGGATATTTGGACTAATTATGAAAACTCAGAAGTAAGGGAAACATAGTTTACAATGTGAAACTATAGTTAGTTAATGAGATCTGGCCATAACAATCAACAGAATAAGCAATAAAATATACACAATTTTAAACTAATAATACACAATATATAACAAGTATGTAACTAATCAGGAATAATCAGCAACAAAGTGCACTCTCATCAGACTGCCAGTCACAACGTTAGCCATGGAATTAAAAAAACTTATAATGAAATAACGTTAACAAGACTTGATACTACTGGTAAGATTTCACACAAGGTACATTTTAAACATCCCCATCATGTGGTCATGAAGTCTAGTTTAAAAAAAAAAATACAAATGACAATGTAAAATGAAACTTTCATGAAAAGTTTCAGGACCAGAAACTTAACTTCTGTCAATTATAGACAAAACAAAACTGACAGCCTATGCAAACTGCACAGAAAAAAAAGAAGTTCCAAATATAATATCAAGCAAAAACACGGATGATATATTTGATGTAAAAGAAATTGGAAAATATGCAGATTAATAAAGGAAAGCACAGAAATGATGGTACACATCACAGCTTAGCTGTAAAAAGACACAACACAATCATCCTACTCAGGATCAATAAAAATAAGAAGAAGAAACAACATTCAGTCAGTTCACAAAACCCGCCTAGCAGACACCAACAACAGAAAATAAACAAACAGTGTTCCTTATAGAAATGGCAGGGGCAAAGACCGTCATCTGGGTGTAATCTCCATGAGGGGCAAGAATCTTTTCCCAACCAGTGTTGGTCTGGGGCCTGCCCAACCTCATAAAATGGGACAATTTTCTGAGTACTGTTTTGGAAGGAAAGGTGACGAAGAAGGGATGTGGCCACCCCACTTCATTATCCCATGGCCTAGAATATGTGAAGGCCTGTCATCACACAGTCCAACAATAGTATCTGCTTGTTACAACATCACTATGCCAGAAGCTGCTATCTGCTTGTTAAAACATCTGTGTGCCAGAACCTGCTATCTGCTTGTTATAACATCACTATGCCAGAAGCTGCTATCTGCTTGTTAAAACATCTGTGTGCCAGAAGCTGCTATCTGCTTGTTAAAACATCTGTATGCCACAAGCTGCTATCTGCTTGTTAAAACATCTGTATGCCAGAAGCTGCTATCTGCTTGTTAAAACATCTGTATGACAGAAGCTGCTTCTCAGAAGTACTTGTAGTATTTGAGTATGTTCAGACCAAGGTTTACATCATGCCAAATAAGCACCACAACAGACAGTTTTAGACTACATAAATTATGTCTGAAATTTCTTGTGTAGTTGGTTCATCTTTTAAATGTGACAGAGTAGGTAGATATCCTGCAAAGAAACAATGAATAAAGATTCTACACTGAAGAGAGGCATAATGTACAGAATGTGTATTTAATGCAGCTCCAAAGAATGTTATAAGGGCTTTCAATTTCTCTCAGGATTAACCTCACCTAGTGACTGAATAAATGGCAACAATGGATATAATGAAAACTGAAACAAGAGATCAAACAACCAAGCCTATCTAGACCAGGTATTATTCTCATCTGAATAACAGGAAAAATATAATAGCAACCTTGAAAATCAAACACGTAATTTTAAGTCAAAACTGCTACCAGCAGTCTGAACCATGTCACTCACCTCCAAGTTGGTTAAGGAAAGATTTTCCACATAACCACATCCCTCAATGGAAGACTGCCAGCTTGGAATCAAGTACTGGATTACACTGTCCAGCAGCCATGTGAACCTGGATGTAAAATTATTAAAGACAAATAAAACTGAGTTTGAACTGATCAAAAGTAAAAGTCACTTGAAAATATGCTAATCATAGAAATCATGGCGATATCTACAAGTTGTACTATGAGAACATGTTTTCATTAAAAATAAATAGATCTAAGTTACTGGAAAACACTTACAATTTGTATATCTAAGTAATCTCAAAGCTATTACAGTTTAGTTTGTTATTTCATGTCAGTCCAAACACATGTACAGTTTCTAAGAATGTCACTCATCATTCCACATTTGTGCCTTACTCATTAACTCATTCTTGAAAAAGATACTGAATTGGTTTCCCTTTGACTTCCACATTCACACAGGTGCTTCATGGCCTATGTCTTTGAAAGAAAACAAGAATGAGAAGGAGAGAAGGACAAGGAGAAAAAGAAGAAGCAGGAGAAGAGGAAGGGGAGAAGATAAATAGAAGAAAAGGTATACCAATGCAAATCTGAATCTAAAGAAACCTAAGACTTGATCTAACAACCATTCACAGACTGCCTGAATTTGGAATCACTGGGATAAAAGACAGAAAGAACACCTGAGAGGTAAGCACAAGTATGTGTACAACATAAAGTGACCAACAATGACTTTACCAAGTGTGAAGCAATGCCAGTTCTGTTACAGTATGATCCTTGTTCATAGGTATAGATTGTTCTGCTTGGATGTAATATTTTCATGTTCTCATGTGTGTGGGTGGGGTATATGTGGGTGATGGGGTGTGTGTGGGTGGGAGGTATGTGTTTTTTGGGTGTTTATGGGTGGGGGATATGTGTGGGCAGATGGGGAGATGTGTTTGTGGGTGGGGATGTGTGTATAGGTGGGGGAAATGTAGTTGAGAGGTGGCGGATATTGGGTGGGTGAGTGGGTGTAGGTTGGCAGATGTGTGTGTGGGTGGGTGGGGAAAATTGTGAGTGTGAGGGTGCAGGATGTATGTGTGGATGGGTGCGGGATGTGTCGGTTGATGGGAGTATGTGTGTGTGGTTTTGTGATGTGTGTTTTGCTGGTGTGTGGTGGACAATATGTGGGTGGGTGGGTGCGTGTCGGTTATGGGATGGGTGGGGGATGTATGTGTGGGTGGGGAAATGTGTGTGGGTGGGTGGCAGCATGTATGTTTGCCTGAGTCTGTGTGAGTGCGTGGAGGTATGTGTGGGTGGGGATGTGGTGGGTGGGGGATGTGTGGGTGTCTGAGGGATGTGTGGGTGGCTTCGGGGTGTGAGGGTGGATGGGGGATGTGTCTCACAACATTGCAATATGCACTGTTTATGTTTACAACTTTCATTTGACAATGTTTTTTTTTTCCCATGTGAATGTACCATGCGTAATATGCATTGTTTATGCTTACAAAATCCATTTGACAATGTGTTTTTTTCCTATGTAAATGTAACATGCACATTTGATGAATGAAAGATGAGTGATCGAAAAGGCCGAATGTAAGACGGGCCTGAGTGCCCAATTTGTTACCCTTTTAAAATAAAGTTTGTTCGTTCGTTCGTTCGTTCTCCCAATAAAAGAATTTGGTTGAAATATTATGTTCCGTATGTGACCTTTGTTTGTCAAACTTCATATCATATATTAAGTTCAATTGTCTCAGTGTTATTATGAGAGCTGTCACCTCCATTTATCTACACAAACATAACTTATCTTAAAATACATGTAACATTTGCTTATAGTGATTGCTGAATATAGAACTTACAAACTGCATATTTTTTAAAGTCTGAGTGCTACATGTCTGTTGGTACTTTGCAGACATCACTATTCACAAAAATGACTTGTTTATATAAATGTGGTCACTGTTTCCTGTATACATTTTTGTTTCACTTCTGTATTTGCACTGTCTTTGTCCTATGATTACTGTTATTGTTAGACACATGAATACTAATGATTAGCATAAACACCTTACATATGTTGCGAGTGATGGAGCATCTATGGATTTACCCTGAGTGCTAATGTTGATTCTTAAATGAATGAATCGATCAAACATTAATTATAATTGGGACAAACCTAGATGGTATGGTACTAGCCCCATAGTTTTAGACCAAACAGTATTCAACAGCTAATGTGGTCAATATCATGTCAGCTGATTTTTTAGACCAAACAGTATTCGACAGATAATTTTGTCAATATCACGCAAGCTGATTTTTTAGACCAAACAGTATTCAACAGGTAATGTGGTCAATATCATGTCAGGTGATGTTATTTCCCCAGAAATGACCTGGTATCTATTTTAGGCTAGGCTGACCTGGAAGCCCAGGCCAATGAAACAAAATCCCACCTCGAGGGGGATTCGAACACATGACCATCGGCCTGGCAATATTTAACATTAAAAAGGTTTGTTGAATATCCTGCTACAGGACGTTGCAATCAATCACAGCATTTATTGACTGTTTGTGATTTACTTGCCAATTTTATGTTCAGTAGTTTGTCATTGCTTTCTGTACAGCCAACACCTGGTACCATCAAAAACAACACAAAGTGATTTGCTCTCAAATAACCCATGACTGACTTCAAACCCTCTGACCAGGTATGTTGGGGAATTGTGAAACTGTCGTTCGCTAACCCCTGAGCCACAGATTCAACATATTTAAGATGCATAAAGTTAACATTATTACTGTGTGAAACAGACGTCGTAGGGAGGGTGGAATGTTTGACAGGTCTTTTTTTCTAATTTTTCTCTTGCATTCTTTCTAACCCTCTGTGAACACAGTTTGTTTTCAAACATTTCTTAACCGACTAAGTGCCATGGGATAATAAATCATCTTATTTGAACTTCCTGTAACTGCCATAGGCTTATAAATCAAACTATAGTTCAAATATATATACTGTAGTTTTCCTTGTGCAACTTGCTTTAATTTGATATATAATACAACATGTTTGCCACCATATTAACAAGTTTTAAATCATTAGTGTAATACATTCCTACTTCCAATTTCCCGCCATCCATTTATATTTGGTCCAAACCCACACTTTTGTTTGGCCCTGAAACTGTTAATGCTGGTTCCAAACCTAAGCCCCTTGATAAAGCAATTCTTACAAATGCAGACATAATGTTTAGCTTATTTTCTATATTGAAGCTATAACTACCTTTGTAAAACAATTGAGCGCTTGTAGATTTCAGAAGGGCTGTACGACTGCAATAATGGGTATCGAACCAAACGATCCCCAGAGAAGAAATCTTGGTCAAATCCCAGGCTGCGTTCTTCTATACAATTCAGCTTCAGTCCTCTCACACGTGTGTCTATACCATGAGCTGTTGAAGAAGACACAAATGTAGAAAACATCTTTGACATGACAATTTGCAAGATGTACGTCAGATAAAAAACAAAGAAACAAACATTTCTATCTAACAGTTTTATTCTCAATAAATATGTTGAGAAAATACAATTATTTAGCTTGTATTATATTCCTATAAAATAAAGTTTGTTTGTTCGTTCATTCGTTCCTAATGAGGTAATGGATTTTAGTGGCATTTTGCAAAGAGCCATTGTGCAGGAAGACTGCACTTTAAGCATAATCTTCAACCTTAAACCTGGTAAGGATTGCACGCAAACAGCCAACAAGCTATCATGCCACAAGAGACATATTTGGCAGGCTGCTTGAAAAAAAAAAAAAAGTTGTGAGATTCCTAATTACAACACACAGAAATTCTGGACATTTTTCGTGACATTGTGACAATTACAGACAGGAAGATTTGGAAACATGCTTGAATACTCCCATACAATGTGTATATGAGATTCCAGATTAACTACAAACATTATAGCTGTTTTATTGGATCTGGTATATACGTACAAGTCAACTTTGGGATTTTCTATCATATTTGAAAGGGTGCAGTATAAATCTTTGGCTTGCAGCAATCTTGAGGGAAAGAGTTGTTGCTCTTAGCCTCCATAAACTCCAACATCTGCTGAGAGAGACTAAGCTACTATCTGCTCTTTTGCAGTGAGTTAGTTCAGGATGTCAGAAACAATTTGGTATGATATAACCTTTCTGGGAGGGAAACTTGACAAGAAAGGGTGCTGGTGACTCTATCCATGAAGCTGTAACCTAGTATATTTGAAGCCTAATGCTTCACACTCCTACAGCATTAATATGCTTACATTTCCTGGGAAGGTTAACCCAGTCAACAAATGCCTGCAGAAGTCAGATGTGTCGGCCAAAAGGTGCAAATATCACAGCTCTTTGTAAACAGGCACAACGCAATTACGTCCAAAAAATATTTTGGATGAATGCAGAAGAAGAAGAAGAAGAAGAAGAAGAAGAAGAAGAAGAAGAAGAAGAAGAAGAAGAAGAAGGTTATATTTGATAATGATGCTACAGTTACTATACTCAGAAATGAGCAGGCTGACAGGCTAGCAGGTAAGGCTACTGTGGAGGACGGACAAGTCATGGACCAGGCTGATATACTGAATGCTCTACGAGAAGTAAGACTTTTCAAGAACCAAGTGATGACTGTAAATCTACAACCATGGTCAGACTGTGAGAACAGCAAATGTGGCTACAAAGAAGGACACTATGCAGGAAGCCAAAGAATAATAATAAACCAACACAGAACTGGTGTTGTTAGCCGCTGCACGCTGCAGGATTTACTGAGGAGGGGATCTGAGCACTTACGGACTGAATGGTTTGATGTGCAATGAGGGTGATCTGTTGACTAATTAGCTAACTGACTAATTAACTAACTATACTCAGTCTATACAACTATACAATTCTTCTTCTTCTGCATTCATCCAGATTTTTTTTTCGGATGTGACTGTGTTGTGCCTGTTTACAGCAGAGCTGCGTTCTTGCGCCGTTAGGCAGAAACATCAGACTTCTGCGGGCATTTGTTGACCGGGTTAACCTTCCCGGCAACTATACAATTCAAGGCATCCTTAAGCAACATCCTATTTGAGATAGTCAAAAACTGAAACTTCCACCAGACAACTCTCAGAGACAAGGTTCACTCACATTTGCAAGACTTGATCCTGATAGTGACAATAGGGTAATGCTCTGTGAGATTTTCTACCAGCTTGATTTCTGAAAGCGTATGTGTTGACCTGGTGAAATAAACACAAATCGATAAGCCCTGCCCACCAAAGCTAAACATTTGTTAATTTTTGACTGAACAGCACTGACCTGTAATCAGCGTAACTTATTTATACCATTATAAGTGTACTGGTGCCACAATGCAGAGGGGAAGGTAATTATTATCTTGTCATAATATACACTAGGGATAGGGAGGGGGTAGGGCACAGACTTGTGTTCCAAGGCCAGGTGTGTTGCCTTGGTTGTGTGGTATCTGTGTTTGCTTAGAGTACTCTTGATGTCGTCTATCCATCACTTTCGTGGCCTTCCTCTGGATCTATATCCAGATCTGTTTTTGGTTGTAGGTTCTTATAAACAGTTAATCAGGTTTCATTCTCACAGATGTCCTGTAATTGTTACTAATGTGATTTATGAAAGTAACCAAAGATAAGGAACAAAGGATCACAGCATGTGAAATGAAGTGTGTGAAAAGTGGCTGTTGTCAGAATAAAGAAGAGTGAGAAATAGAAATATAACAAAAAAGTAGGAACAACATCATCATGTTGTAGCAATTCATTTGCAGAACACTAATTTCACAGTAACAACATCATCAAAAATCATGTGGCAATCAATTCCTTTGCAGAACATCAATATAATAGGAACATCATTAAACATCATGTCGCAATCAATTCCTTTGCAGAACATCAATAGGAACATCATTAAACATCACGTCGCAATCAATTCCTTTGCAGAACATCATTAAACATCAAGTCACAATCAATTCCTTTGCAGAACATCAATAGGAACATCATTAAACATCATGTCACAATCAATTCCTTTGCAGAACATCAATATAATAGGAACATCATTAAACATCATGTCACAATCAATTCCTTTGCAGAACATCAATATAATAGGAACATCATTAAACATCATGTCACAATCAATTCCTTTGCATAACATCAATATAATAGGAACATCATTAAACATCATGTCACAATCAATTCCTTTGCAGAACATCAATAGGAACATCATTAAACATCATGTCATAATCAATTCCTTTGCAGAACGCTAATTTCACAGTAACAACATCATTAACATCATGTAGGAATCAATTCCTTTGCAGAACACTAATTTCATTGGAACAACAACATCATCATGATGTAGTAAGTCCTTTGCATAACCTCAACCTCACAGAAATAACACGTTGGTCACATGGCCAAATGGATAAGATTGTGTGTTCTTAAACATCCAGTGCGCTAATGCCGAGGTAAGGGGTTCAACCCCTACACTGGACAGTTGGACAAAAATGTTGACCTATTGTCCTCGACTTGGGGGCGTAAATTACAAGTACCTCTGAACACCTGATGGTGAGGAACACTGTTAATAAAGAAAGTTAATCCACACGCACAATTCAGTCCAGCACTACTAGGAGTCGTGTGTATGGACTACGCTTAAGTTCAAAGTGTGCGCCAAAAAAAAAAAGGAATAACATCATCATGTAGCAATTCCTTTGCAGAATGCCAATCTCTCAACAGCCCGCTGGAAAGACTCTCAGTCTTCACTAGTCCTGCTGCATGCATTGCTATTCTTAGGGTAATATTAGCGTCAGGTGCCCATCATCTAACACAGTGGTTCTTAACCGGTGGGGAATTCCCCCAGGGAGGAATTTTAGGCTTTCCAGGGGGGGAATTAAGATTATTTCAAGATCGGGTTAATACGAGAACCGATTACTTGATGTCGTTTTTCCCTCCATACATTACGGCTCTGCACTTCTCGCCCTTCTGAAATTCGTTTAATAACGTAAGTATACCCGCAAATCAGTTTTATGTAGACGTCTAGACTTGTAAAGTATGTTATTAAATTTAGCTTCCATTTTTATGTATACTGTGTAAAGGGGGGGGGGGAATTTATAGGGAGGAAATACAAAAAAAAAGGGGGGGGGGTGGATGTTCTGAACATATGGTGAAGGGGTGCATGGGCTAAAAAAGGTTGAAGGTCATCATCCCTGATTTGTCTTCCAGGAACTTTCCATGAGTGTTGTGTCTAAATCATTGTGAAGCATTTAAGTTAAATAAGACTTGGTCTTTTTCTGTAGAGATTGTCAATGTGTGATGGCTCACAGCTATATTTTGCCACAGGAAAGATGCACGTTCTCAAATTTGCTGGTGCTGTGCTATAGGTTACTCTGATATCTGTTAAACTAATGTTTAACTTCTGCATTGCTATGGCCAACCCACATCGGACCTCTTTTGATTGAATCCCCATAGTTGATTATGGAACTAAGATATTCAAAGTTTGCGATGTTTTTAATTTCTTCATTGTTGATTGTTATTTTTGATTGGCACATAGTTTTGTCAATGAACCTTATTTTATTTTATTTTTAAGTTAAAAGACAACATTTTGATCTTCGCTGCTTTTACTGACAGACAGGATCATTCTTTTAACTCCTTTGTACTGTTTGAGAGGAGGACCATGCCATCTGTATAACTGAGTTCGGGGACTGGATTTCCACTAATTATAAATGGATCAAAATTGTCTCTGGTATTATTATTTGAGATGTTTCACATTACTTTTCAGTCAAGATGTTGAAGAGGTATGGGGAACAAATGCAGCCCCATCTGACACCTCTTAGCACCTTAAATCATCACCAGTGGTTAATTCTGCAAGGCGTGATAAGTGCTACAATCTGTTATAACTACAACTACTGCTTAATCATTGTTATCCTTGGGGCTGCCCATGGCAAAGTGGTTACGTTATCTGTCTCATGCTCTCAATGTTATGTGTTAGTGTTTGAACTGCAGTTTTCAGGCCACAAGTGCAATTATTTTCAAGACCTCTGCGGATCATCACTGGAGTTACAAAGTTTGTGCTTTGTGTGATGCTCTCAGCAGGTGACTGGCCATTCTGCAGAGATACCAAGCCACATGGGGTAAAATCCCTTGCAATGAAGTTGATTCTTTCAACTTTAGCAACTTTAACCTTCATTATTTTTTACTAGTTAAAAGCAGTGACATAATGGCACTTCAGACCAAAAATAATCACTCCATCT
Source organism: Cepaea nemoralis (assembly GCA_014155875.1). Lineage (NCBI taxonomy): Eukaryota > Metazoa > Mollusca > Gastropoda > Stylommatophora > Helicidae > Cepaea > Cepaea nemoralis. The sequence goes on from JACEFZ010009142.1 coordinate 419,316, forward strand.
CTTTCAACAGATATCAGAGCGAATGAATGAAAACTATCCCCTTCACACTTCTGTTGGATGTATATTTTGCACTAGCTGCAGTTTCTACTTTATTTTCCTATAGTTTGCACAGAGTTGTCTCATTGCATGTTGTATGATTATACAGAAGTCTCTCCTTGACTGTTTGCAAAACTGCTGATCTGCCCATTTGATGATTCCCAATAAAGGCAATATAGAAGCTAAACTCTACTTTATTTTCCTATAGTTTGCACAGAGTTGTCTCATTGCATGTTGTATGATTATACAGAAGTCTCTCCTTGACTGTTTGCAAAACTGCTGATCTGCCCATTTGATGATTCCCAATAAAGGCAATATAGAAGCTAAACTGTTAAGAAATACTAGAACTTCATTCCCTGTCAAGGAGAGTGTGTCACTCCTAGCTATGCACCTCGGATACAGATTTGTCCTGAAGCAATTTAGTGTTATGTGCCTGTGATGTGACAGCACCTTCACCTATTGTAGGTCACAGAGCAGGGAGGAATAGGTGGCCTATCTTTCCCTCGCTATGGCAAGCGAAAGTCCAGGTGTTGAACCTTGTCTGACTGTGATCATGATTTTATATAATTTTAAATCAACATCACTGTTGAGTAGCTACATGGGACTCATTCATTCAGTAGCATGTCCTTTGCAGAACATAGCTCTCATAACAACCTTCTGGAAAACTTCTTGGTCATGGTTGTTAGAGTTTCTTGGAAAGTTTTGCAAAAGGTAGTTTTACATGGGACTATCAATGCTAATAGATAATTGCTTTGGAGGATGTAAATACCACAACACTTGCAGTTCTACTGCAGTGTCAATGTTTGTGGCAATATGACGGTGGAAATGTCTGACATTTACAAATATATTAATATATAACAGCTATTTGTAGACAGTAGTATTAAAATTTCATTGGACGAAAAAGAGAACATCATCTCATCTTGTTCCTCTTGTGAAAAGAGAACAAACAGATCTATTCAACAAGAATTCAATATTGAAGAAGATTGTTTATTAAGACAAATAAAAGTTAAAAGTTAGTTGCATATTCTTTTACAGGATGTCACAATCACCCCCAGTTAATTGGTTTTTTATTTCTGTTTGTGATTTTTTGGCAAGTTTACGTTCAGCAGTTTGCCATTGCTGTCTGAATGACCGGCACCCATACCATTTCATTAAAAACAAAACCAAAGCAAGGCGGTCTGCTGCCAAATTGCCAGTGTGCAGGATTACGAACTGCGACCTTACCCCTTCGCCATGGAGTAGGCATTAAGACAAATAACATTGAGAAGAATGGAATATTGTGGGCATATTAAAAAAAAGAAAACAGACAGGTGTGTCTGGAAAGATAACTATGGAGGGAGTGTACTGAGGAATTGGAGAAGAAGAAAATTACAATACAGATGGATTCAAGACATAATAATTTACACGTAACAGCAACAGAGGCAGGATGTTATGGTTAATAAAAATGTATTGCATATCTATTACAGGACGTTGCAGTCAACCTCAGCATTTATTGGCTGTTTATGATTTTACTAGGCAATTTTTGGTTCAGTAGCTGCCACTGCTTTCTGAACGGCTGACCCTCATACCATAAAAATCAACGCAAAGCGATCTGCTTCCAAATCACCCGCAGCTGATTTCAAACCCTCAACTTGGTATGTCTGGGAATTGTGAAACTCTGCATCTCACTATCCCATAAGCCACAGCACCGGCTTATGGCAGAGAATCATTTCAAGAGACTGTTATGGGGATAAAGTTCTGGACAGAATAAGCCACTAGAAAATGATAACCAGAAAACAGCAATGGCAGCCAATACTTCAGCTTCTATAATATATACAACAGCATCTTCTGTTTTCAGTGTTATCCAACGCTTTAGCTACTATACAACAATCAACAGTTGTTAGTGATATTATCCAACACTCGAACTAATACACAACAGTTATCAGTTGTTTCTAAATTTAATAGATATATATAATATATCCATCCATCCATCATGTGCCATGCCGATAAGCGTGGGCGGTCATGTTTTGCCATCTCACTCGATCACCAGAGTTGTGGATCAGCTCTGTGTTCCTGTCTCGACTATGCCACATGGTCAAGCCATCCAGGTATTTACTTCTTGGTCTTCCCATTGGTCTCTTCCCTTTGATCTTGCCAGTTGTCACCAAGTTCTCCAATTAATAGCGTTGTCTAACACTTTAACTAATATACAATAGCTACCACTTGCTACTGATGTCATTCAACTAATATACTACAGTTACCAGTTGTTAGTTATGAAATCAAACACTTTAATATACAACAATTACCAATTAATAGTTAGGGTGTTCAATATTTTAACATCATCAGCTTCTCCTGCCACCACAACAATATTTTCTGGCAGGTAATTGTCATCAGCCAAATTCACAACCAGAGAGAGTGACCTAGAAATAAAACAATTTAGTGAAACATGTATTTCTGCGGAGAAATACTTTGAGAAACTAGAAAGATAATCTCTGTTAATAAAACACACATACACACAGAAAGAGCACATATGTATCCACTTGTACAAAATTAACCCCTGCCGGAAAGTAGGAACAAACATATGACCACTGTATTGACTGATAGCTGCACTAACTAATATGTTATTGCAGGCTTTTTAAAACAAAAAACTGTTATACTATATTCACTAAATGTTAAGTTATAGTATTTTAACTCAAATATAGAAAAACATGTTGATGTTTGGGGGGGGAGAGGGGGGGAACACTAAATTCTAATTTAAAAAAAACAAACACACACAAAATACTGAACCACTATAACCATCATCATCCATGCCAATAAGCATGGGCAGTCATGTTTTGGCACCTCCATGATCACTAGAGTCCTCGATCAGGACTATATTCCTGTCCTGATTATGTCATATGGCCAAACAGTCCAGGTATTTACCTCTTTGCCTTTACCTGACTCTTTTCCCATCAAGTTTGCAAGATGTCACTAAGATTTGATGTTTATTTCTCCTCCTGTTAACGCTAACAGATTTGTTTTCTTCTTCATCTGTCACCTCTGATTCCCCTTTAGGGCCTTCAATCAACTCACTCCAAGCCCTCCTTTCTTAGCTATCCCATGCAGATCCACTCAGTGTCCTCCCAAGATTATTCATTTGTTTCTTCCTTCTATTCTTCACATGTATTTAGGTCATCCTCATTTCTTTTGCCCTCTGGATTCCAAAGGCTTTTCTAGTTATACTATTCTCAGATTTTATTTTAGTATGTCCTATCCAGAGCCATCGTCTTTTCTTCACCCTGGGGTTTCACTGGTATTTGTCTAGTTCTCTTCATGAGCTCCACAAAGATGATTCTATCATTCCATTTAGCAATTCTATTTCACAGTAGGCATCAATAAGTGAATGTTTGTAGTTTGTAATCATTTTAGTTGTTCTCCATGTTTCTGATCCATACAGGCAGTACTGATTTAATGTTAGAATTGAATATTCTTAATTTGGTGCTAATTTTAATTATTTTTTGACTTCTACACATTTCCTAGTGCTTCTCTAGCCTTCTGTATTCTTATTCTGATATCTTTATCTGCTCCCTCCTCTTTGTCTACATTGCCATATAAGTATGTGTGTGATCTCATCTCTTAAAGTGAGGTTTCATCAAGGGAGATCGGGTTATCATTTGCTTGATTCATTCTCATTATCTTTATCTTTACCCGTATGGGGTTTTTAAACCTAACTGTTGTGACCTCCCATCTAATGTTCATTAGTTTATTTATCATCTGCTTTCATGTGTGAGACAGGAGCAATGTCGTCAACAAATTCCAGATCATCGAGCTGCTTTGTCAGAGGAGTCCACTGAATTCCATTTCTGGCAGTGCTTGTTGTTGTCTTTATATCCAGTCTATAGTCAGTAAGAATCCATTCCATCCATCATGTGCCATGCCGATAAGCGTGGGCGGTCATGTTTTGTCATCTCACTCGATCACCAGAGTCATGGATCAGCTCCATGTTCCCGTCTCGACCATGCCACATGGCCAAGTCATCCAGGTATTTACTTCTTGGTCTTCCCCTTGGTCTCTTCCCTTGGATCTTGCCAGTTGTCACCAAGTTCTCCAAGTCATTTCTTCTCATAACATGCCCAAAAAACTTTGACTGTCTACGTTTAATGACTCTATAATCAGTTTACAATCTTCATTTGTTTCTTGAACAACTTGTTCATTGGTTTTTCTGTCTGTCCATGGTATTCTTTGCATTTTCCCCAGAAACCACATTTCCACAGCCATCAGATGTTTTTCAGCTTGACTGCTCATTGTCCCGCTTCACATCCATACAAAAGTACAGGTTCTATGTAGCACCTTCAACACTCTTTTTCTCATTTCAATCGATATCTTCTTATTGGTCAGTATGTTTTTCATCTTACAAGATAAGAGTTAGAATAATGTATCTGAAAAAGGGCATATGTGATAAACAGATCTTCTGAGTACTGCAAAATTTTAAAATATCAGACATTAAAGAGAAGGAAACAACTTTCAGTTGCAAATGTCAATAACAAACCTATGACAACTATCTGGTAGATCCAGGAAGGTTAAACCCAGTCAACAAATGCATGGAAGAAGTTGTACACACAGCAAACACCATCCAACAATTTACAAAATAAACAAGATGAATGAAAGAAAAAAAAGAAGAAGAAGAAGAAGAAGAAGAAGAAGAAGAAGAAGAAGAAGAAGAAGAAGAAGAAGAAGAAGAAGAAGAAGAAGAAGAAGAAGAAGAAGAAGAAGAAAAATTACACCCTGTTAAATATCTCAGACATATTACCAAAAGCTTACATTCCTGATGGACTGCTTAGCAGTGAATATAAATGCAAAATGCTGATGTGGACATGTAATGCAACTTTGATGGATTAGCAGCTTCATTGGTTAGCTAGTCAGTCAGTTTTGAAAGGGGAGCCTTACTGGTGGAAAAAGGCCGACTTCGGCTCCAGTTTTAGTTATGACTCGTTGAAGGGGTATGCTACTGGAAGAGGTCAGGATGTAATCTGCAGCTTTGAGCAGGTAATAAATTAATACTAAGAACTTTGCAGTAAGGATACGAAATTTGGTAGTCAGGATAAGATTTTGAACGGCTTAAATTAATGTACCCAGTGCATGCTATCATACACAATGAATTTGAATGAGAAAGACAATAGAACATTATCATGAAAGTTTCTTCTTGCCAGATTTCGCATAAGAATGGATTAGCTTGAAGAATGTCTGGTCAGTATGTTCCAAGTTTTCATTTCCAAGTTGATGTTACATAAGTTAATCCTAGATTAAATCTTCTGCAAACTGTCACCAAAGAAGCTATAAATACCCGCCCACAGAAAAGATACAGACACACTCACAAATAACTCTGAAGAGAAAAACAAAACTTTGAGCACTAAAAAATAAAAATGAAGCGGGTTCACTGAGGATAAAAATGTAACTGTAGCAAAACAAAGATAAAGTGTGTTAGAAGGTAAACAAGAATTAGAAGAAATTTATTAGAAATGGTCAAACAAAACACGAAAGAAACATAGATAGAACCACAAGTAAATGAAAGATACCTTATTATGGTTCCTTTCTTCATAGTTAACCTGATCCAGTGTTGTCCTTGAGCTCCATCAGTTTCCCAGTAAGTGTCGGGGTCATCATCAGTTAAATTGGCACTTTCACCATCACCTGACTGAAAAGTAAAACAGACTCCTCCTATTTGTTTCTCATTTTATTTTACTCTTATAGAGCATCACACTGGCATATGCATCAAGTGATGTCATTGTATGCCAGCAATAACATTTTTGTCTGTGACCATTTTTTTTAAAGCTCAGAAAAAGATTAGGGTTTTCACTTAATACTTTGCCATATTAAATGTCACAGACAGCAGTGATCAAGGATGAGGGGCATAGTTCCTGGGTGTAATAGGCAGGGGTCATCATGGAAACAGGACAATGCGGACACCTTGGGTATGCAGGGACATGAGGCAGGAGAAATGGTAAGAGATGGTAACTTTTCAGTGGGCTGTGATTAGAGCAAAATTCTGCAAAAGATCAACTACACAATGATGTTGTCATTGTATGCCATCACTAGGTGCTGGAGTCATCTTTTGTTAAACTAGCATTTTTATCAGGTTCAGGTGGATTTTCTTCTCCTCATCATTCACTGTAGTTCTAGTAATATCTACTCATGAAGTCCCGTGTTTCAGATTATGTTGCTATAGCTGAAAGTTTATTGAAACTCTTCTATAGCTTTGTGTGAATCTTTGTTAGCAACTGATGAAAGGACCAGCATCAGTCACATGACAGACCTAGCTAATGATGACACCTTTAAGAATGTCTAATTGGCCTAATGTTCAAGTACACTTGTTCTACCAGCAAAGCTCTATTATAATTTCAAGGTGATAGATTTGAATTCCTGTGTGCCTATCATTTTCAATTTTATATTGTCAAGTGTGTCCTCTGATCTCTACTTCCTTTTTTTTTTTTAAATTTACTTCTGTGTGTGCTGATCAATGCTTGTGATTTTAGTTCTCACAGCATTTTCGTCATTACCTAACTATAAGGACACAAATTAATTAGAAACATTCCTTTCAATCTCTTACAATATCACTTGATATGTCAAGAACATGCCAGCACAGGTAGAAAGGATATTATATATGTTTTATCTCAGTAAACATTAGTTACAGGCATCTAGGTGGTTCACTGATAGTACATCCACCTATTACTGAAAAAGCTAGAGGATCATTTCTGCTGAGGCATTTCACTGTTGTTGGTTGAGAAAATCAAGAGTTTGTTAATATTTCGTTTTTTTTTTTTAAAAGTCCCGTAATTGGAACCTGGTGTGGACATGTCAAGTGTTAGGATCATCTCATTTTGAAAGTCTGAGTGCACATAGGAATAGGTGGTTAGTCTTGATCTCCCATAGCGAATGTTGAGAGATGACATTTAACCCTCATCTAAATGTGTTCATGACATTGTTAATATAACATTGTAACCATCACACCACCACACACCCACTAGTTTGTCTTTATGCCAAGCGAAAACAACCTTTAGGCAACTCTACACACCAAGGTTGAAACAGAAAGACTGAACGGATACATTCATAACAATATTATCAGGGGTCTCTGTGGTGAATGAATGACTTTTGGACTCCATCATTCAGTTCATGAGTGCAATCTTCTTGGAGACTCATAGGGGTCATCACTGGAGCTGCAGAATGTGTGCTCTGTGAACGAACGAACGAACAGACTTTATTTTCAAAGGGTAACAAATTGGGCACGCAGGCCCGTCTTACATTCGGCCCTTCCAATCACTCATCTTTCTTTCATCAACAGTGCATAGGAAAAAAAACATTGTCACATGAATTTTGTAAACATAAACAATGCATATTACTATGTTATGAGACACATCCACCACCCACCCACACATCCCCCATTCACTCCAACTCCCCCACCCAACCACACACACATACAATACATTCCCCCACCCATCCACCACATCCCTACACCTACACATCTCCCCACCCACACACACCTCTAACCCACCACACATCCCATCCACCCACACCCCAAGCACACATACATTCAATAACCCACACATCCCCCACCTACACACATCTCCCCACCCACTCACATATCCTCTACCCGTCCCATTTCCCACCAACAATCACTCACCCAATATCCTCCTCCACCCACACACCTCCAACCACCCAGCCAAACACACATTCCTCAGCCACACACACATCTCCCCGTCAACTCACATATTCCGCACCTACCCACACACAAATTCCGCACTCACCCACATAATCTCCCATCTCCCCCAGCCCACTCACAGATCCCGAGCCCACACCTACAAACATCTCCCACCATCTCCTAACCTGCACACACTCACCCACCCACATATCCTCTACCCACCCACACATCCTCTATCCACCCATCCCCCAACCAAACATCCCTTAACCACACACCCTTACTCATATACAATCACCCACCCACACATCCTCTACCCAACCACACATCCTCCATCCACCCATTCCCCCAGCCACACATCCCTTAACCACACACCCCTACCCATATACACACACATCCCCACCCACGCACAATCTCCCCACCCATACAAACATCCCTCACACACATCCCCACCCACCAACACATTCCCCATTCACAAACACACACCTCCCATCCACG
>JACEFZ010009142.1:432500-465537 GCA_014155875.1 Cepaea nemoralis
TCTCTCATGATTTCGAGAACTTCGCTAGTGACCCACGGGGACTTATGTTGATTCTTGACTCGAACTTCTTTGACTGGCACATGTTTATCAAATACATTGTAGACTGTCTTTGTCCAGTAGGCTAGTGCATCATCCGGGTCAGGAAGTTGGTAAACATGTTCAAGGGCTGCATTTTTTAAGTCGTCTAAAAATAAATTTTGGTTGAGAGCTTTAAAGTTTCTAAATTTGATGCTTAAATGTTTATTTTTAGGAGTTTTGAACCCAATTTTCGACCATGTACAACATATTGGGTAATGGTCACTAACTGAACTAACAGGAACAGAACATTCGGTAATATTAACTGGACAAGTAACATATATATGATCAATTATAGTTGAGGAGGTGTCTGTAACTCTTGTGGGACGATTTATTAGTTGTTTGAAATTGTAAGATAGAATGATATCTTCCCATGTCTGGTTGGATTTAGTAATATCTATGTTAAAGTCACCTAATATCATGACTTCTCTACCTGCTGTAAACACCCTATCCATCATTGTAGTGAAACAGTCATACCAACTATACCCAGCACAGGGATTTCGATATAGGTATCCAATGAGAAACGGTTGCTGGCTGACTGGCTTCACCTCTAACCAAACACATTCTATCTCTTCTATCTCGAGAGACACTTTCAGCAGACCACTCCATGGATAGAGACAGAGCCACATGGGATAAAACCCTGTGCAATGGAATTGATCCACTATCTTTACACTCCATTAAACCCTTTTTTATTACTTACTAGCTGACCCGGCCCGGCTTCGCCCAGTCCCTGGCGGGGATCTATCTATCTATCTATCTATCTATCTATCTACCTGTCTGTCTGACCCGGCCCGGCTTCGCCCAGCCCTGGTGGGGAACATCTCATTTAAATCATATATGTAGTCATATAAGCTCCCGTTCCCGTTCCTGACTATCTGTCTGTCTGTCTATCTATCTGACCCGGCCCGGCTTCGCCCAGCTCCTGGCGGGGAGCATCTCATTTAATTCATATTCGGCCCCTGCTCCCGTTCCCATTCCCAAAGCGGGGAGCGTCTCATTTAATTCATATTCGGCCCCTGCTCCCGTTCCCAAAAAAGACGACCCGGCCCGGGCTGGCTTCGCCCAGCTCCTGGTGGGGAGCGTCTTCATTTAATTCATATTCGGCTCCCGTTCCCGTTCCCAAATAAGAAGCCTGGCCCAGCTTCGCCCAGCCCCTGGCAGGGAACGTCTCATTTAAAACAAAATCATGAAAACGCAATAAATGCTGGGATGACTGTATAGATGTCGAAGAGAAATAAAAAGATGAGTTAGAAAATTTTCATGTATTTAAAATAGATGCATTATTTTTATGAAAACTTTGAAAATGCCTTAAAGATTTTAACATTATATATTATAACACAGCAGAAGAAAAAGAAGGAGGAGGGAGGAGGGGGAGGAGGAGGGGAGGAGGAGGGGGAGGAGGAGGGAGAGGAGGAGGGGAGGAGGAGGGAGAGGAGGAGGGAGAGGAGGAGGGGAGGAGGAGGAGGGGGTGGAGGAGGGGAAGAAGAGGGTGGAGGATGGGGAGGAGGAGGAGGAGAGGAGGGGGAGTAGGGGAGGAGGGGGAGGGGGGAGGAGGAGGATGAGGGGAGGAGGAGGGGAGGAGGAGGGAGGAGAGGGAGGAGGAGGGGAGAAGGAGGAGGAGGGGGATGAGGAGGACGGGAGGAGGAGGAGTAGAGGGGGAGTAGGAGGGGAGGAGGAGGGAGGAGGAGGGGAGAAGGAGGAGAAGGAGGAGAAGTGGGAGGAGGAGGGGGAGGAGGAGGTTGAGGAGGAGGTGGAGGAGGAGAAGGAGGAGGAGTGGTGAGGAGGAGGGAGGATGGGGGAGGGGGGAGGGAGGAGGAGGAGGATTATAACGTATATGCCTGTAGATAACTGTAGCGAAAAGGTCCACCTATTTGAGAAATATGCAACAATTTTACATATATAGCAATGCTATTAGAAGTTATGTCCCCTCGCTATATATACATTATAATGTAAATTAAAATATTAAATAATATTAAGTAAATAACTGTTTGTACACTAACAAACTATGACAGTTGGCAGCACGGGAATGAGAGGAAGACGTGTAGAAAATTTCATCTCAATTGGATGGACCTTTCGCGAACGCATAAAGGACATACAGACATTCTATTTTATATATATAGACTAGCTGACCCAGCCCGGCTTCACCCAGTCCCTGGCAGGGATCTGTCTGTCTGTCTGTCTGACCTGGATAGGCTTCGCCCAGCCCCTGGTGGAGAGCATCTCATTTAATTCATATAAGTAGTCATATAAGCTCCCGTTCCCGTTCATCTGTCTATCTATATGTTTATCTGTCTGTCTGACCCGGCCCCGCCCAGCCCCTGGCGGGGAGCATCTCATTTAATTCATATTCGGCCCCTGCTCCCGTTCCCGTTCCCAAAAAAAGACGACCCGGCCCGGCTTCGCCCAGCTCCTGGCGGGGAGCGTCTCATTTAATTCATATTCGGCCCCTGCTCCCGTTCCCGTTCCCAAATAAGAAGCCCGGCCCGGCTTCGCCCAGCCCGGCTTCGCCCAGCCCCTGGCAGGGAGCGTCTCATTTAATTCATATTCGGCCCCTGCTCCCGTTCCCGTTCCCCAAAAAATACGACCCGGCCCGACTTCGCCCAGTCCCTGGTGGGGAGCGTCTCATTTAATTCATATAAGTAGTCATATAAGCTCCAGTTCCCGTTCCCGGAAATATGGCGAACAGATTGGAAGAGAACAATCTTCATCCCAATAACTAAATAGGGCAATCTGAAACTACTGAACGTAAACTTACCAAGATATCACGAAAACCCAATAAATGCTGGGATGACTGTATAGATGTCGAAGAGAAATAAAAAGATGAGTTAGAAAATTTTCATGTATTTAAAATAGATGCATTATTTTTATGAAAACTTTGAAAATGCCTTAAAGATTTTATCATTATATATTATAACGCAGCAGAAGAAAAAGAAGGAGGAGGAGGAGGAGGAGGAGGAGGAGGAGGGAGGAGGAGGAGGGAGGAGGAGGAGGGAGGAGGAGGAGGAGGGGAGGAGGAGGGGAGGAGGAGGAGGGGAGGAGGAGGAGGGGAGGAGGAGGAGGAGGGGGAGGAGGAGGAGGGGAGGAGGAGGGGGAGGAGGGGAGGTGGAGGAGGAGGAGGGTGAGGAGGAGGAGGGGAGGAGGAGGAGGAGGGGGAGGAGGAGAGGAGAAGGAGGGGAGGAGGAGAGGAGAAGGGGCAAGGAGGGGAGGAGGAGGAGGGGAGGAGGAGAAGGGAGGATGAGGGAGAGGAGGAGGAGGGAGAGGGGAGGATGGTAGCAGGAGGAGGATGGAGGATGAGGGGAGGAGGGGGGAGGAGGAGGAGGGAGGAGGAGGTGGAGGAGGAGTGGAGGAGGAAGGAAGAGGAGGGGGAGGAGGAGGGAAAGGAGGGGGATTGGAGGAGGATGAGGAGGGAGGATGAGGGGAGGAGGGGGAGGAGGAGGGAGGATGAGGAGAGGAGGAGGAGAGGAGGGGTGAGGAGGAGGAGAAGGAGGGGAGGAGGAGGGGTGAGGAGGAGGAGGGGAGGAGGATTATAACGCATATGCCTGTAGATAACTGTAGCAAAAAGGTCCACCTATTTGAGAAATATGCAACAATTTTACATATATAGCAATGCTATTAGAAGTTATGTCCCCTCGCTATATATACATTATAATGTAAATTAAAATATTAAATAATATTAATTAAATATGTTTGTACACTAACAAACTATGACAGTTGGCAGCAAGGGAATGAGAAGAAGACGTGTAGAAAATTTCATCTCAATCGGATGGACCGTTCGCGAACGCATAAAGGACATACATACATACAGACAGACAGACAGACATTATCTTTTATATGTATAGATAACTGTTTGTACACTAACAAACTATGACAGTTGGCTGCACGGGAATGAGAGGAAGACGTGTAGAAAATTTCATCTCAATCGGATGGACCGTTCGCGAATGCATAAAGGACATACAGACATACAGACATTCTATTTTATATATATAGATGATGAGATCAAAAGAGGTTATAGGAAGCAGCTTAAAAGTTGTTTAAAAGTCAACAGGGTTGACTTCATTGCACCAAGATTTTATCCCATATGGCTCAGTCTCATTCCGCAGCGCTGAAAGCGTCGCACAAAGCTCAAACTCCATAGCTCCAGCAACGACCCTCATGAGTCTCAGAAAAAATGCACCCGTGAACCGAAGGATGCGGCCTGGAATCTAACCCACAACCTTCGGAACCCGAGTCAGACGGCTTGACCATTTTGCCATGGTGACTCTCAATAGGAAGAAGCTACAGGACCAAGGGTGAAGTAAAGAAAAGCTATGAGAAAGATGATTCATATTACATGCTGCGTGAACTTCAAATTCTGCATAGGACATAACAAAAAGAGATAAAAGCTATTAATTAATTAAACTGGTGAATTGAAGTTGATAAATGGACAACTTTGAAGATAAACAAATTAACTACCAAGTTGTATGACATCATTGCAACAATGAAATCCGATCGAAAGCTTGGCTCACTGATTGTTAAGCGTGTCATGGCGACACACTTTCAATGTCCGACTTGTGTTTGAACTTGATTACCAACATACTGGTTTGGGTTCAATCCTAAGCTGGCAGGATACTTTTCTTTTTGGAAACAGTACGGCTTTTTCTGCACAGGATGATTTTCAGAAATGCCTTCAAATTGTTTGGGAAGGAAAGGTAGCAAGAAAAAAACTAGCTACCACATCTCATTACTGTATGACCTAGTAAATGTGAAAGTCTAACACCTTCACTCTGTGGCCAGGGGCTTATGAACGCAATTTATAATCCCACATACAGCATTCAAAACACAGCTGCTGGCGATTTGGCAGCAGGCCACCTTGCATTGGTTTCATACAATGGTATGGGTGCCTGTTGTTCAGAAAACAATGGCAAACTACTGAACATAAACTTGCCAAGAGATCAAAAACAGCCAACAAATGCTGGGGTTGACTGTGATATCTGCCATGGAATGATCTTTGTTTTACATTTTCAAAGTAGTAGTAAAAGAAAATAGCAAATGGCAGACCAACATGGAAAACACTGCTTTGTAAAACTAATTGCTGACATTTTCACACATCACAATATTAAAAACATATTATTTTCACAATCTAACCCTATATAACAACCAGTTAAGTTCCCCCAAGCATACTTACAGAACAAGAGGATACATCTATGGCCTCTACAAAGCTGCGCAAGGAACCTAAGTTCTCTGTTTCGTGTGAGAGATTCTGAGACATCAGCAGCACCAGGGCAGCATCATGCTCTAACGCCCAACCTCTTGCTAATGTATTCAGCCTGGTCATTGCTTCCTGGTCCCCTGGTACAATCTGAGCTTTGTGTTTCTTTAAGACTGGCGAGTAAGTCTCCTCAACCACAGCCTCCCAACTGTGTAGAAAAGTTCATGTCTAATGGTTAACTATGGTAACAACTGAAGTAAAGTTCATATCTAATGGCCAACTGATAAGAATGTTGACAAGTTCATATATAATGGTTAACTATGGTAACAACTGTTGTTCATGTCTAATGGTTAACTATGGTAACAACTGTATAGTAAAGTTGATATCTAATGGTTAACTATGGTAACAACCGGTGTTCATGTTTAATGTTTAACTATGATAACAACCATATGGTAAGATGTATATGTAATGGTTAACTATGGTAACAACTGTGCAGACAAGTTCATATCTAATGGTTAACTATGGTAACAACTGTGCAGTAAAGTTGATATCTAATGGTTAATAATGGTAACAACTGTTTAGTAAAGTTCACGTCTAATGGTTAACCATTGTAACAATTGTTTATTAAAGTTCATATCTAATGGTTAATCTAATGGTTATTAATGGTTAATAATGGTAACAACTGTTTAGTAAAGTTCATGTCTAATGGTTAACCATTGTAACAATTGTTTATTAAAGTTCATATCTAATGGTTAACTATGGTAACAACTTTTGTTCATGCCTAATGGTTAACTATAGTAACAAATGTACAGTAAGGTTCATATCTAATGGTTAACTATGGTAACAACTGTTTAGTAAAGTTCAAGTCTAATGGTTAACCATTGTAACAACTGTTTAGTAAAGTTCAAGTCTAATGGTTAACTATGGTAACAACTGTACAGAACAATTCATTTTTAATGGATATCTATGTCAACAACTGTATAGTAAGATTTATTTCTAATGGTTAACTACAGTAACATATGTGAACATTAAAATAACAGTAAAGGCATCTCATTGCTACTGCAGCTGCAGAGGTATGAAGAGACGAATCTCCACATACACCAAGTAGCATCATTATTGGGTGAGATGATCAGTTCTCATCCTATATGCATTCCTCCCCAGAAAAATAGAATGTGTCGACCCTGGAGCTAAAAGCAGGTAGAGACAACCCAATTTCAATTGGGACTTGATGTGCTGAATCCACATTGCAGTATTTATTATTAAAATGGGAAATAAAGTGGGCAACTATGAACAGATAAAGCAAGGAGGAGTAACAAAAAGATGTGTTTTGTCACCGGATCTTTTCTCTCTAAAGTGAAATAATAATGAGAGATCAAAGACAGACAAGAATACAAGTTGCTGATTATAATATAAACAATCTACACTATGCAGATGATACAGTATTGATAGCTGAACATACAAAAGATCTGCAACATTTGTTTGAATGGTAGTTAAGGGAGTGAAAACAAGACCTCTCCTTGAATATAAAGAAAACCGAAACAATGGTCACACCGAAGAAAAAGATAACATCAACATGTGATACTAAAATAGAAAGAAAATACTTGACCAAAAAACTGTCATTTACTGCCGTATATGCAGCATATGGCAGAGGGGTCTTTGAGCCTGAGGAATTAAGGCCGCCTGGCTAGTGCAGTCGCCGCGAACTGTGCAGGTTAGGATTTTCTTTTTGCCCCCGACAGAAAAAAATTCCACACCTTACCGAGGGATCGAGCCCGGGTCTCCCGAACGAGAGTCCGGCATTCTAGCCACTCAGCCAGCCGCTCCTCCTAAGCCAGCCGCTCCTCTGCTTGACCAAGTATATATTGGGATAATCATAACATCAGATGGAAGATGTATGACAGAGATTAAGAGCAGAATTAGGCCATGAAAAAGTGACTTAAAATGAGAATAATGAAATGTTACACAGAACCTGGTCTGCTGTGGCACTGAATCTTGAAACATGAACAAACAAATTAGGAAGAGCTTGGAAGCAACAGAAACACGGTTTCTGAGACAAATGTGAATATCTTGGACTGCCAGAGTAACTAAAACCAAGTGCTTAGAAGAGGTTAGTGAAAGTAGAACATTAGATACAACTATAAGAAAGAGACAAACAATGTTCTTTGGCTGTGTAATGAGAAGAGAGAAATAAGAGAACATTGTGATGACTGAAAAGATCATCCATAGAACACATACTAAATTTGGCAGGGCACATTATGATGATGATACTGACCATACTGATACCTGCCTCAGATTTAGATAGATACCAACAGCTCTAACTGATGTCATTTAAAAATTCAAATTTCATACAGTAACATAACCAATCACTCATGGGTTGGCAAAATCCTAGTGTGTTTGTGATAGTATTTATCTATGGAAAACTGGGAATAGAATGACCTGGGTATAGAATTGTTTCAAGATATCAGAAAATCAGATTTTCACTGACACGGATGCACTACATCATGACATGGTACATGTTTGGTTTGTTTTTGGAACGATCAGAGCACAATCAATGATTAATGATTGTGTAACTTCATATCAAGTCAATGCCAAGCATGGGCAAACAATAAGATAAATCGCCTCTTGTACTAGCTGCATCAAGCCAATACAAGATTTTTTTTTTTTGTAACTTCCTTACAGATGTTGCAGTCAACATCAGCATTTTTTAGCTGCTGTTGATGTACTAGGCATGATTAAGCTCAGTAGTTTGCCATTGCTTTCTGAGCACCAGCTCATATACCCTTTAAGTTACCAACGTGTCGAGAACTGCTACCGATTCTCGTGCAGGAAATATTCTGGAAAGTAAAGGTGGCCAGCTTTATACTGACCACATAACCTCAGCATTGTACTGACCACATCACCCCAACATTATACTGACCACATCACCCCAACATTGTACTGACCACATCACCCTAACATTGTAATGACCACATCACCCTAACATTGTACTGACCACATCACCCTGGCATTATACTGACCACATCACCCCGGCATTATACTGACCAATCACCCTAACATTATACTGACCACATCACCCTAACATTGTACTGACCATTCACCCTAACATTGTACTGACTGCATCACCCTAAAATTGTACTGACCCCATCACCCCAACATTGTACGGACCACATCACCCTAACATTGTACTGACCACATCACCCTAACATTGTACTGACCACATCACCCTGGCATTATACTGACCACATCACCCTGGCATTATACTGACCAATCACCCTAACATTATACTGACCACATCACCCTAACATTGTACTGACCATTCACCCTAACATTGTACTGACCGCATCACCCTAACATTATACTGACCACATCAACCAGACATTATACTGACCACATCACCCCAACATTATACTGACCACATCACCCCAACATTGTACTGACCGCATCATCCCAGCATTGTACTGACCACACCACCCTAACATTATACTGACCACACCACCCTAACATTGTACTGACCACACCACCCCTGCATTGTACTGACCACATCACCCCAGCATTGTACTGACCACATCACCCCAACATTATACTGACCACATCACCCCAACATTATACTGACCACATCACCCCAACATTATACTGACCACATCACCCCAACATTGTACTGACCACATCACCCCAACATTATACTGACCACATCACCTCAACATTGTACTGACCACATCACCCCAACATTATACTGACATCACCCCAACATTGTACTGACCACATCATCCCAGCATTGTACTGACCACACCACCTACTGAGTGCCAATTGGTCCATAAAAACACGGGCCTAGCACCATATACCCAACACACATCAAAGTTTATAAAAAAGGTCCACTACTTTACTTGCTAGAATATGTGAAAGCCTACAAAAAGGGTCCTTTACTTTACTTGCTAGAATATGTGAAAGCCTACAAACAGGGTCCTTTACTTTACTTACTAGAATATGTGAAAGCCTACAAACAGGGTCCTTTACTTACTAGAATATGTGAAAGCCTACAAACAGGGTCCTTTACTTACTAGAATATGTGAAAGCCTACAAACAGGGTCCTTTACTTTACTTACTAGAATATGTGAAAGCCTACAAACAGGGTCCTTTACTTATTAGAATATGTGAAAGCCTACAAACAGGGTCCTTTAATTACTAGAATATGTGAAAGCCTACAAACATGGTCCTTTACTTTACTTACTAGAATATGTGAAAGCCTACGAACAGGGTCCTTTACTTACTAGAATATGTGAAAGCCTACAAACAGGGTCCTTTACTTTACTTACTAGAATATGTGAAAGCCTACAAACAGGGTCCTTTACTTTACTTACTAGAATATGTGAAAGCCTACAAACAGGGTCCTTTACTTACTAGAATATGTGAAAGCCTACAAACAGGGTCCTTTACTTACTAGAATATGTGAAAGCCTACAAACAGGGTCCTTTACTTTACTTACTAGAATATGTGAAAGCATATAAACAGGGTCCTTTACTTTACTTACTAGAATATGTGAAAGCCTACAAACAGGGTCCTTTACTTTACTTACTAGAATATGTGAAAGCCTACAAACAGGGTCCTTTACTTTACTTACTAGAATATGTGAAAGCCTACAAACATGGTCCTTTACTTTACTTACTAGAATATGTGAAAGCCTACAAACATGGTCCTTTACTTACTAGAATATGTGAACGCCTACAAACAGGGTCCTTTACTTTACTTACTAGAATATGTGAAAGCCTAAAAACATGGTCCTTTACTTTACTTACTAGAATATGTGAAAGCCTACAAACAGGGTCCTTTACTTTACTTACTAGAATATGTGAAAGCCTACAAACAGGGTCCTTTACTTTACTTACTAGAATATGTGAAAGCATATAAACAGGGTCCTTTACTTTACTTACTAGAATATGTGAAAGCCTACAAACAGGGTCCTTTACTTTACTTACTAGAATATGTGAAAGCCTACAAACAGGGTCCTTTACTTTACTTACTAGAATATGTGAAAGCCTACAAACATGGTCCTTTACTTTACTTACTAGAATATGTGAAAGCCTACAAACAGGGTCCTTTACTTTACTTACTAGAATATGTGAAAGCCTACAAACAGGGTCCTCTACTTTACTTACTAGAATATGTGAAAGCCTACAAACATGGTCCTTTACTTTACTTACTAGAATATGTGAAAGCCTACAAACAGGGTCCTTTACTTTACTTACTAGAATATGTGAAAGCCTACAAACAGGGTCCTTTACTTACTAGAATATGTGAAAGCCTACAAACAGGGTCCTTTACTTTACTTACTAGAATATGTGAAAGCCTACAAACAGGGTCCTCTACTTTACTTACTAGAATATGTGAAAGCCTACAAACATGGTCCTTTACTTTACTTACTAGAATATGTGAAAGCCTACAAACAGGGTCCTTTACTTTACTTACTAGAATATGTGAAAGCCTACAAACAGGGTCTTTTACTTACTAGAATATGTGAAAGCCTACAAACAGGGTCCTTTACTTTACTTACTAGAATATGTGAAAGCCTACAAACAGGGTCCTTTACTTTACTTACTAGAATATGTGAAAGCCTACAAACAGGGTCCTTTACTTTACTTACTAGAATATGTGAAAGCCTACAAACAGGGTCCTTTACTTTACTTACTAGAATATGTGAAAGCCTACAAACAGGGTCCTTTACTTTACTTACTAGAATATGTGAAAGCCTACAAACATGGTCCTTTACTTTACTTACTAGAATATGTGAAAGCCTACAAACAGGGTCCTTTACTTACTAGAATATGTGAAAGCCTACAAACAGGGTCCTTTACTTTACTTACTAGAATATGTGAAAGCATATAATCAGGGTCCTTTACTTTACTTACTAGAATATGTGAAAGCCTACAAACAGGGTCCTTTACTTTACTTACTAGAATATGTGAAAGCCTACAAACAGGGTCCTTTACTTTACTTACTAGAATATGTGAAAGCCTACAAACATGGTCCTTTACTTTACTTACTAGAATATGTGAAAGCCTACAAACAGGGTCCTTTACTTACTAGAATATGTGAAAGCCTACAAACAGGGTCCTTTACTTACTAGAATATGTGAAAGCCTACAAACAGGGTCCTTTACTTTACTTACTAGAATATGTGAAAGCCTACAAACAGGGTCCTTTACTTTACTTACTAGAATATGTGAAAACCTACAAACAGGGTCCTTTACTTACTAGAATATGTGAAAGCCTACAAACAGGGTCCTTTACTTTACTTACTAGAATATGTGAAAGCCTACAAACAGGGTCCTTTACTTTACTTACTAGAATATGCAAAGGCCTACTACTTCACACCCCAACATCAGTGTCTTTTATGGGACTAATATACATTCCAAGCCAAGGACAAGAGGTCAACATTTTAACCCAACTGTCCGGTGTAGGGGTTGAACCCCTTACCTCGGCATCAGCACACCGGATGTTTAAGAACACATGTTCTTATCCATTCAGTCATGATGACCTCCAGACTTGTTTATAATTGGTTGGATTCTGTAGGTAAAGTTTTCTATGGGATGAGGTAATCAGTCTCACACCAACCTTACTCAGCTGCCTCTTATGACATGCATGGTAGGTTACAGTGTTACAATTCTTTATCTCCCTTACGGGCATGGGTAATACATCAATGTAACTACTGCTACACTTACCATTTAATCTTTGGAACTTGTTTCTTGGAGTAAATGCTTTTGCTCTTGCCGAAGCTTGAATGGTTGTCCTGAACTGGCACTGCTGCTGGAGTTTCTTCAGTTGAGCTGCGGCTAGAAAACAGAAGCAGCCATGCACCATTTCCAGGCAGTGGCTCAAATTCCTCACTGGCTGCAGTCTTGGTCTAGACATTCATGAATGGAAACATAAGTTACCCCAATATTATTACCATCTTTAAATATGTCTAGGAGTAAATTCTTAAAGAATATTTCATTTTCACAGATCTTCTAAAACTTCTTCTTTTTCCTTTTATCACCCAGAAGTCAAACCCACTGAACTCTGAGCAAGAGAGGTACACACCTAGAATTGATGCACCCACTGAACTCTGAGCTAGAGAGGTGCACACCTAGGAGTGATGTACCCACTGAACTCTGAGCTAGAGAGGTGCATAACTAGGAGTAGTGCACCCACTGAAATTTGAGCTAGAGAGGTGCATACCTAGGAGTGATACACCCCTTGATAGAGGAGGGAAGAAACAGAAACTTTTAAATAAGTGAAAAAGTTAGATGCATATCCTTTACAGGATGTAGCAGTCAACTTCAGCAATATTTGGCAGTTTGTGATTCCTGGGCAAGTTTACGTTCAGTAGTTTGCCATTGCTTTCTAAATGACCAGCACTCATACCATTGTATGGAAACCAAGGCGGTCTGCTTCCAAATTGCCCACAGCTGTGTTTCGAATGCAGTATGCACGATTATGAACTGTATTTGTGACCACTTCACCACATCTCCAGCACAATATGCAAAGTAAGTTCAATACTTTCTTACTTTGTTCTTTAAATTCATTAAGTAGCAGGTTCTCAGCAGAATCTAGCTCTCATCATGGTGTTCTCTATCTCTGGCCACTTCTCCCGCCTCAAGCACCCTCATGCCCAGTGTGTCTGCCATGTTGTGTGTCCATGTCCGTGCTGGTGAACTTCTCCCGTCTCAAGCACCCTCATGCCCAGTGTGTCTGCCATGTTGTGTGTCCATGTCCATGCTGGTGAACTTCTCCCGCCTCAAGCACCATCATGCCCAGTGTGTCTGCCATGTTGTGTGTCCATGTCCGTGCTGGTGAACTTCTCCCGTCTCAAGCACCCTCATGCCCAGTGTGTCTGCCATGTTGTGTGTCCATGTCCGTGCTGGTGAACTTCTCCCGCCTCAAGCACCCTCATCCCCAGTGTGTCTGCCATGTTGTGTGTCCATGTCCATGCTGGTGAACTTCTCCCGCCTCAAGCACCCTCATCCCCAGTGTAACTGCCATGTTGTGTGTCCATGTCCGTGCTGGTGAACTTCTCCCGCCTCAAGCACCCTCATGCCCAATGTGTCTGCAATGTTGTGTGTCCATGTTCGTGCTGATGAACCCCTGCCTCTTCTCCCCAGAACAATGTGAATAGCCAGCTCTGGTGCCTTATCCTCATCAGACCATTCTCTTGCCATTGTAAGCATACCTTCCTAAACTTTTCACCAACAAGTTCTCTCTCTCTCTCTCTTAGGTTTATTTATCATGAAATAGATTTCACAGCCCATCATACATTTTAAAGCTGCTTAAAGTGTGTGTGCACACGCATGTGTGTGTGTGTGCTTGTGTGTGTGTGAGTGTGTGGCATGCACTCATATTTTTTAAATTTTGTTACAGTCAATATTATATTTACATTTTTTGGTTTACAAGCTTCTTAATTATTTTGTCATATTTATTTCTATCTTTTAAACAACCATACACTATTTCAACAGCAAAACTGTCATTTGCTTCATAACGTGACAATGTATTGTGATGAATGAAAATGATGAAAATGCAGTGAAAGACATAACTGGGACAGCAGCAAGAAGAAGAAGAAGAGGAGGAGAAAGGGGAAGAAGGAGAAGAGGAGGAGAAAGGGGAAGAGAAGAAGAGGAGGAGGAAAAGACAGAACAAGAAGAGGAGGAGAGGGAGAGGAAGAAGAAGAGGAGGAGGAGGATGAAGAAGTAGAAGAAGAAGAATAAAAAGAAGAAACTTATCTGAAATTATCTTCTTGTTCACCTGCAGCCTATACAGGAAGATAGCCAACAGGAGACAATGACAAGAAAACTTCAAAGCATTTGCTTGAATATTGCAAATTTAGTTTTCAAAATTATAACTATGCAACAACAATAACTATAGATATAATCATCATCATCATACGTCATGCCAACTGGTGTGGGTGTTCATGGATCTCGACAGATCTTGGTCTCTGGTGTTCTGGATCAATTCTATTGATGATATTCCTCCATGCGCCACCGTCGCTGTACATCCAGCATAATTTCTATTTGTCTTCTACTGCTTCTTGTACTGCTGATCATTCAGAGGTCAATACGTTTTCTAATGTCTCTCATCTCATTAGATGACAAAAGAACACTGTCGTTTTATTGTATCTGTATATAACGTTATACGAGGGGGAGGGGGGGGAGGGGGCCTTCAAATGGAAACGTACTTGATTTGTGTGTGTCTGTGAGTATATTCTGAAAAAGTACACAACAAATTATCATTTTTCAATGTTGACACCACTGTGTTCAATGAAAGTCCTTCAGCACTGATAAAGTGCTAGGATTCCTGTAGAAAAAACGTTCTCTGGGGTAACTATTTGGTATGCCTGACCCGGATGTGAACAGTCTGTCGCAGAAGTCACTCCGTTTTGAAACTTCCTACTCCACTATTACACTTGCTGGATTGACAGGCATGCATCACCACACTGGATCTTCATTCGTTGAATTTCTATAGGTTTCACCACCTCACTGATCAAAAAACGGATAAGAGAATGCTGCTGCTCTTTGGTTCATGTCAAAAGTGTGGCGACCATCTTTAAACTGTCCCTATGACGTTACCATCTTTGTCTGTACCGTGATGTCATATGCTTAATACTCTTGACATCCTTAACAACAATATTCACAGGTTAGAAGACAATGGCATGGTTATTTTAATTTCGATCACACTTTTAAGGTTTTCATTTGAAGTCCCTTCATACTTTCATTAGTCATTTCCAGGTTGTTGTTATTTACTCTGGCAGTTATTCACATACACACATCCCAGAAACTGTATCTCCATTGCCTCCAAGCATTTTCTAATTTGTTCGGTCATGTTCCATGATTCACTGCCATACCATTGGCACCTTGGCACCTTGCCGTCTTGACAGACGATAGTTTGTGCTCTAAAAAGGCATAATAACTTTTAACTATGGCGGGTACTATAGAGCAAAATGGAATGATTATAATATATGGAGGAAACACCCAAAATAAACATGAATTAGGAACAGGATTTGTCATAAAAAAAGAGTTATGGGGGAACGTTTTAAACTTTAAAGCTTTTAATGACAGGATTAGTAAATTACGAATAAAAGGTAAATGGAAAAATATAACGATGATTAATGTACATGCACCCACTGAAGAGAAAGAAGATGATATTAAAGAAGACTTTTATAATGATCTGGAAGATGTCATAGAAGAAACCCCCAAACAGGACATCCTGATTGTGCTGGGAGACTTCAATGCAAAAATAGGTAAAGAGCAAACTAATAAAAAAGTGGCTGGTATGGAAAGCCTACATACAACTTCAAATGATAATGGGTGGAGAGTCATCAACCTGGCAGAAGCCAAAGGACTGCAGATTAGCAGTACCAGACTACAAAGAAAGGATATACACAAACAAACTTGGAAATCATGTGACAAGAGAACCTATAATCAAATAGATCACATTTCAATTAACAACAGAAATGCATCAAACATACAGCAAGTCAGAAGTTATAGAGGAGCTGAGTGCCACAGTGACCACTTCCTCGTTGGAGCAAAATTTAAAATAAAACTTAAGAGAACTTTCTATACTAAATTACAAAGATTACACCCAACATATAACAGAGAAAAACTGCAAGACATTACAGTCAAAGAGAAATTTACAGATGAAATAAAATGTAAACTTGAAACTCTGCAAAACCCTTTGGAGGAAAGCGTTGACCAAACTTGGTTGAACATCAAGAATACAATTCAGTCTACCGCAGAAGAATGTCTCGGTGTGTTAACCACGCATAGAAAGAACAGATGGTTCAATCAAAAATGTGAAGAAGCTGTCATTAGGAAGAAGAATGCCAGACATGTATGGTTAAATGACATCAATAACATCCAAAAGGAAGAGCATTATAGAAATGAATGTAAAGAGGCTACAAAAATAGTCAGACAGCAGAAGCGAGAATATATGAGTAATATAATCAAAGATATGGAAACTAATCACCAGAAAAATGAATCCAGAAAATTTTTTAAAGAACTGAAGTCAATGAAACGAGGGCACCAACAAAACACATATGGTTTAAAAGACAAAAATGGGAATATGATAAATACCAATGAGGAAATGTGCAACACATGGAAAGAATATTTTATTGAATTACTAAATTGTGAAGCTCCAAGTAACATTTTCCCACAGGAAGAGGTTCTAACATGCGAACCACAAATTGAAGAACCTACATTTGAAGAAATCCTATATGTAATCACACGACTTAAAAACAATAAGGCAACTGGGGCTGATGGAATTGCTGCTGAATTTATAAAGGCAGGTGGCCATGCATTACATCTAAAGCTATACGAACTAATAATAAAAATCTGGAGGACAGAAGAATTACCCCATGACTGGAAAGAGTCATTATTGATACCTATCTTTAAGAAAGGAGACAAGTTCCAATGTGGAAATTATAGAGGAATATCACTACTGTCCACAAGCTATAAGATACTATCCGCAGTATTACTAAATAGACTAAAACCATATTCAGAAGACATATTAGGTGACTACCAGGCGGGTTTTAGACAAAACAGATCAACAATAGATCAGATATTTATCTTACGACAAATAGCCGAGAAAAATTGGGAATATAAAAGAGATCTCCATAACATTTTTGTGGATTTTAAAAAGGCTTATGATAGTGTCCATAGGAATAGTCTATGGAATGCTATGCAGGAATTTGGAATACCAAGGAAGTTAATCAACATGACCAGACTATGCATGGAAGATACTTATAATATAGTAACATATAAAGGCAGGAAATCAGACCCCTTCCAAATAACATCTGGCTTGAAACAGGGTGATGCACTATCGCCGCTACTCTTCAATCTGGCTCTAGAGAAAGTTGTAAGGAAGGTAAAGGAGGAATGTGATATTGGAGGAACATCCAAGCTGCTTGGTTATGCAGATGATATAGATATTATAGGGCAAAGTGAACAAAAGACATTGGAAATATTGACTCACTTAAAGGGAAAAGCCCAACAGATGGGGCTGGTTATCAACCAAGATAAGACAGAATATATGGTAATTTCAAGAGACGGAATGGCTAGAAACTCTGGCCACATACAAATAGATGATATGACCATTAAAAGAACGGAAACATACAAATACCTGGGTACAATCTTCAACTGCTCCAACATCATAAGGGAAGAAATACAAGCTAGAATCAACTCTGGAAATAAGATATACTATGCACTACAACATCTACTAAAATCAAAGGCGCTATCTCGTAACACCAAAATCACAATATACAAAACACTGATCAGACCAGTTGTGCTGTATGGCTCTGAAACCTGGAGTACAACGAAAGGAGACGAAGCCTTGTTACAAACCTTTGAGAACAAAATTTTAAGACGCATCTTTGGACCCATTAGGGATACACAAAGTGGAGAGTGGAAAAGAAGAAGTAACAAAGACATTTATGATCTGTTTAAGTCCCCGCTAATCACTGGTATCATGAAGGCTAATAGACTACAATGGCTGGGGCATATAGAAAGAATGGAAGATAATAGGGAAACAAAACTCGCTTACACTCAGGAAATAAATGATCGTAGACCCCGAGGTAGACCAAGAAGGCGGTGGAGAGATAATACATGTACAGACCTACAAGCACTTGGAATCAACGACTGGCAAGAGAAGGTCCACCAGAGAGACGAATGGAGACGGATTGTATTTGTAGCAAAGAACCTCAATGGCTCGGAACGCTAAAGAAGAAGAAGGTAGCGAGTGTGACTGATAAGGCCAATCTGCGCTGTAAATGTCCGTTCACAGTGGGTGCATGTGAACACGTGGTCATTTCCACCATCATGCACCATCTTACGTCTCAAACGCTTGGTGTGTGACTTTTCTGCAATAATTTTCTCCTTTGACTTTATTCCATTTCTGATATTTGCCCTCCACGCAACACGTTCAGCGGCGACTTGCTCCCAATGTGCATTATCAATGCCTGTATCAATCATGTCCCGCTTACACACATCTTGTATCGTAGTAGAGGCCGACCCTGAGATCTCTTACCCATCTGTAATTCACCAAAAAAGATATCCTTTGGTATTCTACCATCATCCATCCTCCTAAGATGTCCTATCCATCTAAGTCTACGAAGACTGAGCATGAATAAACTGTCACACTACCTGATCTTTCCAATACTTCAGTATTTGTGATTTTGTCTTGCCACTTAATACCAAGAATTCTTCGCAGACACCGCATATGAAAGCTGTTTAAATTGTTCTCTTGGTGTGAGTAAGTTGTCCAGGTTTCACTGCCATAGAGAAGAGTACTAAGGACACAGGCTTGATAGACAAGCCATACAGCAGAACAGGTTCTATGTAGCAATTCAGTATTCTCTTTCGTATATTAAATGAAACCAACTTATTGCATAAGATGCTTCTCATTTTCTGAAATGGAACCTTTGCTTGGCTTATTCTGCTTTTAATAGGTCACGCATCTTCCACATGATGTTATGAATCCTCCTAAATATTTGAATTTAATGATTTGGTTAAGCATTTTCCTTCTACTGTTATATTCCATTCTGATTGTATCTTTTTCTTTGATATAACTATTGCTTTTCTGTTTCTTGATATTCAAGGAAAGTCTCTTTTTTGCACTTTCTATTACCACAATATCCAACAATTGTTGATCCTTTGTATTTTCAGCCATCAATACTATGTCGTATATCATACATTGTTTATAATGTAACCCCCAACTCATATTTCTGGCCTCATTTTGATCTCTCATTATTACTTCGCTATAGAGAGAGAGAAGAATCCCGGTGACAAAATACATCCATGTCTTACTCCTTGCTTTATCTGTTCATAATACCCTTTTTATTTCCCATTTTAATTGCTGCTACTTGTTACTAGCAAATAATTTAATACTCTGAGATCTTTTCCATCAAATTTAATCTTCCAACATTTTGATCACTACATCATATTTCACTTTATCAAATGCCCTGATGTAATCTACAAAGCACAAGTATATGTCTTTCCATGTCTCTACTAATCTCTCCATTAGTGTTTATATGTTCATTTGTTGTTAGCGCCTTTGTCCTCCACAAATGTATACTTTTCTTCATTAATTTCCATCGTTAGTTTCCTTCTTGTTCTGCTCATTATAATTCTGAGTAGAAGTATATGGCTTATGAAATTGACTGTATGAAATTCTTGGCATTTATTTGCTGCTGGTCTTTAGGGTTAAGCCATAAATACAGATTTCAGCATATCACTAGGTATGTATCCACTGTTGTAAATATCACTGAATAGTTAATTAATACTTCTAATTCAGATTCTTCCTATACTTCTAATTCCTTTATTGTGGTTCCAACTGGCCTTGTTGTTTTTCTTTCTTCATATATTTGATAGCGTCAGAAGATGTAATTATTTAGTTATAATTAATAACAATACAAAATGTACCTTATACTGTAAGAAGTAAACTTCAGCACAAATATATATAGAAAATACATACCTTTAACACCCGCAACCATTTGCCTTCAGAGTTGCACAAGTCTTCACCACTAGCAATTAGTCGGCTGGAATTGATTGCAGAAATCTCCCGGACAATCTTAGCAGCTTTCTGTGGTTCAGCATACAGCTTCCAAGTTGTCTTTGTGGAGACTGCATATTCTAACTCCGAAGGAATGTAGCACAAACACTCAGGGAAAGGTTTCCTATCTCGCAGACTTACTATACAGTCTTGTAAACAACGAATTCGAGCAATTCTTCTTCTCGCCACTGGAATGTTAGAATTGTAATTTCCTTCCATGATATTGATAGCTGTAGATTTGTGTCCCCTTTTACTGCAAAGAAGAAAATGTCAAACTCTAAACAATAAATACAGTTGTAAAAACAGCTGCCAGAACATTTTAAAATGGACCAATACCCTAGGATTTTACTGATGTCTTTTTATGTTTCATTTACTTTGATGCAGGAGGGCAATACTCAGCTTAAAGATCCTACATTCTAGTTAGCTTGCAGCAATGATCCTAAGAACTCTAACTTGATTGTTAAGGACACAGTGTATTCCCTCATCTGAAAGGCGTGTTACCTATGACAGCAACATCAATATGTGTCCATGACAGTAACCTGAAGTGTTTAAAACTAATATATTTTTTTTAATCTTAAGAAAACTCTTTGGCCTTAGCAACCATATACTTTTGTGTTCGAAACAGCGAGGAATGTCAGCCAGTTAACATAATCATAACAAAATAAATGTATAACTATTATATAAAACCATCATCAGTTTTCTTGTGTTGCCCTTTATCCCCTGTGGGGGAATAGGCTTTCAATCAATGTGTACCAAGTTGTTGTATCTTTGCTAATTTCTGCAGTTCCCATCCTGTCCTTCCCTTAATCATTTCTGCCTCTAATTTATTTTCCATTTGTTTAGATGGCCTTCTATTTCATTTGCCCTGTGGGTTGCAGAGAAAGGATTTTCTAGTTATACTATTCTCAACTTTTCTCATGGCAGTCTCTAGTGGTCAATGATGGTTTACAGCATCATTACTGGATATGAGTGGGAGGGGTCAGGAAAGTAAAGAGGTGCAGGGAATGCAGATACAGCTGGAACCTAATAAATATATATGTAAGTGGGGAATCTTGCATAAGCAGTGAGAGTTGGGACTGGTTGAAAGGTTCAGTGGATACCCCTGGTACCAGGTATCTGATATGTGGTGACTTCAATGCCCGCGCCAAGGAGTGGGACAGGTCGGGAGAGAGCAGACAGAGTACTGCTCTTGCTGAGACCTTGCTTGAGACGGATGCTGTCTGTCTAAATGATGGGACACCAACTAGGCCATCAATGAGACCAGGGGACCCTGACACTGCATCGACCAGGCAATTGTATCCCAAGAGGCAGCATCAGATATAAAATGGAGTGTCCTTGGAGACCATGGAAGTGACCACCTACCCTGTTCTGTGCTGATCCTAAGTCCAGCACAGTCAGGGCATAAGAGCCCATAGGGCACTCAGTTATGATTGCGATCAATCTTCGCTCTTGGGGCGCCTTATATCATAGGGAAGATCTAAACCAACAAGAAGAATTTTCACCCAACCACCACGGTGGACACCAGAGGTGGAGAATTCACGGAGGGAAAAGACGGCGGCCATAAGGAATTGGCAGAGGGTATGGAGAGCAACCAATTCAGTTGACACAGAATTGGAAGGAGGCTGAAAGATATAAAAAATTAAAGGTGCAGGATTTTAAACTCCAGGTAGCAGAGGCAAAAAGGATGAAGTGGGAAAAGTTTATCAATGAAGTCTGTGGGGATATGACATTGGGAAAATTCTGGAGGCTGCACTGGCAGATGAACAGACAGGTGATGCCTGGTAGACATGGTACCATTTATGATGATAACAACTGACCTATGACAATTGACCAGGGCAAAGGGGAGGCTTTTCTTGCACTTTGATGTTCTGGCTTGGTGTGATTAATCAATGGAACTGGCTGGTACATAACTAGTCTTCTCCAAGTTGATATTGAGCCCATAGTTTACACAGGCTTAAGAGAAATCTGAAACCTGTTGCATGTCTGCCTCTGAGTTAGCTAATAGAGCATAATCATCAGCAAATAGGAGCTCTCTGACAGTGTTGCTGGTAGTTTTGGTTTTAGCTTTCAGCCTTCTGAGACTTAACAGCTTTCTATCCATGTGGCAGTTGATGTCTAATCCAATGTCATTTTTGAAGGCATGTGTCAGCATAGCTGAAAACATGAGGCTGAACAGTGTTGGTGCCAGGGCACAGCCTTGCTTCACTCCACTGGTGGCAGGAAAGGGCTCAGACAATTGCCATTTTCCTGGACTCTTGCCTGCATACCACCTATGAAATAGCTGAACTATTTGGAAAAGCTTTCGTGGACAGCCATATTTCACTATAATCCTACACAGTCCTTCTCTGCTGACTGTATCAAAAGCCTTGGTAAGATCAATAAAAGTGGAGAACATTTCAGAGTTCTGTTCCTGACATGTATCTTGTAACAACCTTGCAGGGAAAAATCATGTCAAAATATAGTCTAAATGTAGTGTGTAAGGAACCATAAAATGAAAATTAGCATCCGTAAAAGGTAATGACTATAACCAAAGAAGGAAAAACAACAAAGATTCTTTAAAAGAACACCTCCTGAAACAAGTATAGAGCCTCAACTACTTAGGAAGTATAATATCATCAAATGGCAAATCAGAAGACAAGATCGAAAATAGATGCAGTAACAAACCAACTCATTGGACAAATGGCACCAATACTAAAGAATAAGCAAGTATCAGTAGATACTAAAAAAGCACTCTACAACACAATCTTCTAACCAGCTCTATGCTATCAATGCCAAACCTGGACAATGACAGAAAAAGAGGAAAGAAACATTACAACAATTACGTGGGGCGTTCAGAAAGTAATGCATCACATCATTCTTCTAAGGAGCTGTTTATTAAAAAAGCATGAAATTTATACACAATATACACACGGATATGTCATGTAAACATCAGTATTATTCAACATAATCCCCATAAACTTGTATGGCTTTATGCCAGCAAGAAACAAGTGCATGTATTCCTTGCCCGTACCAGATTTTTCTTGATCATGTAGCCATTTTTTTGCTGCATGAAAAAAATTTCATCATATTCAAACCTTGTCCCACAGAGTGCATCTTTAAGTGGAATAAATAGATGAAAATCAGAGGGTGCCAAATCAAGACTATAGGGTGAATGGAGTAGTACAGCCCTACCCAATTTGGTGATTGCTTCCCGTGTTGCCAGACGTGTGAAGGTGTGCATTGTGTGGTTGAATTTTTTCAATGTCTTAATGTAAGCTTGAAAACTGATTGTCTTTCCTCTTGGCATAACATCCGCAAGAATCATACCTTCAATGTCCCAAAAGACAGTATTCAGGACCTTTCCAGCTGAAGGAGTTGTTTTGAATTTAATTTTTTCATGGTGATTGTGGATGATGCCACTTCACCGACTCTCCTTTTGTCTCAGGTTCAAAATGATGTGCTCAGATTTTCTCATCTGTAACGACCTTAGCCAAAAAATTATCTCTATCAGCATTGAAATGCTCCAATAATTCAGAAGAAATAGCTTTCCTTTCCAATCAGTGGTCATTTGTGAGACTTCAAGAAACCCATCTTGCGCAAACCTTAGAAAATTCAAGAGTATTTATAACTACATTTGCTCTACTATTGCTGACTGACAGCTGTAAGGCCACTGTTGAGTAGTGATTTGCCTATGAGTAAGAATAATGATTACAGCACACTTCTGTGTTTGTGGCAGGACCTCCTAAGCATGGCCGATCAAGCAGCTCTGTATCTTCACTTTCTGATTCTTTGATTCTCTGAACCCAGTGACTGACTGTAATCTTGTCAATTACAAAACGTCCATACACATCACATTGATGCTTTTGAATGTTCACAAGTTTCCTTCTCTGAAACAAGAAATTCTATCAAAATTCGCTGCTTATAACGCAAGTTGCTAATACGCTGCATTTTAACAGTTAGGGCAGCCACATTATTTGGCCATCTGGGTTGCAATTTGGTGCGGCATATTCCATATTTGAAGTGTGCAAAATGTCACGCTTTTATCTTCATTATTAGCTGAGAAAAACGTTGTGGTGCATTACTTTCTGAAAGACCCTTGTAAATGAGAGTCCTGAAAAGAATACTTATGTATAAAGAAGAAAGAAAATTAAAAATGAAAAATCAGGACTAAAGTGGGGGTTATAGCAGCGCTAGATTTCATTAGAAAACAGGAAGTTAAATAATTTGGTTACATAAATAAACTACCAACTAATAGTAATACTAGTATACCACCAACAAGCAATGATGTTACTGTACAGACCAAATGAAATCAGAAGACGAGGAGGCCGATCCCTATCTGTTAACTATTGATTGGCTTCATTGGACAGTTGGACAGAGGGAATTTCAAGTCCATAGGCCATAGGTAAGGACTAAGGTAAGGAATCTCGATATATGAAGCCCATAAACGGGCGCTCTTTCGCTGTTTATGCTTCACATCGACACCGCAAGGTACAAGAGGAACAAGATGAGGTAATATGAGTAATCTAATAATAAGCAATAATGAATCCAACTATTATATTTTAAGAACGGAAATCGCAGGTCCCAGTGACTCACCTGAGTGAGAAATTCTGAGAAATGCAAATGAGAAAAGAATCTGATCAAAATCAAAATGTTAGTTACAAACACTTCAAACAGTAACACTCACTACTACTACTACAGTGACACTAACTACTGTATATTTGTTATATACTTACATACAGATAATGAGATCGCATATCTCTACAAATCAGTGTTCCGTCGAAACATTCAGTATTATTATTCACTCCTTATAAATATAACAAGGCTTTTCAGAAAACAGTTCATAAACATTTTTATCTTATTGTCGGGTACTGCCCCTGTAAACAAGTAAATTCAGTCTATAGGAGTTAGAGCAGCGTTAGCAGTTAAAAATTCTGTCCCCCTAGAATACACCGGATCATCAATATCATGATGTGCCATGTGACAAGCCCTGAGCGGCTATGTTTCGCCATGTCACACGATTATTACCAGGCTTGGATCAGGTCCGTGTTCTTGCCACGATTATGCGATGTGACAAAGCCATCCAGGTGGTTATGTTTTTGCTGTTTTTCTTTATACTTGCCTACGTTTTCAAATTTTATTTATTTATTTATTTTTTTTTTTTGCTCTCGCTCGCTTTGAACTCAAGCGTAGCCCAGCCACACTACACTTCTAGTAGTAGTAGGGCTGGACTTAATTTTGCGTGTGGATTTGCTTTCCCTAGTAAAAGTGCCCCTCGCCATCAGACGAACCCACTCCGACTTCAGAGGTACTTGTACTTTACGTCCCCAAGTCAAGGACGACAGGTCAACATTTTAGTCCAGCTGTCCGGTGTAGGGGTTGAACCCCTCATCTCGGCATCAGCACACCGGATGTTTAAGAACACGCGTTATTATCCATTCAGCCATGTTGACCTACAAGACAAGTTTGTTTCTATTCATAACAAGCCCATATAGTCTTCACTGTCTACGTATACTTTTTCTAATCAAATTATAGTATGGTTTTCGACTTTTTCTTGAAGAACTGCCTCATTCGTTTTTCTATCTTGCATTTTCCTCAGAAACCACATCTCCACTGCCATTAGATATGCCTCAGCTTATTGTCCATATGTCTATAAAACACTTGTACACCCAGACCGGGTGGAACATACAGACAAGGCCTAGTGCTGAATGCCTTGAACCCACCCTGCAGATCCGAAGTCTTCCTGACTTCTAACCTTCATCCCTTCATCTATACCTATAATATTTGACTCTCTTGTACATAATACATACATGTTTTGAGTTTGTTTGACAAAACCAGAGTTGAGTTATGTCGTCTGGATGGAGCACTAGGGTTTAGCGTCTCGAGGTTGAGAGGGTGTGAAAAAGAGGGGTCCAGGGACCGGAGGGGTTGATAGTCTTAAAGCACCTGTACCCACTCCCAGAATATATCGCTTGTAATAGAATGTAGTGATGGTTCCGCAAGCCCCACGGACATTGCTACAGGAATGTAGATTCCGTTGGCCGTCTTCAACTCCGTGCTGACATGTTTATGTTTCCACGCGGATCTCAGTATCCGGTGTAGCTTTTTAAGGACTTTCGGGCATCTTTTGTAGATTGTGTAAGGCACACCGTTGGGCCCGGTGCTGACTTACCTCTTGCTTTCTTAACTACCGCAACCACCTCGCTCCACATCGGAGGCCTGGCATTGAACTCTACCGTTGGTTCTGCCGGGTTTTTGAGCCCTTTGATCTCTCCGAGTGGGACGTCCCGTTGGGTATCGGAGTACATCGTCACGAGGTGGCTTTCGAGCTCCTCTTTGCTGACATTGAGGATGCCGGATAGCGGCTGCTGGAACAAGTCCCGTGCAAATTTGTATGGTTCCCGGAAGAATCTCTCACGTTCCTTCCGGTTTTCCACCTATTCTTGTAGAACCTTTCCGCTCCGGATAGGGCATTATGCCTGGCTTTCAGGTGTTGCCACACCTGGCGCAAGCCCTCTTTCTCATGATCGGCCGCTGATTTCCACCATTTCGGAACGGCGTTCTTCTGTTTCCTTACTTCCTCCAGCAGTTTCTGCAGCCTGGTCTTCTGCGGCATAACTTCTCTTCTTCTCACTGCCACCAAACCGAATCAGCGAGTGGATGTAGACGATCTCTCCGGACTTTATCCATTTCTCCTCAAGGGATTTGTGTTTTAGTTCTTCTAAAACACCGGGACAACGTATCACTTAATAATGCCCACTCTGTCTTCCTGGTGGCATTATGGAACTTGATCTTCACCATGAGACTCTCGGAAGATTGCGCGGGCGCGTCACAGGTGACATCGACTTGAGTCTCCTCAGCACACTGGGTTAGGTTTACCCCTAGCCTCTTGTGTCTTATCCTATTCCCAGGAGCACTGCCGCGCCTCCTGTGACGCACTCTCGCACTTCTCACGCTCAGCGTGAATTCTCATTCCCCTGAAGGTGGCAAAGCTTTTACCACACACGCATGGCCAGCCCGGTCGGTGGGCTGAAATCATGGTCGGTTGCGGCGGGTGGAGTCGTCATCGTGTGTGGTCAGCCAATGGATCCTTCATTGTGCTTCCCCCTCTCGGAGATCCTGAGCGGGAGATTTATTCGTACCTTTTCCTTTCCCCTTTCGTTGTGCTGCGTATAGAAGATACTATACAGCGTTAGGGTTTTCCGCCCGGCCACATGTCGCCCCATCAGTAGTATACAATGTAGGATGCGGGTATATTTTGCTCGGAGCTCTCCGGCAATTGACCTTGACCTCGGCTGATTTTCACTCTCCCTCGGTCAGTGAAGTGTAAGGGGTGGTATCTAGGTCATATCTAAGGGCGATAATTCTAGATTTTATGTTTCTAGGGCAGAGATATCACTATTGAGTAGGCGTGTATAAAAATTTTAATTAATTATTAAAAATAAAATAAAATAAATAAAAACTAAAAATAAAATAACGACGTGCGAGGGTGCGTGGCGAGTGGGCGCGGTGGGGTGAGACTAGGCGGTTCGGCCTTAACACACTATCAGGTATATTATATAATTTATTAAATCATGTATAAAACAATACAATGCATATTAAATAAGTAGCGGCATAGTGAAAATCGGGCAACGTAGTAGTTAGTACCGGGGAGTTATACGTCGGCAAGTGTGCGGAATCAATCTCCAGCGGGTGTGACGGTGGTGGTTTCATAAAGACAGAGTGGAGGGGCGTGCATACGGAAAAGTCATTAAGTAAAGGCGGTAGTTGTATGTAAAACCGTGGAGTGAGACCCGTGGTGTGTGTAAACATATTTTGAACTGTTAGTTTAGCGCATTGGTGAGTGTACAATCGTACGAATAGAAGGAATAGGTGCTGGTGGGGATAGTAGTGGTATGGGTTGGTAGTGAAAATTAGTTGATAAGGCGTGGTTATTATGTGCTCTATGTAGATGTCATAGTAGCTTATTCACTGTAACATAACACGTGTTACAAATGAAACCTTGAAAGCTAAAGATCGCTGATTGTAATGGATATAGTGTAGTATCATTCGGTGGTAGGGGGTGCATCAGACGTGGAGGGGGTGCATACGGAAAAGTCATTAAGTAAAGGGTCGTAAAAACGTGTGGTGAGTGGTGTGTTTAAAATAAAAATTTTGAACTGTTAGCGCCTTATGGTGGTGTACAATAGTACGACTAGAAGGAATAGGTGCGGTGGGATCGTAGTGGGTATGGGTTAGTGAACTAGTTGATAAGGGTGGTTTATTGTGCTATGTATCTGTCCCACGTTTCATAGTATGCTATTCACTCTAACTTTTCTATAACATCTTGTGTTACAAATGAAACCTTGAAAGCTAAAGTCGTGATGGCAATGGATATAGTTAGTATCATTCGGTGGTAAGGGTGGGTACCAGGTATAAGGGTCAATCAGTGGTCAAAGTAGGGAAAGTGGTATCAAGAGAAGAAATTTAGGGAAAAGTAGTTGTAATGATATGGGATGATTAAAGGGTGATAAATTAGTGGTCAAGCATGGTCAAACCGGTGGTAAACCAAGCAAGGAAAATTTTAGGAAAAAGTAGTTGTAATGATACGGTGATGATTAAAGGGTGATAAATAGTGGTCAAGCAATGGTCAAAGAGGCTGTGGTCAAAGGTGGAGAAATTTAGGTAGGGAAAAGTGGTTGTAAAATGATTATCGGGGGATGATGATTAACGCCGGTGGTAAAATTAGTGGTCAAGCAATTGTCAAGGGGTGGTCAGTAAGGAATAATTTTAGGGAAATTGGTCGATCAGTGGACCATGGTGATGGTTAAAGGTGGTAAACTTAGTGGTAAATTAGTGGTCAAGCACGTGGTCAACGTGGGTGTCAAGTAAGGAAAAATTTTAGGAAAAGCTGGTTATAGGGATATCCGGCTGCATGATTAAAGGGTGGGTAAATTAGTGGTCAAGTAGTGGTCCAACCAATGGTCAAGTATGTGGTCAAGTGAGAAATTGTTAGGGAAAAGTGGTTAAGGATATGGGATGATTAAAGGGGAGTAAATCTAGTGGCAACAGTAGTAGGTCAGCCCAATGGGTCAAGATGTGGGTCAAGTGGTCGAAAATTTTGAGATGACGATATCCGAAGATTATTGGTTAGTGGGTAAGTGATCACGATGACATGGCTCAAGTAGCGGTCAAACCACGTGGCAAGTGGGTCGAATTGAACACTTAAAAGTAGAGCAAAAGTAAGTATAGTGAAACGAGTGATAGGTATAAAACGGTCAGACAATCGTGGTAAGCAGTAGGCTCACGCTAGTGCTCAAACCAGTGGTCAACCGCGTCAAGTGCAGAGAAAATTTGTAGGGGCTATGGTCTACGCTGTATCCTAGTGAAAACACGAGACTCATAAGAAATTAAGTGTAGTGACCATTGTCAAGTGGATCAAGTAGCGGGAAGTACTGCGTCAAATGGTCGAGTCTGCAATCCAACTCGAAAACTGTAACGGCACTCAAGCACCGCTAATGGAACGTGAATGCTCGTGTTCGCCTCCTTAACACACAGTGATCGTATGACGTGCCTCAAGTTAGTGGCACAAGCCCCTTAGTACGGTAAAATGGATCTGAAGGCACTACTCTTTAAAGTGTCGGTGAAAGTAGGTCCTCCTCTTTTCCTTATGTGCGTGACTGCGATTCCTGATGATCAAGGTTAGGTAAGTGTGGTGCTCAAATAGTTGGCATCAAGTGTTAGTGGTCCACAGTGTCGACATGACCACTTAAACTTCCTATAGGGTATGGCTACGTGTAATGAACCCGGTGATGGCCCCTTCATAATTAAGCAAGGACATTAGTCAAATAGTGGCAATATGTGAAGAGGATCAATGGTCGATAGGTCAATTAAATTGTAGGGTTATGGTATGTTCTGTAGTGATCATGATGATGTCTAAAGTGATCGATGAAATGATTCATAGACGTTATGCCGACTGCTAAGGAGTCAGGAAAGTATACATGTCCTTACTATCAGGCAATTTCCCGACGGAGCGCCTCGAAGCACTGATTTTTGTATGATCAATAGACTAGTGGTTCACAGTCGACACACATGGACAATAGTTACAGCCAGGTCAAAGATGGCGTCGAAACATATTCACACCATAGGGTAATGGCTACCAACAAGACGACCGTATCATTACGCTAAAAGTGGTCAAATTGACTTGCAGTCGATTCCCATGTGTAATGGTACATCCAAGAAAAGGCTCACTGACTAAAACAATCAAAGAATTCCCTGCTTCCGATAACATGCTATAGTGGTACAGCCAGAAACACGGGGTTAATGATTCAACCGGTCAAAGAGGGCGATGGTTCAGTGACACTCATAAGGATACACGTGGAACACGTTGCTAATACCGAAATGTTCAAATATGGTGTCACATCCGGTAACAGGGGTAATGGGGAAATCTGAGGACCACGTGGGTTAAGAGGGAAACTAAGAAAAAGGCGTTGTCATATCGGTTGTCGAGATCAGGGAACTAACGTATGATGCTCAATATGTGTATAGGACGTGAATACACTGCATCATCAACACTGCATCATCACACGGCTCCGAAGGGTAAAATGGTCACCCCCTCTCTCTCTCTTTCTATAACCGTTGTAGTCCTCGTGTTATACGGTTACACCAAAGGGACACCCGACGAGCATCAAAACAACAAACTGCCCCCCCACGATTCAAAAACCTTAGGCAATGCAGTAAACTATGACAGGTCACACTGGTCCGCCGTTCATAATCAGCGACGTTATCACGTATCAAATTAGATAGCCACACTTTCCATTTTCCTTTCTATGTCTGTCCATAGTTCTTTACATCTTTCTCCAGCAAACCATTTCCAAGACCAAGATATGCGTATTTGTCAGTCGGTACGCTCCAGGCCAACACTTCACAACCAGACAAAAATACACGTTATATGTACCACTTCAACCGTCCAAATAAGAAAATAGTTAACAAAAATATAAAATTATTGGTCAAATCAGAATATATCACCCAACTTATAAAACGTAGTAACAAGTTAACCAAATGGAAAATATCTTTAGCCACAATAGGGAAAATTTGTCTAGCCAAATAGAAAAAATATTGACCACGTAACCGCACTATAATCTTCGTCCACATCTCTGAAAAGTAGGGAAAATTGTTAGTTCATATATGAGAAAAAGATGACCAAGTAACAAAATACCCAAACTCAAAACTTTGAAAAAGTACGAAAAACCTTTGTTAAGCAAGTATGAAAATGTATCGACCAAACAGAGAAATATATCACCAAAACAATAAAACAGTAGAAACATATACTTAACACCAAAGGGAAAATACCATGGCCAAATAGGAAAATTCGTAGCCCAAAGGAGAAAAAAGATTGACCAAGTAACGACAATTCCAACCAAACTTATGAAAACAGTCTACGAAAACTTTGTTAAGCAATTTAAATGGAAAAACGGTATCTCGTCCAAACAGAGAAATATATCACCCTAAACATAAAAGTAGGAACATAGTTAACCAAATGGAAAATATCTTGGCAAATAGGAAAATTGTTAGCCAAATGTGGAAAATATTGTCAAGTAACGAAATCCCAACAAAAACTTAGGAAAAGTACGAAACGTGTTAAGCAAGTATGAAAAGTACGACCAAGTAGAGAAATATATCACCCAAACTTATAAAAGTAGGAACATATGTTAACACCAGAGAAAATACTTGCCAAATAGGAAAATTTGTTAGCCAAAAGGAGAAAAAAGATTGAAAGTCACGAAATTCCCAACCAAACTTATGAAACGTACGAAACTTTGTTAAGCAAGTATGAAAGGTTGTCTCCTCCAAACGAGACATATATCCCAACTTTAAAAAGTAGGAACACTGTAACCAAGGAAAATATCTTGGCCACGGTAGGAAAAAATTTTTGTTATGCCAAAGGTGTGTTGGACCAAAACTCACAGCCACCACATGTGGAAAGACATATCCATACAATGTGTATATTCACCTTATTGGAACAGTCACAAAACAACCCCATGGCTTGGAAGCACGTATGAAAGGATTATCGCCACCAAAACAGAGAAATATTCACAAACTTATAAAAGTAGGAACATATGTTAACAAATGGGAAAATATCTTGGCCAAAATAGGAAAATTGTAGCCACATAGAAAAAATACGACCACCGTAACGATATATCTGTCCACAAGTATTTTTTTTTTTTTTGAAAAGTAGGAAAATTTGTTAGCCAAATGGGGAAAATATGTCAAGTAACAACATTATCCCCAACAAACTTAGGAAAAGTCGAAACTTTGTACGCAAGTATGAAAAGGTATCCACCAAACATAGAAATATACACCTAAACTTATAAAAAGTAAGAACATATGTTAACCAAATGGAAAAGATCTGGCCACCTAAATAGGGAAAATTGTTACCCCAAATGG
This sequence comes from Cepaea nemoralis, assembly GCA_014155875.1. Lineage (NCBI taxonomy): Eukaryota > Metazoa > Mollusca > Gastropoda > Stylommatophora > Helicidae > Cepaea > Cepaea nemoralis. Next base: position 464,733 of record JACEFZ010009142.1, read on the forward strand.
GGAAACTATTGTACAAGTAAACGAAAGAAATATCCCAACCAAACAAAACTTAAGGCAAATAGTACCGAAACTTTGTTAAGCAAGTATGAAAATGTCATGTCGACACCAAACAAGAGAAATATATCACCTAAACTTAATAAAAAGTTAAGAACAATGTACCATAACGGAAAATATCTTTCGCCTAAATAGGAAAACTTGTTAGCCCAAATGTGGGGCAAATATTCTCAAAGTACGAAATATCCCCCAACAACTATAGCGAAAAGTTACGAAACTTGTAAGCAAGTAGAAAAGGTCCTCGACCCAAACAGAAAATATATCACCCCAAACTTAAAAAAGTAGAACATATGTTAACCCACCTTGAAACATCTTGGCCAATTTATGATCAATATTTCTTTCAACACAGTGCGTAACCTCACTATGAGTACGAGGACGGTTCCGTACAGTATTGAATCACTGTGTCCACATATGAAAAGTCAGTTGAAATTTGTAGTCAATGAGGAAAATACTTGATCACGTGTAACGAAATAGCGACCAAAAAATATCTTAGGACGTATATGTGACGAAACTGTTAAGCAAACACGCCACCTGTATGTAAAGGTATCGGCCAAACAAGAGAAATATTACACCAAACGTCTAAAAAAGTAGGAACATATGTTAACCAAATGGAAAATATCTTGTACAAATAGGAAAATTAGTTAGCCAAATAGAAAAAATATGACCACCTAACACGATAATCTTGTCACACTTATGAAAAGTAGGGCAAATTGCTGAGTAAATAATGGGGAAAAATATGACAAGTAACGAA
>JACEFZ010009143.1:0-15866 GCA_014155875.1 Cepaea nemoralis
TGTCAAGTACTTAGTAGGGAGAAAACAGTACATATGTCAATTCTTGGTTTCCGGAACATGAAGAGTTTGACGGGGTTATTTGCAACTGTTTGTTGGAAGTCGTCATAAAATTCGCTGGCTTGTTTTGAGAATCTTAACAATTACTGACAACTTTGACAGGATTTAAGCCCGGAAAAATAGATCCTTGCAAATGGTTATATGTCCAAATAACACCTGTGTGGGGGAGAAGAGGATAAAGTCACGTGGACAACTTTGGTAGTTTGCCATATAAACTCTAGTTGGGACCAGCTAGGGAGGACTTGAAATTATGCTTTAGTCAGAGTGCCAGGGCACGGCAGCGCCTAGTGGAAATAATATCTACCGTGTGTTAATTAGTGACTTAATTTTACACGTGCCTATAATGGCAGATGTAGATATGATTGATAGGACTGCAGTGGTGCCATTTAAGGTATAACCTATTATAATATATTCGTTATAATTACTTTAGGCAGTAGCCTTGTTAAACTATAGTGTGATGATTAGCACTGTTAGTGGAAACTAGCTAGAGTAGGGAAGTGATACTTGACTCTGTTAGCTAGAATAGATTAGTGAAGTGTTGATAAGCTTTACTAGTTGAGAATTGAGTAATGAGGGATAATTGGGATTTCCCGTAGGTGTCCCTTGTGGGAGGGGTTCCACATTCTGTTTGCTGATTTTTTTCTTTGTCATAACCTGATTCGACTCTAGGTGGGTAGCTAATCTGCTCTATGACTAAGTCTAGTTAGCTAACGATCATTAGGCAAGGTGATAGGCTTACACTCAGCCGAAAGAATCATGAACTAGTACTATCACCAGGTGTGTTGTTTCTATCCTAGGTTCCCTACCAGATCCAAGGAAGCTCAATAAAGTTTTGGGAAGGAAGAAAATCCCAGTCGGAAGAACACCAGTTCGGCAATCAATAAAGATTGCTTACAGACGTGATTAAAAGCTAGAGGGAGGTTGATTCACCCAACATAGTGAAGATTACAGTTGCACCATACAGCATTAAACAGTGGTAACGAACCGAGAACCGGTTAAGAGTAACTAGTGTTAGTACAGTAACCATTAACATTAGTAATTAGCACTTGCGGACTGAATGGTTCGATGTGCAACGAGGATGATCTGTCGACTAACACTTAACTTTACTAACTGTGTAAACACTAGAAAAGAACTTGTGCAGTTGGTTAGAGAACATTAGGAACGGACATTGTGTAGAGTGAATCCGGTCCATAAGTAACTGTTCATACCACCGGTGTCTATTTCTCATGTTCATGAAATGGGATTACCAGAGGTCTACAGAAGCAAAGCAGTATCCGGCAGGATGGTTCCGGCAACGGGTGAGACGTACTTGTTCTGACGTAACGTGCTGTGGTCTATCTTTGCTGTGATCAGCGGACTGATCTGATGTCTGAGAGTCAGATTCTCTACACTTTATAGAACACGTCACACATTTTCTTCGCATACACGTCTCATACACGTTACACTTTTATTTTAATAAATTAATCTTTATTAATTTCTAGAAGTAAGAGTTGTTGAGTATGTTGCGTTGGGGAAGTATGAGAAGGGGGCATAGTACGACAGTGTGAGAGTGATAGGAAAAGGTGTCCATAGGCTGATGGAGTGTGTTGGACGGAAGCTGGTGGATTCTCCAGAATATTGAGGGAAAAAAAAAATAATATTATAATGTGGGTGTCGGATCTCCTCACTCCAGGGACGACACTTTAAAGGAGGACACGACAGAAAGCACCCCGAATACATGCTTGTCGAAATCGGATGTACTAAGCCACAGGCTTGACAAAGCAGTGCAACGTAAAACCTGCTGCCTTGTAGGTAGACTGGGGACAGTCAAAGGCTAGGGAAAGCACCCCGAATAAATGCTTGTCGAAATCGGATGTACTGAGCCACAGGCTTGACAAAGCAGTGCAACGTAACTTAATTCATGATGTCACAAATCAAAATTAATCGTTATGGTGCTAATCCCGTGAAGTCCCATCAGGCGGCGATAGTGCCGGGCCTCCTGCGTCGAGAGGGTCCACCCATGACTACTGGTGGTCACCTTCCCCTGTCCTGTGGAGTCAAGGCACAGAGGAGTAGGTTAAGAGCTATTGACCAAATACCCCGGACACTCAACATACTACAGTGGAATGCCGAAGGAGTTTACAAGAAGAAAGACTCCCTAACACAGCGTCTTCATAAATATAGAATAGATGTGGCATGCATTCAAGAGACACACCTCAACGCCAATCACAAATTCTCAGTCAGAGGATATCAGGCCACACGTTTCGACCGCGAAGGACACAAAGGAGGAGTTCTAATACTTACACGAAATACAATACCTTGCAGCGAAGTATCTGTGATCTCTGACAACCAAACGGAAATTATAGGTGTTGATATAATGATAAAGGACGTGAAAATAATAACCTACAATCTGTATAGCCTAGCAGATAAGGACCTTACACTCTCAAACATGAAAATAACTGACACAAACTGCATTATTGTCGGAGACTTTAATAGCCGTTCAGAAAGATGGGGATACCCAGATACTGACAAAAGAGGAGATGAATTGGAGGACTGGGAAATAGACTCAAATCTCCATCTACTCAACAAAGCGGATGACACACCGAGCTTCTACTCCAGAAGATGGCTTACCACTTCTACTCCAGACTTAGCTTTCTGCACAGGAGACATCCTCCACAAAATCGATCGCCATGTGCTGGACCAATTAGCAGGTAGTGACCACAGACCAATCAAGCTTGTAATGAATATGGAGTATGTTCCACAGGAGCAAAAGCCCTTTCCCCGCTGGAATTACAAACGAGCAGATTGGGAAAGATTTGCCATACTAACAGACAAATATTGTGAAAACATAAATACACGATATGGCAACATAAAGAAAATGGTGGAAAGTCTAAACAGAGCGGTTATACAGGCAGCCACTGAGTCCATTCCAAGAGGAGCGAGGAAAAATTACAAACCATGCTGGACTGAAGAACTACAAAGTTTGGAGGACAAAGCTGAAAATGCCAGGAAGACGGCAGAGAGAGAACAAACAATTGAAGCGAACATCTCTCTCAAAGCCATCTCAGCAAAATATAAAAGAACAGTAAATCAAACAGCAAGAGATTGTTGGAGGGAAAAAAACAGAAAACCTGAATTTTGACAGGGATGGAAACAAACTATGGAAACTATGGAAAGCCATGAACAATGAAGGACCTAGAAACAAACAAATAACAATTAAACAAGGAAATGCCTTGCTTACAGGAAAAAAGGCTGGAAATGCACTAATGGAACACTATGCAAATGCAAACCACATTGATATTACAACAGAACAGAAGAAAGCAATCAAAGACAAACAGATACATCATAGAAATACAGAGACAACAGCAGAATATATGATGGCAAATCTAACAATGGAAGAAATGGAACAGGCAATGAATACCCTAAAAAAGAAGAAATCACCAGGAAAGGATGGAATCACAAATGAAATGCTAATAGGACTAGGCACCAAGGCAAAGAAGAAACTACTAGCAGTCCCAAATAACAGCTGGAAGAGAGGAATAGTCCCACAGGCATGGAAGGAAGCTATACTAATACCAGTCCCAAAGAAAGGAAAAGACCTGGAAGAACCAAATGGCTATCGACCTATCAGTCTACTTAGCTGTGTAGGAAAATTAATGGAACGCATTATCAATGGCAGGCTAACATGGCATCTGGAAGAAAACCAACTCTTAACACCACACCAAGCAGGATTCAGAAAGTACAGATCCACTGAAGATCAAATAACCTATATAGCTCAGGAAATAGAGGATGCCTTCCAAGAGAAAAAGCACACACTAGCAGTCTGGATAGATTTAGAAAAAGCATTTGATAAAGTATGGAAGGAAGGACTGAAAGTAAAACTGCAAAAAATGCATGTTTGTGGAAAAATGTACAAATGGATCAGCCACTACCTTGAGAACAGAACTGCCAGGACAAAAGTACAAGGACAAACAAGCAAAATGATGCTGTTGGAGCAAGGTGTCCCCCAAGGAGGAGTTATTTCACCAACATTATTCCTAGCATATATAAATGACATCACAGAAAATTTTCCAGCCAGAGTACACACATCCTCCTTTGCAGATGACCTAGCCATATGGACATCTGAAGAATATATTAGTACAGCTAACAGCAGAATACAGCAAGCCTTATTAGCGCTAGAAGACTGGTCAAAATCATTGCTAGTGAAGATAAGTGACGAGAAAACAACATGCACAGTGTTCTCCCTCTCAAATAAAACTTAGCAACCTAAGCTGGTATTGAATGGAAAAATATTGCGCCATGAAAAAAATCCAAACTATCTAGGAGTCACCATTGATCGTCGCCTGACATGGAAGACACAGGTTGAGAAAAATCCAACAAGAGCAAGGCAAAGAATGGCAATCATGAAAAAGCTTGCTGGTACAACGTGGGGAGCAGATGAGAAAGTTCTCAAGAAGTTATATACTGGACGGGTGACGCCAGAACTGGAATATGGCATTGCAGCTTGGGCAACAGCAGCTAAGTCAAACTTTAACAAAATGAGTAGAGTCCAAAACCAAGGAATGCGAATCATAACTGGAAGCCTGAAGACAACGCCTATTAATGAACTAGAAAAGATCACTTGTTTACAACCAATGCAGGACAGAAGAGATAGCAGAGCCCAGCAACAAGCAGAAAAATTTAGAAGATTGACAGACCACCCTATGTATAACAGTTTAATGGTTTTGGAAAAGGAAGACTGAAGCGTAGCAACTTTGTAGAAACTGCAAAACGAAAGATTAGGGCAGATCCCATACTTAACATATCAACAGTCAAGCCCATTTACAATGCACACAACTTCCCAGCTTGGAGACAGCAGCAACTGCCTGAGATGATAGAAAACATTCCTGGTATTGAGAAAAAGAACACTCAGAATGAAACCGAAAGAAGAAAAATAACCCTCAACTACATAAAAGAACATTACCCAAGCAGCAATTGGACCCATGCATATACAGATGGATCAGCCAAAGATTCAATTAAAAATGGAGGAGGAGGAATTCTCCTTAATTTAAAAAATGGAGTGATAAAAACATAGTAAGTGGCAACTGGAAAATTTTCAAGTAACTTCAAAGCGGAGGTAGAGGCTTTGAAAACTGCAGCAGAAATGCTCTTGATGGAGGAAAATTAAAGAGAAGCAAATAGCTATCTTCACAGATGCAAAGTCAGCTGTCTCAATACTGAAGAGCAAAAACAGCACAGAACTAGCTGACTTAAGAGCAGCACTCCATGGTCTATGCCAGAAATCCAAAAAAGTTGTAATACAGTGGATCCCATCACATTGCAGTATACCTGGAAATGAAGAGGCTGACAGACTAGCAAAAGAGGGTGGACGATTACCACAGCCTGACATAGACATAACCTATAATGAGGCAAAAAGGTTTATAAAAAGCACTAATAGAACCAAATGGGAATCAGAGCATCCAGGCCATCAGAAGGAGATGCATATTACAAACTCGACCGAAGAGAACAAGTAGCAATCTTCAGACTCCGCACAGGACATAACAGGCTGAAACACCACTTGTTCAATAAACTAAAGATAGGAGATACCGATGAATGTAATTGTGGAACTGGTGAAATGACAGCTAAACATTTGCTGCAGAAATGCCCAATATATGCAGAACAGAGAAAGATATTTTGGCCCACGCCTGCTTCATTTGAGGACAAGCTCTATAGAGATATCAACAAGCTCAAGCTGACTACAGCTTACTTTAACTACATTCAGGTTGACATCTAAAGGTGCATGAAGATATATTTAGACTGCCACACTTCATACCACAGGTATGTCGGTTACAAAAGCGTCCCAGAAGCATTAAATGGAATATTGCTTGGATAGCACATCCATTACGTGGAAAGTCCGAATCAAAAGCTCACTGTGTGGGCTTCATAAAAGGTGGAAAAAGTGTCCTAGTGGCACGAAATGGAATATTGCTTGGATAGAAAATCCATTATGTGGAAAGTCTGAATCGAAAGCTCACTGTGTGGATGTCATCTGCAGACTGCATTCTTGTGGTTTCCGGAGGAACAGCCTATGGTGAACGGAAGGCCCAATATACGGAAGTGAGGCTAAGCAGCCATGTGCAGGACGTGACGATTCCTTGGGTGAGCCCAGTACCAGAGCGCTGTATGATGGCTCTGCAAGTATGGAAGCCTCCTTGGATGGCGGGGAATGCCCATGGTCTGCCCCTGCCTTCCCTTGAGGGTTGACCAGGATGTCTTTGGCTGTTCTATATGGGCCAGCTAGGATGGGGGATAACACCACAACAGTGAGATTCAAACGTCCTAAGAAACCCCCGGGAAGGTTAGCCCGGTCAACAAATGCCCGCAGAAGTCGGATGTGTCTGCCTAACGGCGCAAGAACGCAGCTCTGCTGTAAACAGGCACAACGCAGTCACATCCGAAAAAAAAATCCGGATGAACGCAGAAGACGAAGAAGAAGTATCTCCCTCCTATCTTTTGTTATCAACTGTATCTCCCTCCTATCTTTTGTTATCAACTGTATCTCCCTCCTATCTTTTGTTATCAACTGTATCTCCCTCCTATCTTTTGTTATCAACTGTGTCTCCCTCCTATCTTTTGTTATCAATGGTATCTCCCTCCTATCTTTTGTTATCAACTGTATCTGCCTCCTATCTTTTGTTATCAACTTATCTCCCTCCTATCTTTTGTTATCAACTGTATCTCCCTCCTATCTTTTGTTATCAACTGTATCTCATTTCTATCTTTTGTTATCAACTGTATCTCCCTCCTATCTTTTGTTATCAACTGTATCTCCCTCCTATCATTTGTTATCAACTGTATCTCCCTGCTATCTTTTGTTATCAACTGTATCTCCCTCTTATCTTTTGTTATCAACTGTATCTCCCTCCTATCTTTTGTTATCAACTGTACCTCCCTCCTATCTTTTGTTATCAACTTATCTCCCTCCAATCTTTTGTTATCAACTGTATCTCCCTCCTATCTTTTGTTATCAACTGTATCTCCCTCTTATCTTTTGTTATCAACTGTATCTCCCTCCTATCTTTTGTTATCAACTGTATCTCCCTCCTATCTTTTGTTATCAAATGTATCTCCCTCCTGTATTTTGTTATCAAATGTATCTCCCTCCTATCTTTTGTTATCAACTGTATCTCCCTCCTATCTTTTGTTATCAACTGTATCTCCCTTCTATCTTTTGTTATCAACTGTATCTTCCTCCTATCTTTTGTTATCAACTGTATCTCCCTGCTATCTTTTGTTATCAACTGTATCTCCCTCCTATATTTTGTTATCAACTGTATCTCATTTCTATCTTTTGTTATCAACTGTATCTCATTTCTATCTTTTGTTATCAACTGTATCTCCCTGCTATCTTTTGTTATCAACTGTATCTCCCTCCTATCTTTTGTTATCAAATGTATCTCCCTCCTGTATTTTGTTATCAACTGTATCTCCCTCCTATCTTTTGTTACCAACTGTATCTCCCTCCTTATCTTTTGTTATCAACTGTATCTCTCTCCTATCTTTGGTATCAACTGTATCTCCCTCCTATCTTTTGTTATCAACTGTATCTCCCTCCTATCTTTTGTTATCAAATGTATCTCCCTCCTGTATTTTGTTATCAAATGTATCTCCCTCCTATCTTTTGTTATCAACTGTATCTCCCTCCTATCTTTTGTTATCAACTGTATCTCCCTTCTATCTTTTGTTATCAACTGTATCTTCCTCCTATCTTTTGTTATCAACTGTATCTCCCTGCTATCTTTTGTTATCAACTGTATCTCCCTCCTATCTTTTGTTATCAACTGTATCTCATTTCTATCTTTTGTTATCAACTGTATCTCATTTCTATCTTTTATTATCAACTGTATCTCCCTGCTATCTTTTGTTATCAACTGTATCTCCCTCCTATCTTTTGTTATCAAATGTATCTCCCTCCTGTATTTTGTTATCAACTGTATCTCCCTCCTATCTTTTGTTACCAACTGTATCTCCCTCCTTATCTTTTGTTATCAACTGTATCTCTCTCCTATCTTTGGTATCAACTGTATCTCTCTACTATCTTTTGTTATCAACTGTATCTCCCTCCTATCTTTTGTTATCAACTGTATCTCCCCCTATCTTTTGCTATCACCGTTATCTCCCTCCTATCTTTTGCTATCACCTGTATCTCCCTCCTATATGTTGTTATCAACTGTATCTCCCGCCTATCTTTTGCTATCACCTGTATCTCCCTCCTATCTTTTGCTATCACCTGTATCTCCCTCCTATCTTTTGCGGTCACCTGTATCTCCCTCCAATCTTTTTGCTGTCACCTGTATCTCCCTTCTAGCTTTTGCTGTAACCTGTATCTCCCTCCTATCTGTTGCTGTCACCTGTATCTCCCTCCTATCTTTTGCTGTCACCTTTATCTCCCTCATGTCTTTTGCTGTCACCTGTATCTCCCTCCGATCTTTTGCTTTAGCCTGTATCTCCCTCCGATCTTTGCTATCCCCTGTATCTCCCTCCTATCTTTTGCTGTCACCTGTATCTCCCTCCTGTCTTTTACTATCACCTGTATCTCCCTCCTATATTTTGCTGTCACCTGTACCTCCCTCCTGTCTTTTGCTGTCACCTGTATCTCCCTCCGATCTTTTGCTTCCACCTGTATATAACTCTTATCTTTGCTATCACTTGTATCTCCCTCCTATCTTTTGCTGTCACGTGTATCTCCCTCCTACCGTTTGCTATCACCTGTATCTCCCTCCTGCCTTTTGCTATCACCTGTATCTCCCTCCTATCTTTTGCGATCACCTGTATCTCCCTCCTATCTTTTGCCATCTCACACCCCCAACATCTCCCCCGTGTCCTCAACAAATTATTACTTATCTCTGTCTTGAATTATTTGCTTCTTCTTGTGGTTTAGGCCTTCCTCTCCTTCTTTGCACTAGAGCATCCAGAGAAAGAACAAGCTTTTTACACCTTTAACGGGTTTTCCCTGTGTATATTCTATCCAGCGAGAATGTAAATTTTCATCCCTCTTCATTCGCGGGAATATGTTTTAATTCTCTCATTGAGCTCAACATTGGTGACTCTGTCATACTACATTATTCCAACGTTTGTGCGCAGGTACTGAATGTTAGATGTTTATTTATAACTCTTTTAATTGTTCTCTATGATTATAACCCATTCAGTAGTAACGATTTAACACTGGAGTTCAAAATTCCAAGTTAGGTGCAAAGTTTAACTTCCTTTGATTTCCACAAATTCCCCAGTGCTATGAAAGCTTCTCTTGCATTTTGTATAATTATTTCCGAGTCACTAAATGTTGTGACCTCTCTCTTTGCCTTTCCTCTAGGAATTGACAGACCTAATTGTTGTGACCTCTATCTTTGCCTTTCCTCTAGGAATTGTCAGACCTAATTGCTGTGGCCTCTACCTTTGCCTTTCCTCTAGGAATTGTCAGACCTAATTGTTGTGACCTCTACCTTTGCCTTTCCTCTAGGAATAGTCAGACCTAATTGTTGTGACCTCTATCTTTGCCTTTCCTCTAGAAATTGTCAGACCTAATTGTTGTGACCTCTATCTTTGCCTTTCCTCTAGGCATTGTCAGACCTAATTGTTGTGACCTCTATCTTTGCCTTTCCTCTAGGAATAGTCAGACCTAATTGTTGTGACCTCTATCTTTGCCTTTCCTCTAGGAATTGTCAGACCTAATTGTTGTGACCTCTATCTTTGCCTTTCCTCTAGGAATAGTCAGACCTAATTGTTGTGACCTCTATCTTTGCCTTTCCTCTAGGAATTGTCAGACCTAATGGTTATGACCTCTATCTTTGCCTTTCCTCTAGGAATTGTCAGACCTAATTGTTGTGACCTCTATCTGTGCCTTTCCTCTAGGAATTGTCAGACCGAATTGTTGTGACCTATATCTTTGCCTTTCCTCTAGGAATTGTCAGACCTGATTGTTGTGACCTCTATCTGTGCCTTTCCTCTAGGAATTGTCAGACCTAGTTGTTGTGACCTCTATCTTTGCCTTTCCTCTAGGAATAGTCAGACCTAATTGTTGTGATCTCTATCTTTGCTTTTCCTCTAGGAATAGTCAGACCTAATTATTTTGACCTATATCATTGCCTTTCCTCTAGGAATAGTCAGACCTAATTGTTGTGACCTCTATCTTTGCCTTTCTTCTAGGAATTGTCAGACCTAATTGTTGTGACCTCTATCTGTGCCTTTCCTCTAGGAATTGTCAGACCTAGTTGTTGTGACCTCTATCTTTGCCTTTCCTCTAGGAATTGTCAGACCTAATTGTTGTGACCTCTACCTTTGCCTTTCCTCTAGGAATTGTCAGACCTAATTGCTGTGGCGTCTATCTTTGCCTTTCCTCTAGGAATTGTCAGACCTAGTTGTTGTGACCTCTATCTTTGCCTTTCCTCTAGGAATTGTCAGACCTAATTGTTGTGACCTCTACCTTTGCCTTTCCTCTAGGAATTGTCAGACCTAATTGCTGTGGCGTCTATCTTTGCCTTTCCTCTAGGAATTGTCAGACCTAATTGCTGTGGCCTCTATCTTTGCCTTTCCTCTAGGAATTGTCAGACCTAATTGCTGTGACCTCTATCTTTGCCTTTCCTCTAGGAATTGTCAGACCTAATTGTTGTGACCTCTACCTTTGGCTTTCCTCTAGGAATAGTCAGACCTAATTGTTGTGACCTCTATCTTTGCCTTTCCTCTAGCAATAGTCAGACCTAATTGTTGTGACCTCTATCTTTGCCTTTCCTCTAGGAATTGTCAGACCTAATTGTTGTGACCTCTATCTTTACTTTCCTCTAGGAATAGTCAGACCTAATTGTTGTGACCTCTATCTTTGCCTTTCCTCTAGGAATTGTCAGACATAATTGTTGTGACCTCTATCTGTGCCTTTCCTCTAGGAATTGTCAGACCTAATTGTTGTGACCTCTATCTTTGCCTTTCCTCTAGGAATTGTCAGACCTAATTGTTGTGACCTCTATCTTTGCCTTTCCTCTAGGAATAGTCAGACCTAATTGTTGTGACCTCTATCTTTGCCTTTCCTCTAGGAATAGTCAGACCCTAATTGTTGTGACCTCTATCTTTGCTTTTCCTCTAGGAAATTGTCAGACCTAATTGTTGTGACCTCTATCTTTGCCTTTCCTCTAGGAATAGTCAGACCTAATTGTTGTGACCTCTATCTTGCCTTTCCTCTAGGAATAGTCAGACCTAATTGTTGTGACCTATATCTTGCCTTTCCTCTAGGAATAGTCAGACCTAATTGTTGTGACTCTATCTTTGCCTTTCCTCTAGGAGTTGTCAGACCTAATTGTTGTGACCTCTATCTTTGCCTTTCCTCTAGGAATAGTCAGACCTAATTGTTGTGACCTCTATCTTTGCCTTTCCTCTAGTAATTGTCAGACCTAATGGGTATGACCTCTATCTTTGCCTTTCCTCTAGGAATTGTCAGACCTAATTGTTGTGACGTCTATCTGTGCCTTTCCTCTAGGAATTGTCAGACCGAATTGTTGTGACCTATATCTTTGCCTTTCCTCTAGGAATAGTCAGACCTAATTGTTGTGACCTCTATCTTTGCCTTTCCTCTAGGAATAGTCAGACCTAATTGTTGTGACCTATATCTTTGTCTTTCCTCTAGGAATTGTCAGACCTAATTGTTGTAACCTCTAATCAAGTGGCCGGATCTGTGACGAAGGAGTCACAAACGCAATTTATAATCCAACATACGGCATTCGAAACACAACTGAGGGCGAATTGGAAGCAGAGCGCCTTGTGATGGATTTCATGAAACGTATGAGTGCCGGTCGTTCAGAAAGCAATCTAAAACTACTGAAAGTAAATTTACCAAGATCTTACAAACAGCCAAAACATGGTGGGGTTTATTGCTATGTCCTGTACACGATATGCAGCCAGCTAACTCATCAAGTGTGACTAGTGTATCCTGCATCTGATTACCTGTGAGTGACAGGAGTGCAGTGTCGTCGGCCAAGACAAAATCATCAAGTTGCTTTATTAGAATCCATCGACGTCCATTTCTGGCGGTAATTGTTGTCTTCATAACCCAGATATTTGTCAGTAAAAATAATAATGGCGGCAAAAGGCATCCCTGTCCTACTCCTGTTTTTATAGCAAATATATTTGTCAATTTCCCTCAGTGAAAAACTCTACACTTCATATCTGATTATGTTGCCATTATTTGCCTTATTTGGCGAGGGCATTACGAATGGAATTCGTAATCCCGCATACCGCATTAGAAACACAGCTGCGGGCTATTTGGACCCAGACGGCCTTGCGTTGGTTTCCATACAATGGTATGTGTGCTGGTTGGTCTGAAAGAAATGGCAAACTACTTAACGTAAACTTGCCAAGAAATCACAAGCAGCCAAAACAAAATGCTGGGTTGAATGCAAGGATATGCAATTAACAATTTATTAAGTTTATAATGTTCTGTCTGATCCCATGGGGCGGATATTTTAAAAATGAACTTGAGCTGTCAGGTCTTCCCAGTCTAAAATAGGTACTAAGAATGTCGTGGGAAGTAAAGACAGCCGGTGTGATACCGACCACATCATCCACCGAGTGTCGACTGCTCTATCAGAATATGGATCCAGCATCGCATAGGCGGAGAAGTACATACCTGGATGGCTTGGCCATGAAGGAAAACAAGAACAGAGAGCTGATCCACGACTCTGGTGATCGTGTGGGATGGCGAAACGTGACCGCCCAAGCTTATCAGTATAGCACTTGATGATGATGAGCACCATATGCCCTGTGCGCCTAGGCGTGTTAATCGGACCTTTCATCATCATCATCATCTTCATCTTCCACGTTTGCTGTCAAGCGTCGTGGGGAGGAATAATTGGTGTTCCAGCGCCCTATGGGTGGCACTGGATAGTGTCATTCCGTGTGTTTTTACAGGGTGTATTTTTAATGACTGTGTGGTGTTTGAAAATAATGCCGGTTCAAGTTTTGTATTTACCTATTACGTTGCATGAACTTTATAGAGGGTGAATACAAAACTTGGACCGGCAATATTTTCAAACACTGCAGTCATTAAAAGTACACCCTATAGAATATCTTTGGGACCTATACTTGTTTTTAATGATCGTAATTGACCAATTCTCTTTTTGGTCCGGACGCCAGATCTTTTATCATGGGTTACCAACTGTCCCCTGTGTCACAGGTGGACTCTTTGAAAGTAGGTGATGTATGTGAAACAAAGGAATAGCGAATTCTCAGTACGGACAAATAATCAACTCAAACAACATGACGCATAACTGGAAACAAGTCCCACGAACAACAGCGCCAGGACATACAATACCTTTACACTGAAGGTGTATGAGAGTGGAGCACCTCACAATGGTTAACAATGTGGATTTGGGATCAATAGTGGGAAAGGGAACGCCGGATTCGATTTCATTGATTAGTCCCAGCTGGCGAACACGTGACGCTACAGTAATGTTAATTACGTATAAACCCACTACGTGGACGATACTGATTACTGCTAAATGTTTAATAACATGCCTGGAAATATCTCAATCAAATCCTGTTTCCCTGTTGCCGCATTGTCATTTTGTTTCCCTCTCAAGGGTTTTTATACTTCTAGGTTCGCCAGGTACTTTTTTATTTTGCTTTTATTAATGATTGGTATTAGCTTTACGTCTGTGTATAGCATAAAGGTGATATTTACGCATTTAGGCCGACACATTCGATTTCTCCCTGGCATTTCTGGTCCGACTTAGCCTTTCGGGTTTTCAAGTTTTGTTGTTATTAGTTGTATTTATAAATCAGAATCGGTACAGCACTGACTTGATGAAGATGGCATCTCTTCTTTTTCAGTATTAGTTAATGTTGTATTGTATAAATGTGATCAGTTATACAGAAAAGTCTTAAAAACTAATCACCAGGTCCGGGTGGAAAAACCATAGAAGCTATTCAGGCTTGTGGGAAAGCAGAAGTTAAATGGCTGAGAAAACTTGTTAATATAGCTTGGGAAGAAAGAAAAGTCCCAGACGATTGGCAATAGGTAATAATATACTAGGTTATAATAATAATAGTACCAATGTGGAAAAAGAAAGGCAATATGAGAGAGTGCGATACGTAAAGAGGTATATCACTCCTGAGTCACACAAGGAAAATGTACGCAAAACTATTGAAACAAAGAGCTAAACCCATAGCTGAACAACAGTTAAGCAAAGTACAATTTGGTTGTGTACTGTTCACACTTAGACAAATATATGAACAAACCATCGGATGCAGTGACCAGCAGAATATTGTGTTTGTAGATCAGGAAAAGGCTTTTGACAGAACGGACAGATATAAATTGTGGACCATCCTTGAAGACTATGGGATACATGAACAATTGCTAGAAAACATCATATCCGTGTACCACTCCAACCAAAGTGCAGTAAGAACACAAGAAGGTATATCATATGTGTTCACAGTCAATACAGAAGTGAGGAAAGGATGTGTATTTTAACCCCCGCTATTTAATATCTACATAGACAGAATATCCAAAGAAGCAAGCTTTGACATAACAGATTCAGAACATTTGGAACTCTTGACTTCAGATGAAACAAAAGATTCACCAGCTATACATGAGCTTTTAGTTGCAGACTATCAGTGCCTGATATATAGCGACGAGGACAGACTACAAAATCATATTAATATGCAGAATTCAACATGCAACAGATACAATATGAATATAAATACAGTAAACACTGAAGTAATGCAAGTTAGTAGATCTCATGGTCTACTAAGCATAATGAAGAAAAACACATCTCTGAAACAAGTTAAAGAATTCAAATATCTTGGAAGTATGATTACGTGCTTTGTATATACTGAGAACAGTAATTGAATGTTCCATAGAAGTAAACAAAGATCTATATCTTTGCTTTGTTGACTTCACAAAGGCTTTCGATAGAGTTAGACATGTCAACATGATAAGGATGCTTGAAGATCTACAAATTGACGGAAAATACCTTAGACTTGTAAAAAACAAATACTGGAAACAACAAGCTGCCATCAGAATTGATAATGAAGAAGGTCAATATCAGCCTATTAAAAGAGGTGTGCGACAGGGATGTGTAATGTCTCCAGATCTTTTTTTCCCTGTACAGTGAAAATATTTTCAGAAATATAGAAGATATGGAAGGAATCAACATTGGGGGAAGATGCATAAATAACATTGGATATACAGATGACACAGTCTTGATTGCAGACAATGAACAGGACCTGCGACATTTAGTAGATGCGGTTGTTGCACACAGTGAGCATCTAGAGTTAGAATTGAATGGCAAGAAGACACAGATTATGGTCGTCACTGGGAAGAAGGAAATACCACAATGTAATATACAAGTAAATGGGCATATTCTTAAACAAGTGAATCGGTACAGTTATTTCGGAACAGTCATAACATCTGATGGGAGATGCTTGAAGAGATTAGAACAAAGATTGCCATTGCGAAGGTAGCCTTTTGCAAGATGAAAAACATACTGACCAATAAAAAGATGCCAACTGACACGAGAAAAGAGCGTTGAAGTGCTACATAGAACCTGTACCTTGTATGGATGTGAAGCCTGGACAATGAGCAATCAAGCTGAAAAACATTTGATGGCTGTGGAAATGTGATTTCTGAGGAAAATGCAAAGAATACCATGGACAGACAGAAAAATCAGTGAACAAGTACTTCAAGAAACAAATGAAGATCGTAAACTAATTAGAGTCATTAGACGCAGACAGTCAAAACTTGTTGGGTATGTTTCCTAAAATATCTAAAAAAAATTTACCTAAAATATCTCACAAAAGTACCTGAA